>OW388084.2:11724989-12074075 GCA_936449025.2 Sarcophaga subvicina
TTCCAATATTCGTGCATTGCAACATCTGATTACTAAACTCCAATTTTGAGAGGATTAATCTAGATGCCGTCAATATTTAAATGTATAAGATCTGTTGAGGATGTTATTCCATAGCTAAATTGTTCTAACGAGGCCATCACAGTCGATAGAAAATAAAGTAGCAAATCATATGTATTAAAATTTTGCATTTCAGTGTACAATACCTAGGTGCGGATACGGCCGAATTAGCTCAGACCTAGAGACAATTTGTAAAGATATATTGAAACAACCAAAACTACATGCCGATATCCTTAGCAGCTCATACAAAAATTATTAATAAAAATTTAGAAACTTAAAATAACTTTTTGGTAAAAATAATTTAACAAATAAACAACCAAAATACACAATTAAAAGGCTTAAGACAGAAAATGAAAGTAACATACACTTGTATCAGAATTTGTTTCTTTTACCCCATCTTGTTGCTGCTGGTGCTGATTATAGTCCCCAGAAAGCACATTGTTTATGTCACTGGTGGTCTTTTTAGGTTTACCGAAGTGTGCCATTATTTTCCTCTGTTTCTGATTTTTGCGTTTTACTATACGTTTTTGATTTTTAACTGAACGCCTTAAAGTTTTCCTGGACATTGCCAAAAGAAAGTTAAAAATCTTGCAGTTTATTTGAGCAATTATTGTTTTTTTGATGTTTTTATAAATAATGAGAACAATTGACAGTCTTAAACGTCAATGTTCAACAGCGACTCTGACTTTTTAGTATTGACGCCGTTCAGTGCTGTCTGTTTTGGTTATATTTCTAACCAGTTAATTATTTTTTTTGTTCAATGCGTTCATTCCTCGCAACACAGGTGGTGGTGGTTAGACAAATTCGTTCGTTCGTACCTAAAAAAAAAAATTAACTAAAAATAAACGTTTTTAATTAATTCTCCCATTATTTTTTGTATAAATTATTTTTATATATGAAAATTAAGCTCTTTATTATCTGTGAAGAATTTATGGCATGTGGTGAGTTCCTTCTATGTGTTGAAAAAGAATGAAGTTCACAACTATACCGTTACTTAAAAATGTACCACATTAATGACACGCAAGCATTGCCATTTTGCACTGCATGACCACATGTGGGGTTTGTATATGGAATAAGGATACATAATCTCGATTAGTGGAGTCACAAACACTGAATAAGTAAAGTAATTTATTACGCATCTAAAAAATTAAAATTAACAAAATTTTGTGTAATGCATAAAAAACTAAAGTCTAAATTATTTGTAAATAAATTTTTGAGTAATTTTCCTACTCTTAAACTTATCCAAAAATGAAGTATGTGAATATAAATTAATACAACATGAAACCAGAAAACTATCTTTTCTACTTAAGAATTAAACAAACTTGGTTATTTTTCTCCTTTTTGGTGATTAAAGATAAATATAAATTCACATCAAAATAATTCACAATATTGTGAAAAATGTTGCCAGACATAAAATCAAGAATTGTTCTGCCTAATGTTTATATTAACATTTATAACAACTCTGTCTTAAGAGCTTTTTTAACCAAAGAACAAATTTGTTGCTAAAACAAAATATTCTTTATTTAAATTTTGCAAATTATTACGCACAAATATAACCTATAGCAGCGGATAACTATCGCATAAATATCCTTGAAAAAAGTACGTAGTAAATAATTAAAGTTTAAAAAATATTTAGAAGGGCAACAAGTGGAATTTCTTTTTCTGAGAATATTAACATTCCATCCATAATATTTCAATTGTGAAATAGCGTAAAGTTCTATCGTTTTTAGCTTCCAAGTATGTAACAATTAGTTTGTAGATAAAGTATTTGCACTTTATATTGTTATTAACGTTTACAAATTCTGTTTAAGTATATAGTGAGTTTTCCAGACGGCATTGACGATTTTGACGACGCCATGGACTTTTGGGGAATTTTCATGTTCTTCCTTTTGGCATTTATCATAATGAGCTGTTGTGGTTTTTGCTGTTCCCGCAACCAACGCGGTGCTGTCTTATCAGGTAAGTCCTCTTCAATTGATAAAGTAAATACTTGTTAAAATATACGATAATTTTTTTGACAACCACTTTATTGTTGTTGCTAATGTTTGTATAACAGATCAGATTAAACAATTTGTATCAACATACAGTCAACAAAGCAGTCACAGAAATCTGCTGAATAGACGTAAATTAGCTTTGTTAAACGAAATCTTATTGTTGTTAAGAAGGGGCGACGAGGGCTTTAGCGTTTCCTTTTTCATTTGTACAATTTAATTTAGATTTTCGCTCACGCTTTTGATATGAATCATACTTATACATGTACATGTATTTGAATATACAATTCCCATTTCAGTCAGTGTCCGGTTGAAATATTTAATTTTTCAGGTTATAACGTTATTAGACGCTAATATAACAAACGAAAAAAAGGAATAATAATAAAGAAGACTACTTTATTCCTATTTAGGTCTCTAGAGTATTATCAAAAAAATAAGTAATAATTTTTTGTAGTCCATTGTTTCATGCATTTATGATATGCTCACAATTAAAATTTTCTCAAATTTCTGTATTATGTTATCAAAGTTATAATATACATATATGTAAATATTTATAGAGAAGGGGGTAATATTATTCTTGCAAGCTGTAGATTAGGCGCTACACAGATTGGAATATGAAAAGAAAACAACAAACAAAGAAGAAAAAAAGTATAAAAACTTCAAGCCCAAAAATGCTATTGGATATTTCCAAGTGGAAAATATAATATAAGTATTTCAGATTAGAATCTAACAACGGCAATTGGGTTCTTATGTTTTATTGGATATCCTATATTATATTACTGTATTGTTTTTATTTCGATTGTATATTTTGATACTTTTCTATACAGTGCACGCGCGGTAATGTGAACACCGCTTAATGTGAAAATTTTTTTTCTTCATTGTCTACTCTAAAATATGAAAAATTGTAAAAAGCCCTATAATTTGAACAGATTTTTTTTTTTAATTTGAAACGTTGTAATTTTGTGTTTATTAGTTGTGGGAATCCCAGTTTTAGGTATACATATATATATGTATGTGTTAGTACATATGCTAGCATATTTATTCTTCAATTGCTATTTAGATACTGTGAAGAAAGTTTATGAAGATTAGATTATAAAATGTATTCTAAAAAAATAAAAAAATTCATAAATAATGATTTTGGTTTAAAAGATGGTATAATTCTGTTTCAAAATTTTCGGTATTCGAAAATGTGAACAATTCGCAAAAGTGAACAACGCCAGTTTTAATTAGTTCACATTAGCCAGCGTGCACTGTATTCTCTTATAATTATACGAAAGGGAACATTTTACTTAAGTAATTACCAATTTTTGTTAAACGATATAAAGTTTACCAGCTTGTCCATTTCAAAACACTCACCACTCTGGAGATGTGTTTTGGATCATTATCATTTTATTTTGTTTGTTTCATGGAAATTAAATTTAGACACGAATCAGTTATAAAATACGATATAAATAATTTAAAATTCTCTATTTAAAGGCGTAATTTAGAAGATAATTTAAGCATTAAAATATTTACGTTTTGTCATATTCAAGGGTTAAATTTTTTATTCATGCCATATCTTACAGACTTTTAGTTGCCTATGTATTATGGACATTCAGTAGATTTAATGCAATTCTAACTTTGAAAGCTCGGGACAGTATTTATTTTTTTTTCATTTCATTTAAAATCAGATCAAATTGTCAACTTTATTATTATACAAAGAGACGTATGCGAATACGTATATCGTAAATTAATTACATAATATTAATTCCGTTGTTATACAGGACAAACTGTTTGAAGAAATTAAACGGTTCATCTTCAAAATATAAAAAACTTAAATATTTTATAGACTGGCTATAACAGGCCATGAAGCGCTAATGAATATTGCGATTTAAGATACATAAAATGGGTTTAAGTTAAAAAATTCACAGCTTTTGTTGACTAGTGATTTACTAGCGAATGATACATATTTTTAACTTTGATTTAGAACGATATGGCCTGTATGCTTGTAAATAATAAAATAGTTTGTTAAAAAAAAAAATGCTATTATTAGCCGTTAGTTTGCTATAAGTACGACAATTTGACAGCTTTTTCAGCGTTGGAACTGTTGCCAATTTAAAAATGTTCAATGGTTCGATAAATTAAAGCTAAAGCAATCCAAACTCTTCGATTAAAATATACTTTCTAGTGTTTCTAACAGAGTACTTTATGGTAAAATATTTTTCGGTATTGAGCCTTTAAGCTTTTAACAAGTGTTAGCAAGGATATGTATACGAAGAATATTTATACGAAATTAATTTTGTCCATATCCGATCTTTTTGGATGAATTTTTTTGAAGGTTTTAACAATTCTCATATTAGTACTCAATGGGATTTAACCCTGTGCAGCTTAATGTCTCGATAATATTTGTTTCAGACAAATTTCTTTTCTTTTTGAAATCACCCATCTAGCGATATTTCTCACGCCTTTATTGTGTAATACACAGCATCCATTCCATCCACTATTAGGGATAAAAATTCAATTGCAAAGTATGAAAAAATAACACCCACTATTTATAGTAGAAATAGTTCAGTGTTGGTTAGGATTTTTTGGTCAGAAGAAGCCTATTCTTACGACAACATACAGAAATTATTGCAGCATGGAGTTGTTACTCGAATACGCGAATTACGTCTTTTTGAAGATGTAATGTCCCCTGTTTATAATATAAATGTACTATAATAGTACAATTCTGGAAAAGAACTATTTTTATACGAATTACACTCCAATTTTGAAATTTAAAAAGAGTTAAATTAAATAAATTTATCTAATTTTATATATATGTATTTGTCTATTAACGGCAATATATGTATGTAATACCAAAGAATATGGATATAAAGAATACGCATTATGTAGAAGTAAAATTTCTTATGGCGGGTTGTAACATTACGACTCGCTCTTGCCAAAATCTTTTTTAATAATCATTTCATGATGAGGGGGAGGAAGACAGAAGGAAAATAAACACAAACAAAGAGCGTAACAATGTCTTGCTCTCATCGTACGTATGGACATGTGTATGTATTCTTGTGTTTTTTGATTTAGTTGTCGATCAGACTGCTACAAGAACACCTGTGTGGCGGGTGCTTTATCATTTTATTTCAGAATAACACTCGAAGAATATTTTGTGTTAACCTTTAACTTATGACGTGAAATTGTTTAGCGTATATGAAGAATTATTTTTCATATAATTTTTAATGTGTATATATTATAATAATGTTATACTTATATTATTCGAATTTGATTGCTTCTAAACGCATTATTAACAAAAACAAGGAAACAAATTCAAATTTATTTAAAAAAATTGTACTTTATTTCACAAGCCTCATTTACGCAAACAAGAAATATAAAAAAGATAGTGTAAAATTTACCACCACGTCATAAGTTAAAGGTTAAAAATGTTCTATGTCATTAGCTGGGCGTATTTAATTTTTTTATTTTGTCATAGTATAATTTTTTTAAATGCTTTGGAATGCTCGTTTTTTTCTTTTAATAAAAAATGGTTTTTTTATTTATCTAAAAACATGGCCTAATTTTTAAGCCAAAGATGGATAGCTTTATGTTCTTTTAATAATAAAATGGATTTTTTATTTTATTTTTATTTATCTAAAATTATTAAGCCAAAGATAGATAGCTTTACATATGTATGTTGATGAAATGAAAATAAAAATAGCGTATATTACTAACACTTTTATATGTCTGTAATTAAATAAATTCTCTCAACTTATTTTCTCTCTCTTACTAATTTTTGGTAAACCCTGATCTAAAAGTATTCACAAATATACAAAAGAACGAACGATGAGAGCCACGCATTGTTACGCTCTTGGTTTCTGTATCCTTCTCTTCTATCTTTCCCCCCGCGTCTTGAAATATTTTTGAAAAATATTCCAAAATATGTTGAAATGCACATTCTTTATACTTTATTTTCTTTGGTAATACATATGTATTCAATTTTTATCAAATTAATAGATAAGTTATATTTTTTTCCGTTCTGTTATTTGTTCATCAAACGTACCCTTTAGTTTTCTATTCAATTTCAACGACTTCACATAAAACAACTAATTCTATTCAAATAAGAAAATGATTTATTTTTACTTCGAAATTTGGTTTCCAATATTTATGATATTGTTTTTTATTATGTTAATGTTAATATTAATTCGTATAAGATATAGACTACTTGCAGCAGCTCGCACAACGTGTATTATAACAACCGCACCTGGTATGATTTTTTTCTATATTAACTAAAAAGGAATTATTCTTATATTTAATTTCGTACAACTACTATGACTGAATATGTATCTATGTATGTATGTTGAGTCATAATCATTTCCAATATTCCAAACCATTTTAATTTTCCAATATATTTTTGTAATACCATTTATATGAGTACTTCCTATCTAGAATACTTAATGGTATTAATATTTTTGATTCATTAGGCTTTACGTTTTTACTTTGTTTGTTTGTTTACTATATTATTCTTTTGAATAATGAAAGCAAATTGTTCTAAAAAATTTAGTTCATTTTTATAACTTGAGCGCATTAAATCTTTTGAAGAAAAATATTGTTTTTAATGAAATTATATTTAAATATAATTATTGCATTCATATGCATTGTGTTGTTGGCAGCAACTTTTATTTTGATTGCATTATATTTGCGACGCCGAACATTAATATTGAGCAGAAAGGACCAGAATTCGGATAATGGTTTGTTTATTTCCATAAATTTATAAAAAGCAAAAGAACGAACTATTTTTAACGATAACGATTTTATTGGAAATTATTTTATATTGACAGAGACTGTTAAGTGGGGCATAATTGAAAAGTATAAAAAGAAAATCGATTAAAAATCACAAAAATAAGAAATATTTGGAGAAAAATATAAAGAAAGACGAAGGAAACTATCAATTTTAAACAAATATACCCCCAATAATCATATAAAATCGAATGAAAAGTAGAATTGTGAGGAAAATGGACTTAGTGGTCTGGGTAGCCACGGTATAGAGGATTCCAAATAAGTTTTAGTTGCGATTAGGCATTAATTCGGACGAGAGATGTAGGCAACAACGCTAACTGTTTTAAAAGTTTTCTATATAAATAGGACAGAATTGTCGCATTGCAGTCTTTTTGTCGATGAGTTGCTTTTTTTGTGGAAGGCTTCCATTTCTTGTGTGAGTGACTTGCATTTTTTGTGTAGACGCCTTGCATGTTTTGGTCAATGACTTGCACTTTTTGGGTCGATGACTAGCATTTTTGCCGGAATTTATTGAAGCGGGTCAACACGTCAGTACTTCATTCTCTTAACAACATACCGATATTACTCAAGTTGCAAAATAAGAAGTTATTTTTCATTTAAATTTTGGTATCCTTTGAGCAGGTTATAACGAGTTAAAACCAAAACGTTAGGGTCTTGTATTTAATATTATGAATTCATAAGAACTGTTATTGTGTATGTACGAAACATAAAAAAATGCTACTTCATTATTAATCGATAACTTTAATCATTTTTATATAAAAAAAAATACAATTAAAAAAATTTAAAATCATTGCAGTAATTTGTATTAAAAATTTATGACACAACATCGACGTAAGCCGGCTATCTTATCGTTTGAATTAATCAGGTTTATAACTGTTTACGGAATATTTATAATCGATATGCACTTTTTTCAAAATTACAAAAATTTAAATATAAAGTTTCTAATCTAGTTTGCGTACAAGTACTTTCCATTAAACGTAAAACGATAATAGCAAGGAAAGCTTTGTAACCAATAGAGTTAATTGGGATAATAAATAATAATTGCACGGATATTTTATATACGCATAGGAGAATTTTAATTCTTATACTTCATCTCTGAGTAGAGGAATTGAGGTGTAATTGTCATAAAAACGTCGTCTATATTGCTTTAATTGGATCATAGCATTCTAATCAAACGTTATTAGTTATTTCAATAATGTCTAATATTCTATTTAAGACTAATGACAAAGAAATTATAGAAGTTTACGAATATTAAAATTTCTAAAAATTATGGGCTGAGGATTTGATGAATATTTTTCAGATTTAAGAGCTTAATTTCTAAAAACAATACAAGAAGAGTGTGTCGAAGTCTATTTTGCATATTCTCACAGCTGACTGGAGAAAATGAAAGTAATAATTAGTAACAGTAGCGTAGCTATTGAGTCGTTAAAGTTGCCCTCTGTATGGCGCAGTAGATTTTACTGTTATATTAATTAGTAACAGTAGTGTGTCCAAATCTATTAATTCGTTAAAGTAACCTTACAGTATAACCTGTACTACACGAATGTACTCCAGTGAACAAGGAGTACAAGGTGTTACAGAAAAGAAACATTGAAACATGAAACATGAAAAATTTTTCATGCTGAAGTCCATTAACATTCTTTAACATTCCATTAACACTCTTTCGTCTTTCTCCCTCCCATAATAAAAGTGTTTAGGTCCAACACATTGTTTTACATGAATATGGGTTAACCTTGCAGCGTATACAAAAATTTACAAGAAACAATATAATTCTTTGGGTTCAACGTTCCAAAAGAATACAATTTTTCGGAGAAAAAAAAAAATAATATAAAAATTAATTACAATTTGAGTACGGGTATCATAAACCTTAATACGTATCATAAAAATTGTCCTTGCGTAGAGTAACAAAAAGTCTGAATAGAATGTTATTTTTGTTCAATATGACGTTATCTTATCGAAAAAGCAATTTAAATCCAATTTTATTACTCACTTCAAAAGCACCTAATCAAATGGGTAGTCCGTACGAGTACGATTTTCATCACAACTGTTTCTAGTCAACATGTGTATAAACGTAGTTCAACAAAAGCATCCATCGATACAATTCAAGTTAACACTGCAACGTTTAAACATTCCCAAATTGATTGTTTAATTAAAATAGTGAAATATTATAAATTTTTTTAAGAATTCTCATTAATTTTAAATTACAAAGTTTTAGTATTGAAAGAATAAAAAAAAATTATCATGAGTAGTGAAATGAAATACATCGATCCCAATACTTCTACAATTATTGTCTGTGTAATTTTCTCTGTTGTCTTTATCATATTTATAATTGTAATGTGTAAATCATACATTAAGAAGAGAAAACGTAATGTGGATATGCTGTTTCCAAAAAGTAAGATAATGCTAGTATACACTCACGCTCACATAAAAGTAGAAAAACAAAACATACTAACAAAATCTGTAATTGCAAATTAAATTTGAGTTTTACTAAAAAGTATTAAACAATTTAAATAGTTTGAACAACAACATCTAGTATATGAAGTGATTTAAACATCAATTTTACACATTTGTTAGTAAAAGTTGAAAGTCATGTTGTGCAATAGGATAAACAAAATTTGCTATATTAGTTGAAATTTGTAGGCATTAGAGAAATTAGAAGATGTGCATCTAAACAATAAAAACTAAGATAAAGTTTAAAATTAAAATTCACTTTGCAAAGGGATGTGATATTTTTCTTTTTATTATCCCTTAAGGGTTAACATATCAAGCATAATGTATTGTATCTGTTCTTCAATAATTGAAGTGTAGTATAATTAAAAAGAAGGAATTTATAACAACAATAAGGTTAAAGACATGAACTCTATGGATTATTAAACAATGTGATACCAGAATGTGTATATGTTGGCAATAAGTATACAATTTTTGAAAGAAAAAAAATCGTTCATATGTTAAAAGTGTTCAAATCACCAACAGAGGTACATAAAAGCAAGGTAGTTTATTAAATTCCTCATTTTTGAAGCAGTACGAAAACATGCCTTGAGCATCAATTTTTGTGAATTATTCGAAAAATTAAAACAAACAAAATTTTTCACACTTTTGCAAAACTACAGGAACTAAATAAGAACGATCCTAGGTGTACTGAAGTCTCAGTTAGGTGTTTAATGTTTTCTGTGAAATTTCAAGCATATTTAAACATGCTGGGTATTGTCCCAAAACATTATTAATAAGAACTTCTTCAAAATATTGGTTTTCCACCCAGAATTTAATTGTTGAGCTTACGTTAACATTATTTACTAATTCGGATTTTTATAAAATAATGTAAGTCTAGCGAGTCAGACAGATTTTAATTTCTTCTAAACAATTTTGACAGATGTCACGCGCAAATCTATGTACTTATTGTATAATTTATTATGGGCCTTTCCTAAAATGTTTTAAAATTTAAATAAATTCTACTATAGAGAAATAGTTTTGCTTTTACCACTTATGTTCTCACAGGAATCAAAGGAGTTCAATAGTTTCCGTGTATTTTCCAATAAGAATTTGTTATACTCTTAATATTCGTTTTATTTGTAAAAATTTTTAATATAAATTATTATTTTCAGCGAAAGTTTAGCAAATGTGTAAATGTTTTATTATATGTAAAGATACAACATTTTCTGTCACGTAATTTATCACTAAATTTCATTTGGTACAGTAGGACCTTGATTATCCGTGATGGTCGGGACCGTAAGCATTCCGGATAATCGAATTTCCCGGTTAATTGAGTACCAAAGTTGGCTAGTTTTTTAATAGATATTTTTATTAGTTAATAAATGAAAAAAATTAAATAATACAAGGATTTTATATACATACATGTTTCAAAACCGCACTTCTCAAATTTCTAAAATAATAGAAAAAAATGTTTGCTTATAATCACGGATAACAGAGGTAATCACGGTTAAACGATGCAGAAAAATTTAAATCGATCCAAAATAAAATTAAGTCGATGCAAAAAATTTTCTTTTTTCATCTCGGATAATTGATGTTGCCGGATAATCGAATCATGGATAATCAAGGTCCTACTGTACTTTGATCGATAAATTATAAAATTCTTTTTGTACTTAACACACCTCTTTTGACGTCAAATAATTTTCGTATCTCTTGATTTATAAGCGTTAATAATTAAAACGTGTAGACTATCACCCACAACTTTTTTTCAAATATTTTTAGTCCAGACAATTCTGACATCATAACTGAACGGTATAAATCAATTGAAATCTTTAAAACTCCTAAAAGTATGTATATTAAACACTTTCTTGTATTTAATTTTTATAAAAATAATAACAATAATAATTGTTATTTCTTATCACAATTACGTCAAACCACCAGATTCTATTTTTAGAAAAAAAAAAAGTTAATTTATAACGCCGACTGAAAGCGTGTTAATAGTCACGGCATTATTTGTGATGAAATATTTTTATTCAATATTGCAATGAAACAAACGATAGTAAAAGAGCATTCGTAGTACATACAGTGGCTCCATCGCATAATCGGACAAGCACTAGTCTGATATGTATATGCTTAAAACTTAAAAAGAAAATATTAAATATAATCACACATAAATTACCATTAACGGTCAGTGGCCACAAATGTGAAAGTTATTCCTTTTTGTGAGTTTACATTGTTTTAATTTTTGTTTGCTTTCTGAATTCCTATTAAAATAAAATTAATTAATTTAAAAAGAAGAAATAATCGTCCCTGAAGAGGTTAAAAAAAACACAAATTGTTTTCACATTTTTCTTAATTTTAAATCTTCTCATAACTTAATGCAATACTGCATAATAAGAATTCAGTTCCTTAAAAACAAAGTCTTTAAAACGATTTACTGTAAAGAAACATTGAAACACTCAATAGTTCTTATTATGTATATTCACATATTAAATACCAATATTTATATGTACCTACCTACTACCTATTATCGATAAGATAAACAGAATTTTAAGAAATGTCAATGTTATTTCACAGCATGAAAGAGAAAAAGCTTTTATAAGTTCTATAAATTAATTCCAACAACTTTTTCCTAACACTTATTAATCGTATAAACAATGCGATAATTCTTATTAAAGAATTTTATTGAACAAGAAAGTAAAATAAAAAATTCTCCAATAGAAGCTTTTGTATTTTCCAGCCAAAGACAATTTGTAGTTTTATAATAATAATAATAATAATAATGAATCATACAATACGTTAATAATAAATAATTTCAAGCACTGCAAAAGACGTACATTGTTATACAGTCTTCAGTTATTCAAGTCAAGTTTCAATTGACAGTGTTATTACATTATCTTTATACTAGATTGTGCTGTATTTAAATATATAGAAAAAATCAAAAATATAAAATGGGCTCCCACTTACCCACAGTTGCATTAGTTTCAATTATAATTGGGGCTTTAATTGGTATTGCAATATTAGTTTTTTGGATTGTTATGATTGCAGTATATTGTTATAAACGCACAAATGTTCACAGCCAAACAACAGTTTTACATCCAAGTATGTAATTTTTTTATTTTATTTGTTTTCATGAATGAATTGTTCCTTATTGAATTGTAAGCTTATTTAGCACAAGAAATAATTTTTTTAACAAATTCTTTAAAAGGCTTGTATTGTACATAACATTACGATTTATTCAAGATCGTAAAAGGATAGTGAAAATCCTTTTTTGATTAAATGATAATTAAAATATATGGAACCCGAATCTAGAAAGCTAAGACCAGACGATGGCTAAAGCTCAATGACGTCGCCATTAACATGTACTAAACCAAATAGTGTATGTATCAGCGTTGTTAATGTTAATGTTAATTCTAAAACTCATGCCTTCTGCTCGGTGCAATAATGTTAGATTTTCGGCAATGAGCCAATAACTGACCTTATCCATGATTATTTTTTATTTTCAGAAATCCATATCTCCTGCCAACATTTTCAGCATCAAATAACCTTAATCACATCTTTATATTTAGTCGTTCGGTTTTATTTTCTTTTTTTCGCATTTACAATCATTTAATTAATGTGTTTTCCTTCTTCTCTTTTTGCCGCTATTGTTGCTATATAGTTTAGTTTAGTAGAACTCTAATCTTTTTTTGTATTTACATATATTTGAGATACAAGTGTCGACCACTTAATTAACTCAACGTTAATGGATAGGTTTCTATCGACATATCTTATCATTTAGATATTGCACAATATGTAACTAAAAATCACTGCAAATTAATTTTGTTCTTAAATCGTATGTCTATTAAACAATTACTTTAATGTCAATAGTTTCTAGTGAGACGTTGCTATTGCAAGCAGTTACTAAATCGTAAATTAAATATCGTAAAAATTGTAAAATGCTCAATCCTGATGTAGTCATGATTTCGATATTCGGTTTTGTTATCGTCAGTGTAATTCTTATATTTTTATTCTGTTTTATTCGGCGCAAATATCGTTGTAAACAATCTGAAATATTTCCGAAAAGTAAAGTATCAAACGTTCTTAAATATTGTCTTAACTTGCTTACGAATTAGCTTAACATTGTCGCTTAAGTGAAATTCGATCTTTTTTCATAAATTTTATATGTAAATGGAAACTTAGTGGTTTTGCGGACTTTTTTTGTTCATTCATACATCAATATACTTACGGAAACAGTTCTTTGGAAGCAATACGTGTAACCTTAAGCTCTTTCCATATTGCAGTCTTTATTTCCAATATGTACAATTTTTGGTTTTTGTAAAGCGTTTCCATAGATTAGCGAACTGAAAAAATGTGTAAGAGATCAAATCTATAGAATAGGGTAGCTTATCATGGCCAAAAAATAATAACAAACTGCCATGATATAGCAAACAGTCTTAATACAAAATTCTAGGTTCGGTAGGGTTTTTTTACATTTCGCAAATGGTAAATAATTCCAAAGAAAATAAAGTGTTTTTTGTCTAGTCGTATCTTAAAAAAAAAAACAAATTGTTTTCACATTTTTCTTAATTTTAAATCTTGTCGTAACTTAAATGTAATACTGCATAATAAGAATTCAATTCCACAAAAACAACGTCTTTAAAACGATTTACTGTAAAGAAACTTTAAAACACCCAATAGTTCATATGTATATTCACATATTAAATACTAATATTTATATGTATGTGCCTACATATATATATAACACTAAATTGTTATTATCGATAAGATAAACATAATTATGAGAAATGTCAATGTTATTTCACAGCATGAAAGAGAAAAAGCTTTTATAATTTAAAAGTTTGATAAATAAATTCAAACAACAAACAATACGTACAACATATCTTATTACAGAATTTTATTAAACAAGAAAAATAAAAAATCCCCCAATAAAAATACTTGTATTTTCCGAAGACAATTTGTAGTTTTATAATAACAATAATGAATCATACAATACTATGATATTGAAAGCATAATCTTATCATTATTTATATACCATACAGTACGTTAATAATAAATAATTTCAACAAAGTACTACACAAAACATACATTGATATACAGTCTTTAGTTATTCAAGTCAAGTTTTAATTGACAGTGTTATTATATTATAATTATACTAAATTAATATATAGAAAAAAAATTAAAAATATATAAAAATATAAAATGGACTCCGGCTTACCTACAGGTGCAATAGTTTCAATTGTATTTGGGGCTTTAATTGGTACTGCAATGTTAGTTTTTTGGATTGTTATGATTGCAGTATGTTGCTATAAACGCACAAATGTTCACAGCCAAACAACAGTTTTACATCCAAGTATGTAATTTTTTTTCATTTTATTTGTTTTCATGAAAGAATTGTTTCTTAAGTTAATAAATTGTGAGTTTATTTTGAACAAGAAATAATTTCTTTTTTAATAAATTCCTTAAAAGGCCAGTGTTGTACATATACGGTTAACCAAATCATTAAACGATAGTGAAATTGTTCATATTCAATACGGAAACATTTTTTTTTCGAAGCAATGTTTATAACCTTAAGATCTTTGCATTTTGCAGTCTTTATTTTCTTTATTTTCAATATTTAAAATGTTCTGTCCTTTTAAGAGTTACTATAGTTTGGGAAACTAATCATGGATATTCGCAAATGATGTTTATTTAAATTGTTCATGTACATATTAAATTTTAATATTTAAATGTACGTCTTTATCACTAAATTGTTATTTTTGATAAGATAAGCATATTTTTGAGAAATTTCAATGGTTTTTCGAACAATAAAAGAGAAAAAGCTTTTATAGTTTAAACAATCCTTTTTTTTAACATACATTGATCGTATAATCAATAGGGATAAGAAAAAAATTTGTATCAGATGGCAATTTGGAATTTTATAACAAAAATAATAATAATGAATCATAAAATACCATGATATTGAAAGTATAATCTTATCAATAGTGTACGTCAACAATAAATAATTTCATCAAACCACTGCGTACACAACACATTGTTATACAGTCTTCATTTGTCTTCAGAGTGTAGTTTTAATTGACAGTGTTATTATATTATAATTATAATAGTGTGTGCTATATTCAAAGTAGTTTTCAATTAAACATTTCAAAAAAAAAAATTAAAAATAAAAAAACATAAAATGGATTCCGGCTTACCCGCAGGTGCAATAGTTGGAATTGTAATTGGTGCTCTAATAGTAGTTTTTTGGATTGTTATGATTGCAGTATGTTGTTATAAACGCACAAACGTTCACAATCAAACAAGAGTTTTACATCCAAGTATGTAATTTTTTTCATTTTCTTTAATTTCATGTGAGAACTGTTCCTTAGTACAACCATAAATGTTTTTTAAATTTGTGTTTAAAATGTTCACTATTGTTTAAAGCCATGGTATCATTCTGGTAAATGATGAAAAAAGTGGTGGTTAACCAAATCTTTATAGTCTAAACATCACTAGAGGCAATGAAGTTGCCTTAAGCCAAAATTTTTGAATTGTTCTTGGCTTTGGATCTTCTGGATTGCATTTCGACAAGGAGTCGAGGGTGTATAATTCAATTTACTTATACAATTTTCAAGTTATGCAATGGAATTTCCAACATATCAATTTAGTCAGCAGTTTACTCCAGCTATTTAGCTGGAATATAATATACATGCTTAGCACATGATTTTTATAATCAATGTTAGTTTGTGAGGAATAGTCCAGTGACAATTGTGTATGTATTATAATCCCTAAATAGAACTTGAACTGACAATCAATTTTTCTAAACATAAGCCCTTACCTTAAAAAATATTGAATGGAACGAATAAATTCGTAATCGTGTTACAATCATTTCCCCTCTTATATTTTATTCATAATCAAAGTAAAATAAAATCTATTTGATATCAAAGCATACGCCAAAATAAATACGAGTGCGAAAACAATATATTGTACAGAATATAGAGTTTTGTTTTGCTATAACTTTGAAAACATTTTCGTCACCTATTACTTTATCTAATAACAACAATTACTGTACATATATATTTCAGTATTTGTTTATTTTCATTTATTATCAAAACTTCAGATTGTTTATGGCTCCTCATGAAATAAAAACAATGAATATCAAGTCTGTAGAATTTTTTTTCTAAATGTTTTAGTACTTTTAGTATTTAAGCATACTATGGACTTAGCGTTAATAATCGCTCTCACATTTACTATACTTATATTTTTTCTAACATCCATAGCTGCGTTTGTGACACGAAAACGAAATTATCGTCGAAACGGTATATTTTGTTGCAAGGAAATTGTATTATTAAAAAAAATTGTTGTTCAACTAAATAGGATTTTGTGGATATATTGCAATAAATTAAGTGAAATGTGGCGTAGTTCTGTTTTAGAAATGAAATAAAACAAAAAACTATATTTTAATCAGTTAGAAAAATATATATTATATACGATGTTTAATAAAATTAAAAACATATTTATAAAAAGAAACACTCGTAAAGGACTACGAATATTTTAAAATTAAGTTTTAATCGCTCAATTGCGCAAATTTATTAATATTACTAGTAATTTATAGATTTCCGTTTGAATATGAATATGATTTATAATATGATATGCTACGTTGCACATGTTTGTTAATTATATTGCAAACAAAAAAAGTTAAAAGAAATTAAATTAATTAATGAAAATTGAAAAAAATCGTCTTATTAAAAATTATGTGTACGTGTGTGAATTATTTATTGTTTAATATCATACTAAATTAAAAAAACAGATCAAGAGAATTCAATATTTCAAAAGATTACGAAGATGTCGGTATATTTTTTAAAATTGTCCAGTCCACTATACGACTTAAACCTATGTTGACACTGTGTGACTCTGTAATCTGTATTTAAAAAAATGTGTACATGGCTTAAATCACTTTCGCTAAAAATACTCTTTTGGATTATAACAATTGAGAGTGACATAAATTTAATGATGAGGAATAAATCTATGTATGGTGATTCCACACCATCGCTTATACAACAGACAAGTTTCGTATGTACTAAAGGTGTATATCTCTTGATCAAAATCAGTGACTAATATTTTGTCTTAAACCATTACAGCAATGGCAATGCTAAATATGACTAACACTTCAAATTGCAAAAGAACATTTTCATAAATACAAAGCAAATATCAAATAATGGTGCAAAATTCGATTTTAACTGATTTTTTTTATCAAATTTCTCACTGCGTATAAATGTTAAAGTTCCTTTTTGTGATTGCTGTTGTACCCACATTTTGGCGAATTGAAAATAAAATATTGGTTATCATAACCTTATCAATTGCGATAATGCCCAACAATTTATGGATCATGTACTTATAACTTATGTGTATATATATGTGTATATAAACTTTTCAAATTCACAGTATTTAATCATTGTTACTAACAATAAGAACGATTCTTCGTTAATAACTAAATGGATAATGGAAGTTTTTATAATTGGTATCAGCGTAGGTCTTTGCATTTTTGCCGTTACAACGTCAGTAGTTTTAATATGTCGTAGAAGGAAAAATAATCGTTTTCCGGGTCAAGTAGTTGCAGGTTGTTTAAGTTATTTGATGAAATAATGAATTAAGTTTTAAATTTTGGATAAATTTATTAACGCTTTATTATAATTTTTGTATTTTTTAGCACCTGTTGTAGTGACTTCAGCCACGCACACAGCTCCTGGTGGTTATCCCGTAACACAAATGCCTGTGGGGGCTACAACTACCGCTTATCAAACACAAGTCTACGCTACTCCATATCCACCACAAGGGTAAGTTTTGTTTTGATACTTAATCGATATTATTTAATTAAAAATAAAAAAACACGTTTTAATCTTAATCACTTTCTATTGGTTAGACCAAATGTTATTTATGTAGTTAACCCTGATTATAACCCAAATCCAATGATGTCTACTAATAATACCAGTACTACAGCAGTCGTAGCTTCTTAATTATTGTTAAAATAAAATTTTATAAAACTATATTGCTAAATATATTTGTATTTAGTTTGGCTAAGGGTTTTTTATTATAAAAAAAGAAATATAAAGTATTGTAAATATAAAAACGTACTTATTTTAAATGGCTTCAGTAATCTGCATATGATTAGATCAGCTACCTAGCTTTATAGAGATAAGATTTGGTGTCAAACAGAAAAAATACTGCTTGTAAAAGAGAAGTTGCTAGCAATTACGCCATATGTTATAGATGTTATCTTTTAACACAATCAATTTAGTTTATTTTTGGTTTTCGTGATTCATTTCGATAATTTTGATATCTAAGGGTCGAAAGTTTGCTAAAATAATCAAAATCATTGATCCGACTGTCATCTAGACATTGTTTCGAACAAATTGATGCAGCTATTGGAAATAAGAACTTCAATTTCGTTGTAAAATAACAAATTTCCTTAAAATGTTTAATTTTGTTTATTATTTAAGATACCTTTAGTTTAATACCATAAACAAAACAAATAAAATATATTCAAATTCGAAAAGTGATACAGCTTTGTTTTCAGTGTCCTAAAGATAAAGGCTTGTGTCAATTTAAATTTCATTGTCCCAGTTTATTTGAATCTGTAAAAAATTCTAATCTAATCTCTTCGAAATGATGCTATAATAAAAAAGAAATTATTCTACGAATATTTACCACATTGAGTGATTATGGCCATCATTAACCCATAATATACAATTGTTATCTATTTAAATACTTTATGTATTACGAATTTACATTTTATGATGGAGAATTTGAAGAGATTTAATTAAATCTTATGAATTGCTTGCTTTATTACCCCAACTAGCTATAAATATTAAGACTTTATAGCTTGAATTTAAGCAATGCAAGGTATATTTTTCTTCTTTCTTTTTATATCGAGTTTGAAAGATTTTCTTGTATGTATTTCTTTTAGCTTCAAAGCGTCCAATTCAAATGTATATTAAGTTTACAAAAGCAATTATTTTATCATGTCTTATCAAAATTAATTAAATTTTTTATTTGTAGACTTCAACAACATATGCCAATGCCTATGCCTACAGGTCAACCACCAGTTGCTGGGTAAATAAAATTATATTTATTTAAACGATATTAATAAAATATTAATTTATTTTCTTTTATAATTTCTTCTAGTGTTCAACCCCACATAGCTCCATATCCACCTATGCCTGCAGCTAATATGAATCCTCCTTCTTATGACGTTGCTGTAAGTGGTGTTGGAGCGGGACAGCCCAATAACACTCCTTATGGAAAGCAGGCACCATACAATCCTAATTTCCAAATGTAAAAATACCAATTATACATTAACTAGAACTCAGCCAACGACTTATAAAAAGGGAACTTTATTTCAAGACTTGTTAGTAAATAATTGAAGAAAGATGCCATAGCAAGTAAAACGTTTGTTACAACCATCAAGTAATATAACTATACTAGACAATATTATAGTGTACTATACAAGAATATTGTTTCACATTTGTTAACTTTTTTCGCTACACACTTTTTTTACAATCGTTTACAGTTTTGAAATATATGTATGTATATTACAAAGTATTCCAAATACATTTAATCACTAATTAAAATATTAAAGTTAATTTAAATAAACTAAACTATACCAAAATCTTTTTTATACGTTATAAAACTGTTTAAAAAATATTAGAAATCAAAATATGTACAATGTATTAACGGTAAATATATAAATATATGTAAAAGGCTTTCCTTATTGTGATAACTTTTAAGTATTTGCCTATGCAAAAATTTTTTTTACTTAATTTTTGTAGATAAATACAAATATGTAAAGTATTTTGCTAAATACCAACTAAGTAATATATTCGTTACTTCCTTTTTTAAATATTAATGTAATACATGGATAATGTATATAATACAATTTATATCTTTTTAAGTTTGAACTTTAGTTGTTTTGTTTTTTAATTCGCACCAAAAAAAAAAAAAAAAATACATGAAAAATCGAATAAAATGATCGAAAAATAAAATTTGTTTTCATAATTAAATGTATAGAACTTTGTCAATATTTCGCATATTTGATCATATCGACAGCGCAGTAATATAGACGCTTGTGTGTCTTCCCTTATAGACTAAATTTAAACATATATCTTGTATGTATGCATATATCGACAGTGGCCAAAACTGCGAACAACTATGGGAACAAATCGTTCTGTTTTCAAATAATGGATGGGAATTCGAGTAAAACTATTCTGCATACAGATTCAAAAATGTCGAGAGGTACACATGAACATCTTCTTGACTATTGGAAAGTATAGCTTCTTACATCAGCCATATTGTGTGTGTTAGTTTTATTACGAGTCGTGGGTCCTATAGTTTGAATTCGAGTCCGAAACACAGACTTAGGGAAACTTTTTAGTGATAATTAGTTACTCTCAAAAAGCGGACGGTTGTAGAGTGAAGACCGTCGAAAGAAATATTTTTTTTAATCTTTTCATTTCAAGATATAAGAGCTGAGGTTTGAACTCTCAACCATCATCTAGAGCGCCAATATAACATCGCTAACATTCAGATTTCGGCTAAGCAAATAAAGAAGAAGAGTTATACTACTATATAAAGAATAAAATTGATAAATATGCTGTATATTATATAATCAAGTAAAAAAATATATACTTATTTGTTTTACAAATTTTCATATTTATTTGTTTTCAGTAGTTAGTACAATTAATGTAATACATATGTATAAATAATGTTTATATAAAAAGGTAGCAATCACTCAATAATGAAGAAATTTACATTTAATACACATGAAAAGTATACAAATATTTTCATGATTATGCTCGTCGGTAGACGTTTTATTTTTAATTTTCTTTTGGTTTTTTTTTTTTTTATAAAATAAAGAGTAGATATTCGTTATAAAAATCAGTTTATTTGTTACTTTTATGTATTCGAAACAATTGACTTGTGCTACGCAGCATATCTTTCATTTGATTTATAAATTTTTACTTTGACTGAGGGTCTGCACATCCAGGGCTAAAATGAAAAAGGATTAGAAGGCATAAGTATATGTTGTAAAAAAATATAATTATAGGATGAAAAATGACCGTAATCATTATTATTATTATTTTTTATTTAATTTATTCTATTTTATTTATTTATACAATTTTAAACGATATTCTAATTATCAAATCGGTATATATTATTTCATAGAATTCGTTTTAATTGAATCCTATTGAACAAAATAAGGATTGCCAGATGCGATCTTGGGTATGATAAGGCCAGCCCGGCTGACCATCGAAAACCAGTAACATTCAGAAAACTATGAGGCTATTTAAAGTTACGATTACAGTATATTCGGTATTCGGGAAGAAATGTTTACTAACTATTTCTGTCCGCTTTCTCCGAGAACTAGGCAAATGATGTTTTCAGCATTTCTCTTTCAACTTTGTGTTACAACCAGATACTTTGCCTCCTGAAAAAATGCAATGCTGAAGCCATCAAACCTCGCTTATCTAAATATGACAATTTTGGTTTTCTGTGTAAAGAGTACCAGTTTTCCCTATATTTACAGCCTGACGTCCCACTTAAGGAGTTAACGTGAAGCCAACTACACAAAAAAAAGATAGGTACTACACCTCTTATAAGAAAAACTCTAACAACTTTAGACTCTTATTCTTATAAGATTTCCACAACATTGGCGGTCAGAGCCTATTACAAAGGGATTTATGGTCCATTCAGTTCTATAAATCCATGGTACTCCTTATAGTCTGTTTGCAATAAAGAATATGTTAGATATACATATATCCAGAAAAGGCGTCACGAAACAATGCTATTGTTCACAAGCTTTCAAACAAAGATTTATAAAAAATTTTTAGCTTTTATGCATGCAGAGTATACATCATTATGGGAATAAATTC
This sequence comes from Sarcophaga subvicina, assembly GCA_936449025.2. Classification (NCBI taxonomy): domain Eukaryota; kingdom Metazoa; phylum Arthropoda; class Insecta; order Diptera; family Sarcophagidae; genus Sarcophaga; species Sarcophaga subvicina. The sequence goes on from OW388084.2 coordinate 11,747,137, forward strand.
TAGTTTTTTTCCATTCCGTGAAATTAATTATTTAATTTATTTGTTGTCAGCTGATTTTTTTGGAAATTAATGATCACAAACATAATCAAGAGAATTTATTCGCAGGCAATGCAAACCTAATAGGACTAAAATTTTATTAAAACAGATGGCTGTTTTATTGGAACATTATTTAAGCGTTAGATTATTATTATTGAAGAAGATTCTTTAATTTGTTCATAAATTTCATCTCTAATGGTTAGATTAAGTTAGGTTAGTGTAGTAGATTTGAGACTAAAGCTCACTTGAGCACGCACAGCAGCCCGTTGTGACGCCACGGGTAATCACAGTCCCCGTACGTATATGAATATTTTTCGTAGCTCAGTGTTATTCTTATTTTCTTTTTTAATGTTTAATTAATTATTTAATGTTTAATTTACAAAAAAAAGATTGCAACTTACTTCGGCGCTGAAGCCGCATACAATTGTTGTTGATTGTATGCAGTGTGGTCTTTAGGAACATGAGTTACGGTAGCTCCTGCATACTCTGTTACCCTACCTAAACATAAAATAATATAATAAAGGCAATTATTACAATATATTTTACTAAATTTCTTATTAAATTCATTATTTACCCTGTTCGATTATAACTAGACTGTTTTCGGATCCTTTTCTTTTACGCCGCTCAAAAATGTAATAGACCAACCAAAATACAATGAAAATTTTTATGGCCACCAATACCCAAAGAGTAGGATTCATTTTAAAACTATGTTTTGTTTTTTATGTTCGTTAATATAAGAGTTCTCCAAAACAATTTTATTGTAAAATTCCAAGAGAATATAAAAATTCAGTGTATAATTGATTAAATGCGCCACACACTCTCGTTCAATGCAATATTTTTCACTTTGTGTTGTTGTTTTTACTGTGTTATTTGTTGTGAAATTTAATAAGAACAAGAATAAAATGATGCTGGGAACTGTGCAGTGACAGTGTTGTCAATAGTTTAAACTATTACATTCGTTTTAAAGTCTGTACATTTGAATTAAATTTAATTTTATTTAATATTGCTTTCTTTTTTATAAAAATAAATAATTTTACACATAAAAACAATAATTTTAATAAATTCCTTTTGAAATTACTATTTGGCAATACTGCTAGGCATGTTATAACAAGATGCTGTTGATCCGTTAACAGCTGTTTCGTTGTTTGATTTAATTGAACAAAGTGCATGATGACGTATACACATTACGTCACATTGCTTTTGAAGCATATAATTCATACGCTATGTACAACCTTTTAAATCCAACTATTTAAACATATACATTTACAATACACCCATACACCCATTCCTTTGCACAAAATCATACAATAGTTGGCGGCATAATATACATATTTTACAGTGATTGCGTTAAAAATAAATTACCTTAAACGAAAACCGTATTTATATTCAAAATAATTTTTATTAAACTATACCCTACATAACGATAAGTAGTTTGAGCTATTGTTTAGAAAATCTTACTGCATTTGTCGATCAACAAATTTGGCTTACCGGATAACATACATACATACATACAGATGCATATTTATTTGGCCATGTAAACTTTGTAAAAAAAATTGTTTATTGGCCAGTTATCAAGAATTCCAGTTGAGAGATTGTAATGCAGACAGCCGTAGCAAAATTTCTTTCATCACGATCTACATTCATACATTAGAAGGAAGTTAAACTAGATCGCCAATCTCTAATTCTATTATAATCCTGGTATGTGCAGTTTTTTCGCCTTGAGAGTTCCAATTAATCATCATTTTTGATATATCATCTTGAAGTTACCTCAAAATATTGCCAATCCGGCTTCATTTCTTCATGGTGATTTCGTTGGGAATAGGTATTTCGCAAATTTCATACTCAACTTATAGATGATCTTATGGATCTAAGATTACACAAATCTTTTATAAGCTCACAACAACATTCTGAATACAGTCCCGTACGTGGAAGTTGTATTTTGGCTTAGTATAAATATTAAGAAGAGCAAATGAACAATTTCAGATACTTATGCTTGGAGTGCCAACAGTTTCACCCAATATTTACACACATTATTAATTCTCTGCTTGGAGCTTGTCAAACAATATCGGATCATCTTATATACATTGAATCAAATCTGTTCCCACGAGAGTCCCACAACCACTTTAATTGTCGTAAAAGCCTGGTTCAATGGAATAAGGCAGAGAACGAAACAACAGTATCTATTTATTAGATCATGATATTGAGAAAATATTTGATGGTTTTAAACATATCTGTCTATATTTTACTAGTTTTTGGAAAAGGGTATTTAAAAGTCGATGCGAATATTTTTCATACTACTATGGCAAACGTAAAAATATTAATTCAATTGGATGTACAATAGCCCAGTATATTTAAAATGGCATTGTACAAGATGATGGATTTGATTTTTTAAATTGATTTAAACATCTTAAACAGAAGAAATATTTAATGCAGTATCTATGTATATAATAAATATATATATGTACATATAAAAAATTATATGCATATATGTACACATGTGTTTACAAGCATCAATACGTATGTATATTATACAAATACAAAATAAAAGGAAGGAAAATTATTGAATAAATTAATGAAGATATCATCATATAACCTTTAAGCTTTTTAAAAATTCTCATATACTTCAAACAGTATTCAACAAGAATTTGTAGAAAAACTTTATACAATAATAAAATGTTTAAATAATTTAAGAATTATTAGCGTGCTCTGATCATATGATCCAAAATGTCTCATCGTACAAAAAGAAGGACAAGCACAGACCTCTAAAAGTGGACAATCGCCATAAGGTAGGCGCAAACAAAAGATTCAATTTAGCACCGCCAAACTATATACAAAAGAAACTTTGTCTATTTGTAGATACTTTCATTATCGTAGGCAATTGATAGAGAACAATTTATTTTCTAGATTCCTATTTTCATGCACGCAACTGTAGATATTCTGTTATACTTCATTTCGTCATTGCATCTAACCACGTTTAATTACGTATTACGTTAATTTGCGTATCAAGCAAATGATAGCGTTTTTTGTAATTCTAAATTTAAATTTTTTAATTAAAAATTCTGCGGCAATATTTGTTTATATTGAATTTGAAAGTGATTCATTCAATGTTTGGTCAATTATTATCTAATTTTGAAAATCACAGTAATTAAAGCAAAAACGTTTTGTACTATTGAACAAGCACCACACGATGGTAGACTACATAAATAATTTGCACAATCATTTTAAAATGATTCATGTTTTAACTGCTTTTTAAAATAAATTGAAACCGATTATTTATATCTGAACGAATAACTGCTTAAATTCCAATCGAAATTAATAACTACAATAAAGTACCAACAACATTTGCTATAAAAATATCGTGAGACTAGAAGACGTTAAAGAATATGCCTTCAATTTATATTGAAATTGAATACATTGTAAACATGTTTTATTCATAAAAACACCATAAACAGTTCATTACATAATTTAATTTTTTTTTTTTTGAAAATTGTTTTTTATTATTTAATATTTTAAATGTGTATAAGTTTAGGCTCACTATCTTTAGTTTAGTTTAATTAAATAATTTTATATATAAAACACACACAATATAGTTTATTTGTATTTTCTGTTTTGATTTTGTTTAAATTAAAACTAAGGAAAACAATAAAAAATTATCCTTAACCGCTTTTAAATTTTATAATAAGAAAGAATATTGAAATGATTAAATAATTTCAAAATGATATATTATATCGAGATTTACTTTATAAAAAAGCCAATTTTTACTTCAAAGAATGTTTTTTCTTTTTATTTATAAATAAGTTTATTATAAAGTTATTTTTTTTTCTTGCACAATATTTTTATATTAATAATTATTTTTTATATTTTAATTTTATTTTAATAATTGTGATTCTGTTGTTTAGCTTCAAGTGAAAGATATAGTATGCTATTGTTGTTATAAATTTCACTTTTACAACTTTTCATGGTAATCAATAGATAGAATTATAAGTTTTGTTTATTTTCAAATTTTAATTTCTTTTTTCTCTTTGTGTGTTGTCTAATTATTAAAAAGGAGAAGAGTTTTTATTTCTGAAGAATTTCGTTTTTCTGCATTTTCTTTTTTCTAGTTTTATCATACGATGATGAAAAAATAAAATACAAGTGGTTTTCACTGCTAGTTTGATGTCGATTTTAATTATAAAGTTTTCACTTTGTTTGGTTGTTACCATTGTAGCCGGTTGCAGAAAATGTCTAGCAACTTTTAACAACAACCGCTACTTGCTGACCCAGCTTGATTACCAGAACCGGGCAGTGATGGATTTGTGGGGGAATGCTGTTGACCAATTTTAATGCCGTTGGCCTAAAAATAAATAATAATAAAGTATAAGTTTAGGTAATATAAAATTATTAAATAAAAAAAAATACTTTGAGCTAGATTGCAAAATAAGACAGAAGCGAACGAAAGACAAGAAAATTGTTGGCATTCTTCAGACTTTAATTTTATAATAAATAATCGGTTGTATTATATAAATCATTGTAAAAATATCCATTATTTTTTTAATATATGTTATAACTTTACTAATCTGTATCTCGTTTTGAAGGAATACGATTGGACCACGTTATATGACATTTGAGAGGTGTAATTTAAATACTATTTAAATAACAAGAAATAAGCCGTTATATACATATGTGATCTGAATAGTATAATTCTTATTAGACTAGATAAAGTAATATTGATATATAATTTATTTTCACTTTCAACACTTTTTAACAAGTATTTTATTTTATTTCACCACTCACAATCGATAAGTAAACTTACCTCATTATTGATGTCAAAGACACCTTCTTGTATTTTTTCATAAATTTCTTTGGCTGTATTAATAAAAGCTTCTTCTACATTAGCGGCTGTACGGGCTGATGTTTCCATAAAAACTAAACCATGTTCTCGGGCAAATGCTTCGCCCTCCTCCTTTTTAACTTCACGGCGTGATTCTAAATCACTGGAATCATAAAAAAGTTTTAAATAAACAAGTCACAACTGATGATAATAAAGTGTATTACCTTTTATTTCCTATCAACATAATAACCATATTTGAATTTGAATGTTGTCTAGCATCCTCTAGCCATGTTGTCAAATGATTAAAGGTTTCACGCCGAGTAATGTCATATACAAGTAACGCACCAGCAGCTCCACGGTAGTAGGATCGCGTTATTGATCTGAAGGCTTCCTGGCCAGCTGTATCCCAAATTTGTAATTTGATTTGTTTACCATCGATAGTTATCATGCGTGCACCGAATTCAACGCCAATTGTCAAATCATGCACAGGTTGGAAACGTTTGTCAGTAAATTGTAGTAAAAGACATGATTTACCAACACCTGTGGAAAGAGAGTAAAAAATAAAATTATTAATATAATAACGGAATAAATATCAGTTTGATATTCGTTCAACTGAATATAGTACAACCGATTTGAGTAAAATTGTAAAGCAATTAACCAGATTCTAGTCTACGCATATTTAATTTTATACCTCGTGGTCTATCAGTATTCAATTTTATTCACCGCCTAATGGATTCTATTCCCTTTTTAAGAATTAGAAATCTTTATCAAAATGTTTCACAAAATGAAACTTATTAATATGTACAACAGCTGTTTAGAATCCCAAGAAATAGAAAACAAAAACAATATCTGACAACACCCACCAATATCTTGTCAGCAAAGTTAAAATAACATAAATGTCGGATTTTTACAGTCGAATAGGCAATTCATAACAAAGAAAACAAAATTACCCCTAAACTAAATAAAACTCCCCTGAATACCCCTTAAAAACTCAGATACTGACAATTTGCAATATTTACGTGTATCGTTGTTGTTCAACCACTTGCTATTACTCAGCCTATGAGGCATAAATTTTGTACTTTAAATACATACATATACAATGTATAGGGGTTGTTGGTTAATTGAAGTACTGACTTAATTCGACCCCAGTATTTAAAGTAAAATATGAAGCAAGAGCTAAAACAACAAAGTCAATGTTTGCATGAAACGGCAGACAAAGGAAAATAACAAAAACAATACACACACATCTATATGTATATTAACTATTCTAGACACAAATACATTCACTTCCAAAGGCCCATCATCCGCTCTATGATAGCTAAAACAACAACGTCAACAACAACCACAACAACACCAACATCAACTGATATAATGAAAACACGAAAAAACAACATATACGAAACGACCAGCAACAATCACTAACTTTACATAGAGTACAAAAATTATTGATTTTTCAACCATGACAAATGCATAGAAGAGAAACTGCCTAGTATTTATGAATAATTTACTTTAAACTTTAAAAATGCACAAAATTTTTACACATCAATATTACTGAATTAATTACACTTGTCAACTGCAACTAGCATATGCTTGGCTACTATAATAATTATAAAATTTCATAATTCTTTTATTTGTGTGTGCCTATTTTTTGCAAGAAAATAGACAAAAATTCTATCAATTTCGGTTTTCAACTTACCTGTATCGCCAATTATAATGTATTTGAATAAATAGGCGTAAGACATGTTTTTAAATTAATTTCTTTTACTTTAAATTATTAAATATTTATCACAAGTTTTACAAAAAAATGTTTTCTATGAACTTTCTTAAGATTTCTGCAATATTTTTCACTACGCAATTCGTGTGTTTTCATACAACAACAACTTTCAATTCTCTCTTTGTCTTTCCTTTCAATTGTTTTTAGGAAGTGTTCCAAATAAAAAATGTTGTCAACTATTCAGTTTCTGCAAGACCTGTGCAAAAAATAATAAAAGCTGAAACAAAAATTTGAAATCAATACAGGTTAATCCCTTTGCAACTGATTCCGAATGGTATTTATGGAATGTTAATAAATTTAGGGTTTGGAGACGATTTTTATTATATTAATGTTTCAGTTGGTAAAGCCATTGAATAATAACAGTTTAATTCTTACAGTCTTATGTTTTGCACATCCTTTGATAAAACTAGTGATGGCCACAATTAAAGTTCAAAGCCTTCCCAAAAGTTATGTAAATAGCTTTATTCTGTCTATTTAAACTGTATCAATAAATATAATCACCATACTGTTGATTTATATATCTAGATTAAGAATGATTTCCAAAAATCGCTGTAATAAAATCTTTATTTGTGTTGCCTGATTTTTATCTAGTATAAATGATTAACATTACTTTTTTTCTACATCTGGTAACTCCAAATACAAATACACATAATTGTCAGTTTTTTTTTCATTTATACGAAAGAAAAGTGAAAAAGAGAAAACGAGAAAAACTGCATATAAAAGGTTTTTCTTCGTTGTTAATACAATATTTTAAAGTATCTTTAAAATCCAGTGCTTTAAACATAAAATCCAAAGTTTTTCCTTTTTACATTCATTTGTATAAATTTGTTCCGTTAAAACTGAAGGGTAGGAAAAGAGAATTGAAATTTTATAAAAGGCTACTCGCATTACTTTTCAGTGGGGCAGAGTAGTAGAAAAGAAGTTGAAAGAAAACATGAAGATGGCTGACGGCACAACTATTGTACGTAGAAATAGACCAGGAACTAAGGCAAAGGTAAGAAGGAAAAAAGGGAAAACTAAAAAGGCAACACAAGGCCTATTTCTGTCAAATCATAATTGACGCGACAAATGAAAAATTTTGATGTCTAACAACTTTTTGTTAATTCCTGGTGCATATTATTCTTATAGGACTTTTGTCGTTGGCCCGATGAACCCTTAGAGGAAATGGACAGCACCTTGGCTGTACAACAGTACATACAACAATTGATTAAAAGAGATCCATCAAATGTGGAACTTATATTAACTATGCCAGAGGCTCAAGATGAGGGTGTTTGGAAGTATGAACATTTAAGGTGGGTGTGCACTATAAACGTTCTTTATTAGTTATCATTTGTGGTTAAAATGTAATCATTGTATGTTTTTATCAGACAATTTTGCATGGAATTAAATGGTCTAGCGGTGCGTTTGCAAAAGCAATGTTCACCCTCAACTTGCACTCAAATGACTGCCACCGATCAATGGATATTTTTATGTGCTGCTCATAAAACACCAAAAGAATGTCCTGCCATTGATTATACACGTCACACATTGGACGGCGCTGCTTGTCTACTGAATAGCAATAAATATTTTCCAAGCCGGTAAGTACACAAATTAAAATAAAAACTTTCTAAACATGCGAAAGTAGCAGGAATATTGAATTAAAACCGTTATTTTAATAATTTGAATTCATAATTTGTGTTTTTAAAAAGCATATGCTAAACCTTTATTTTGATACGTTAACCCTTAAATTGCATAAACAATTCTGATATGTTTCAGAAAGTCGTTAATTAGGAACTGATTTTGTGCATCCTATTCATATCTTTACAATTAATTCTATTTATACTTACCGTTGCATTAGTACACTCGTTTCTAAATGTAACAAAGCTAGAAAAAAGTCAATCAAATTTAATTTTATTGCTACGAAAAAAGGTTCTGAGACAGACTTTAGTGTTGCAAACGTTTCTGATGTAAATTTATAATAATAATTTAATACAAAGCCTTTGCTAATGATTATTATTTTGAGTTATTAAAATGTTGTCATATATCTGAATTCCTAGTAGAGGTTATATAAATACAAAGGAAGAATTGTTTGTGAGATGTGCACCCAGTAGCAATTTTTAGCTATAGTCAATAAAAATGAAATTAGTAAGAGATCATTAAAGATCGACAGTGTTCTACTTTCATTCATATATAATGTTCAAAAGTATAGCAAAACAAAATCTAACATCAGTTTACATATTTGTCACCTTGTCCATAGACTCTGCTTCCTTTTTCGGTTTATCTAAAATACACTTTCTAATACAAATATAATGCATAATGAATAGGACAGAAAAGCAATAAATAAATAAACAATAATAATGCTATTAAAAGTAATTTAAATCAATTTTTTTATTTGCAGAGTTTCAATAAAGGAATCATCTGTAACGAAATTAAGTTCAGTGTGTCGTCGTGTTTATAGAATTTTTTCGCATGCTTATTTTCATCATCGGCGTATATTTGATGACTTTGAAGCCGAAACTTATCTTTGCCATCGGTTTACACATTTTGTGACAAAATATAATCTCATGTCAAAGGAAAATCTTATTGTACCAATTAATGAAGAGGCTGAAAATGCAGCGCCCGGCGAAAGTGAAGCTTAAATATCGAATATGAGGAAACTTTACACTTTACGGTAAGATAATTTAACAATTGTTAAAAAAAAAAAAATAATGTCAGCGCTGGAGTTCTAAATAACGGCAAATGAAAATAAACATTAATGAAACACTGCAAATAAAATATAAAAGTATTTATTGAAAGAAAAAGAAATAAAATAAAATAAAAATCTACAAAATAAAATCATTGTAAGAGATTCATAAGGAAAACAAATAAATTGAATAGTAAACACCAACAACAAACAAAAATAAATAAATAAAACTCCTCCCCTATTATTAAATTATATATATTAAAAGTAAAAGAGATCATCGTGTATTCAAACAAAAATGAAAACACATCATGTAGAGCGCTAAAATAAAACTCTATTTAACTTTAAATAATTTAAAAAGTAATAAGAAACCAATAATAATTCCTTTAAAATAAAAATCTACAAATAAAAAATCATTAAGTAACGACAACTAAATTGTATAAGAAGTTATAAAATAAAACATAATATTTATTTCATCTCAGTCATTAAAATAGCTAAGATAGTGGAACACTTAAAAATTAACGTTTTTTACAGATTGTTTGTTTACAATACAATTTCTATATGAATCATTTGGAAATACATTTCTTTACAATTGGACTACAAATTTTTTTTTAGCAATTTAGTGTATTCTGTTTCATACAAATATAATAAAATCTATAATTTTTATTATATTTAAAATTCATTACCACATCATACAATATTGTAAAATCTCATTACATCTTAGTAAAAGAAAATAATAATTGAAAAACCTAAAAAACAAAGTTGACAAAAATTAAATTAAAAAATAAAACAAATAAACCAACCAACCAACCAACAACAAATTAAATTGTATGCTAAAACAAGAACAAAACTCATTTATTTAATAGTACCAATATTTGTGAAAAGAAAAAATTAAAAAACATTAAAATAAACAAACAAGAAAAAAAATTATATATAAAAATAAAACGAAATAAAATAAAACATATTTAAATAGAATATTTATTTTAACGTTGGAAACCGGAGAAATGGTTTGAATAAAAAGAATGTAAAGATTCCTTCGAATAAGTACACAGAAATGCAGAAGTTCAATATAACGGCATTCATAAGACCGAAGTCTGGGTGATAAATAATTAAAGTGTTTCCTTTTGATTTAATTATAAAGTTATAAAGTATTTTGATTTCTTGTTGGTAAAACCCACTGTCATATTATTTTGTAAACAACAGGATTTCATAATCATTTTTTTTTTTTACTTTAAATTAATTTCTTATTACAGTAAAGTCCTACAAAGTTATATTAAAATTAAATATAAACAAAATTATTATGAAAAATACATATATAAAAGCGCATAAATATGAAAAAATCGGTAACATTTTTATTAATCATTTTGTTAACAATACTGCCTTGTGTTTATATTACTGCTGCTGCAAATTACAAAAGCAATAGGATTCCGTAGAAACAAATTGCTAAGAGCCATTGAACTACTACGAACAAAGAAAACAATGACTACAGCTTTTAAAAACTTTTTAGACCCTCAAAGTACTTTTTCGATTCAGTAAATGACTGTGTTGAACTAGGAACAAAGAAAACAATGTCTGAACCTTTTAAAAACTTTTTAGACCCTAAAAAGTACCTTTTCGATTCAGCAAATGACTGTGTAGAAAGCTTTACTAATTAAAGAGAGTCCACGGAAGCTAGATTTTAAGCAAGGGGAACATAATATAGCCTAACATAGTCCAAATTGAAACTGTGTGGTGCTAATGAAGTCTTTTGTGGTCCAAGGGAAAGAAGTTCATGTGTTGTCCGGGCAATAGAGAGACTGTCAAAGACATTAGTAAGGCTTTGAAGATAGACCATAATGGCTAATTTTGATAGTTTTAAATCTTTCAAGCACATGAATAAAGTTGAAACTTTCTTGCGCTCATATCTAAATGTTATTTGACATGTCGGAACTTATCTTGTACAACATACATACATAACTGGTCATTACAACCCTTTAGTCAGGAGGATAACGACCTAGTTTCTCACGCCACTTATGTTGTGTGTGTTAATTTTTATACATGAGTGGCGGTTGGAGATGCCTGATTTGGAGTTTGAACCGAGGCCTCATTTCTAATACGCCAATACACTATCTACTAGACCACGGCGACTTCTATCTTGTACAAAGTCCTTTAAAAAGTCATTAAGAAAGCAGTGGCTTTTTGATGTACCCATTTCCATAAATTTTTTAGCTTTAAATATTTTACAATGGATTTTATGCTCGATTATAAATGTAATTGAAAACGGTGTAAAATAAATTGAATTATTGCTTGTTAAGTGTTGATTGCTTGATTAAGTTGATGGCAGTGATGATGATGATGATGACAATGGCGGTGTAGAAATTGACATGATGATAATTGAGAAAAATATGATAGAAATTCTTCCCAAGAATTCCTAAAAGAAAGTCGTACTATAATACTGGTTTTATTTCTATTTTCCTCTTTAAATCAAAAGAGGGTTGAATGTTTGTCGTTTGGATATTGATCACTTTAAGAGTTTAATTGTACATGGATGTATGTGTGTGTGTTTGTGCGTATGTATGTATAAATGTAAGTGGATAAGAATGGCTTTGACACGTCCTTGTCGATTGACACGTGGATATGGAATAATTTTAATAAATGGGTGTATATCAATATATAAACAGTTGTTGTAATACTCGTCCATAAGCAGTTTTCATTCGTATATGTGTGTGTGCGCATAAACTATGAATGTGGTTGTAAACTTAATGAATTGGAAAATACTGGAATGTTTTATGACCAATTAAAACACAATAAAATGAAATTTTCACTACCATTGCTCCAGCCTTAGCGATGCTCTTTTGAGTATTTGTTGATGTATATTTAAAAAAACATGAATCTGAACCTTGTAAGGCTTGTTACGTCTTTTTTTTTAAAGGAGAAAGACGATCAATTAGGGAAGGCGAACATTGTTAGGGTAGTAGGTTTTCAATTGGGACATTACTACCTAAGTTACCATCTAAGTGGGTTACGTCTTCTGGATTAGGACACTGCAATTTCAGCAAGCCTGGGGCAGAATGATACAATTGGAGAAACATTTGAGCGAAATGGCACAGATGGACGATGTAATTTATTGAGTAATCGTATAGGATTGCTAATGAATTTGTGGACTCCTCTCACCAGATTTAAACGTTGGTAATATTGTATATTTTTTTAAAGTCGCCGTAATCTAGTAGGTAGTGTGTTGGCTTATTAGACGTAAAGTCCGGGTTCGGATCCCAGGTCAGCCATCCAAACAAAATATGAAAAAAAAGAATATTTCTTTGGCGACTTCCTCTCAGCAGATTTCTGGCAAAAACTCTGAGAGTAAATAAACCTTTCGGAGTCGACGTTAAACTGTAGGTCCCGCCACTCACGTATAAACGCACACAACATGAGTGGTGTGAGAAGCTAGGCCGTAATCCTGACTGAAGGGTTGTAATGGCCAATTATGTATGTATGTATGTAATATTGTATATTTATGTGTGATTACAAAATCATTTCGTCATTTCGTTAAGAAATCGGTAGTCTCTAGAGACCAAAAATTTTTTGAAAATCTTTCAGTGTAAAATTGGTTTTTAGGGTTGTTGAAAGACAGATATTCGGAGAGGCACAAACTGGGCTTATTTATACACAATTTTAAATAACTATGCACCGATAAAGGGAGCGTCTATGTTAACTTGAAACAAATCTTTTTTAAATGCTTATAATTCCTGCAGTTCGGCTTTATTTGAATCTATTGAATCACATTTGGTACGTGCTTTAATAATAAGAACGTTTTAACAACAATATTTGTTAGCAGAACATGTTTTATTAGTGATTTTATCATTTTAAAATTCTGTACTAGTCTAGATGATTATTTTTTACCGTCATGTACTTTTTGTTCTCTAACACTTGTTGAGCATTGAATTATTTATTCTCGCTGCCGAAGTGTTTTACCTGCTTGAAAACTATGCTGCACGAGCAAAATATAATTCATTGGCTTTATATCATTGCAAATCGTGGCATTGATTGCTTTAGATGTATCTAAAGAAGTAGTAAGCATTGGATATTTAAGGAGCTTTAAAATTATGGGACTTAGTCACACACTACTTAGAGTATGTTAGAAGCCAAACCTGCAAACTTAATTACTAAAATCTACAACAATTGACCACCAAGAAAGGTGCACAAAATTAACAGCTTAATTGATTATGATTCTCCTACAATTGTTTTAAGTATGTATGTTTGTGTAGTATTTTTTCTCTATCAACTGTAGGGTAAATATACCATTATACAGCATCTTATGCCTTTATCTTAGTCGAAGGAAAGCAAAAGCAGAATGCAAATAAAATCAAAACAAGACAAAATTGTTTCCTAGTTGGACATTGTTTATTTTTATTTATTTTTCTTGTCTACCACATTGAAATAATGCAATTTCATGGTGACCCATTTAAGCTATTAGCTTTATGGAATTGCTTCTGGACTCAAGAGCTAAGTATTCAATTTTAAATAAAAATCATTTAATTTTCGGTACTTCAGAATTAAATATGATAATTTGAATTAAAAATATCTGGAAAAGTCCTTTCATTGTATTGTGAATTTTTCAAAAACAGAATTAAGAAATATAAAAATTAAAAGAAAAGCTAATTTTAATGCATTTTGTTAAACATTTATTGTTAATAATTCGAAATTGCATGCTAATATAATGAATCAAGTACGATAACCTTCTTGTTGGCGAACTTACCGTTTAAGGATGAATATATTTATTCATACGTACATATGTATGTACATACAAAGATTCTCCTTCGTCCTTGATTCTTCCTCATCCTCGTCAACGACCTGTCATCACAGTGTTCAAAATTTTATGAGAAATATTTGAAAAATTTGAATAAAAAAAGTAAGCATGAGGCAGGACCCAGAGCCGCAAAAGCACTTTCACAAATGACAATTAAGACCGCCGCTATAAAAGCTCGATGAACATCCAAATATCGTAAATGAACTACTAAAAAAATGGTGGAAGTAAACTATGACCTGATGCAGATACTTTTTGGCATTTTGAGGTTAGGTTAGATACTTTTTAGTCATATAGAGGATAGGTTAGATTACAAAGGTAGGTTTAGTAATCAATAAACAGGTTATTTGAATATGGCCATTATGTTTATATGAAGACCATGATATTATTGACTACGCAGAGTATGATCGCTTCAAATATTATCCTTTATCTGAATATCACAGAGGAAGCAAAGCAAAAGCCCACCCAGTTTCCGGAATAGTTGACTTCCGCCCATACTTCTGAAAAAATAATAATAATGCCTACTACACTTGGATAATTTAAATTAAATTTATTTTAGTTTAATTCAAATTTAATTAAAATAAATTTAAATCAAAATAATTTTATAATTTAAATTTATTTTAACTTAATTTATTTTAATGGAATTAATTTTATTTTAATTTAATTTAAATTGCGTTGCCTTGGTTCTTATTTTATTTTTTTTTTGTTGAAAGCCTTTTAAGGACTTTAATGAAGTACTCGTTTATTTTTAATTTTTATTTTCATTAAATTATGTATGAAGAGATGCAAAGAAAATATTTAACAAATAATTTCTTAAGTAAATAATTCCGAGCATTTTAATTGTTAATTTAAATTATATTTTTAGAATAAAAAAAATCGGATAAAATAAATATAATAAGCATTTGGTAACTTATTCATAATTTAATCAAACATGTGTGCATATATGTATTTAAAAATAGAAGTATGGTACACATACATATGTACATATGTATATATAAAACATAACAAGTATATAACACGTCCATATTATTGAAGTATGAGTTATGCATAATAATATGTACGTATTTCATTTGTGGTGTCATCATCCTTTTTATTATCCTGTTTATCCCATTTGTCATACTTTAGTGTTAAATACATGTGAAATATTTAAAAGAACTGGGCTTAAATGCTCATAAAAACGTTTAAAACAAATTCAATTGCGTTCACAATTAAATGGCGTATTTAAACTAATTATAAATAACATTCTCTAAATAGATAATGAAATTATACCCACATAAACACATTCTTAAATTTATATTAAAAAACCAATTCTGGAAGTCAAAAATTATTCAAATTTATTTATCAAGTGTGAAGATGAACAAATAAAGGTTTCCTTTTACACCAAATGCTTTTAAAGCAAAGTAAAGCCATCCATTTAAATTGCCAAAAAAAAATATGACACTCTCTTAACAATGTAAGAAGAAATTCATACCAGAATGTTAGGCGGCGTTCAAATGCTGGATTGCGTGGATTGAATTCTATTTATTGAGTTTCAATTGTAGGCCCCAAGTTCTAAACTAAATTTCTAAGCAATTGTTGTTGTTGATTTATTATCTTTTTTTTATTCCATTTCAACATATTTTCACGGATTCCTTAATGGGTAACGAAGATTATGGGTGTCGATGCTGAAGATGATTATGATGTTGTTGATTACGAAGATGATGCTGTGATGACGACTACGACGATGTTAGCTAGTGAAAATTGTTTTTGTCTTCTATTTGCTATAAAAAAATATTTCGTAATAAACTTCTTTTACTTGGTCGGTAAAGAATAGAAAAAAAAATACTGAAATGAATTTTTCAACATTTATGTGGGAAAGAGCACCCTTTCTAAAATATTTGATTATAAATAAATTGTAAAACTTAAGTCGACATTTTAACATCCGCTACTATTCACCAATAAAAGTTTTAGAATAAGGAATTCATTATTTTTCCCAAGTAGTTGTGTATCCGGTTGTATATCTACAACAAATGGATGACACTAGGTGCGTTGGAAGGATTCGATTTTGTACTTTGATTTGCAAATGGAAAGAGATTATGCGGCATATTTTCAAACTTATTTTCAGAAGGAATAATTACCCAAGGCGAGTTGCAGATTATGAATAGTGATTGGAATGTTACGCACAATTGATCTCACAAATAAGTAGTCTCGAACAGTCAACAGCTGTTCGCTTAGTAAGTTCGACAAGTACATACAGCCGTTCGATTTATATATATATCCCGAAATTACAGCCGAAAAATTCGCAGCATTTGCCTGTTTCGTGCAACTGTAAATACGTGTTTGTATTTACATTAAGTGCTTTTATAAAGCCTGGCTAAAGGATACAAATATGAATAGTTTAATGCTCCTGCTACAGTTCCTGGTAATGTTAATCTCAGATAGGTAGTTAGGTTGGAGTGGTAGCTTTGATTACCAAAGCTAACTTGAGCAAGCTTAGCGGCCCCTTGCAATCGCAGTCTTTGTACTGACCGAATTTCATCAATTTCATCATCGTTATGGCTGTACACTAAATGTTAATCTCAGGGATGTAGCAAAAGCAAATCATTCGAGAAATGGATGGAAGTGACCAACTATGTCGCCTACTTAGTGTAAACAAGTGTAGACCCTGACGCCAACACTTAGCACGTCTACAGAGAGTTTGTCGTGTGTTTGTTGGAAATCATCAGCTATGAACTCCTTAATTTATAACTCTAAAGTCAACAATTGAACCTCCTAAATGAGGAAATCCCCCTCAAGAACCCAATTTTGTCCTATAACAAAGAAATTGTGTTCATTCTGGATTCTGACTCGTCTGAATCTTCTTGAACTTGATTCCGAAGTTTTCATCTTTTCACCTCATAGTTTCGAATATGGCAAGTGGTTTTGTTATTGAAGAATTCGCCTGAATAAAAGTTTGTCAAATTTGTTTTTCGTCAGTTTTTGCTGACTGGCACTAAGGTTTCTATTAAGGGCAGCCTATATTTCAATGTTACTTATAGCATAAGAAACACAGAATACCACCACATCCTTGGATGTAGGTGAAGGATATAAAAAGCAAACTGTTGAATTTGTATGTTTGAATATCTCATTCTCTCAAGTTGGTTAGCTGTGGTTGAATGAGTGACTAAATGAATGAATGGGTGCAAGATTCTTCTTTTGACGGCTTATGAATAAAAGCCAGAATGAGACAAGACGAACTGTAATAGAGAAAGTGGAAAAAGGATGAACAAAAAAAGAAAAAAATGAAGTAAATTGGAATTGAAAGTACAACACCACAAATATTTCACTTATTTACTGATTGTTGTTGCTGCCATTTTTGCTTTTTGCTGTTGTCTTTATTGTTTTAATTGTTGTGGTTGTTGTTGTTGCATCTAACATTATATACATATACAATATTTACCGTTAAATGACATTCTTTTTCCTTCCGTTTTCTTTCATACAGTATCTTATAAATACTCATGTATAGCAAGGATACCGAGGTTATTTTATAAGACGTTGTCACACTAATGATCAGTTGAGTTTCGTCTTCAGCTTTCAACGTTTAACGGAAATTACAAACGGATACGGAAATTACAATAACAGGATTAATAAAATTTATTTTTAAATATTTATAATAAAAATTATAAAAAAAAAATTTAATAATTGAGTTGAATCTTAAGTGTAAGTGTTAAATTATAAAAAAAGTGAAAAATAGAGTTTTAA
Source organism: Sarcophaga subvicina (assembly GCA_936449025.2). Taxonomy (NCBI): domain Eukaryota; kingdom Metazoa; phylum Arthropoda; class Insecta; order Diptera; family Sarcophagidae; genus Sarcophaga; species Sarcophaga subvicina. Next base: position 11,764,922 of record OW388084.2, read on the forward strand.
AAAATAAATAAATTTTTCTGAACAAAAAAAAAATTAAAAATAATAAATAATTGTGCAAAATTCTGTTTAAATAAAAAAACAATTTTACGTATTAAAACTTTCAAAAAAAAAAAAAAATATTGATTGGAAAATTATCCTCAAAAATATCAAGCTGCGACAAATAAATCAACATTAATTTAAATTTTTTGTTGACGTAAAACTTAAAAAAGTTTCTAAGAATATTTTGTTTTAAAATGTTAATTTAGATAAGAATTTAAAATTCTATTTTTTTCATAAAAATTTTATTTAAATTCTATCAAAAAATTTGTATTAGAAAAATAGTTTTTCTCTTGAATATTTCTAGTCTTTTGGAATTTTTTTCGAACTAGAATTTTTTAATTTAAATACAATTCTGATAGAGCATCACACTGTTATCTTTATTTATTATCATTGAAAAATTTAAATTTTCTATTTATTTAGAATGTTTTTTAATTGCTTTCTCAAGAATAATTGTAGCTGGGCCGAAAAGTAATAAAATTCTTCGAATTCTTCATCTATCTATTACAGACATGATTTTATCAGTTTTTACAAATCATTTAAAAAGTGTATTATGTTCTCCAGATAATATTGAAAATAAAATTGAAAAAATATTCCAAAATATATTTTATTCGGAACATTATTATATCAAATATTTGCTTAATGTGAACGCAAATGGCAAACATAATTGTTTAGATATGAAATCCATTTTTATTAAAGTATTTATTTAGTACAGTTGAATCACTCCTTTTAGATTAAATATAATCTAATTTGGTGGTTATCTTATTACTATTTTGAGAATAATTCCATTGTTCTCACTCTTGCTGCCAAAAAACTAACAAAAATCGATTTCCAAAAGCTTTTATTGAATCGCATATTTTAACAATAAAAATATGCGCCATAGATTGGAAGAGGATTGCCATTATTATCATGGTATTAAAATAATCATAAGTTAAGAATTAAACCGGATGAATAAGACCCAACCTTAACAAAGCAAAGGACCTTTGGGTAAGTCAAAATCTATCTTATCATGATGGAAAACACTTTTCCTTCTCTGGTCTAAAACTGGCAGCTAAAAACAGGGCATTTCTACAAGTGTTACAATCAGTTTGGCCATAGGGAAACAGGCAATAACAGATAATTTACTGTCAATCTCATCAAACACACATCAAAAGCATTATGAACGTCATTTCTGCCTTTGTCGCCCATTGTTAACACTGGACCAAACATTTACGGAACGTACGTACGTTTTTAGCATACGAAAAGCAATATAAATGCTTAACGAAATTATATTACTGTTCGGTAATCGCTCTCATTGCTTTTCATATTCTAAAAACGAACATACGTTCCGTGAACGTTGGATACCTTACTATTGTTAATATGCACTTTCGCCCTCTGTTGTATGCGGGTGAGTGGCCTTAAAATAGATTTCATAGACCAACCAACACATGACTGGTTTATTTAATTCCATGTCGGCTACAGTCGCCATAGTCTAGTAGGTAGTCTGCTGGCTTATTAGACGTAAGGCCACGGTTCAAACCCCAGGTCAGACATCAAAACGAAATATGAAAGAACATTTCTTCGGCGACTTCCTCTCAGCAGTAAATAAAATTGCCATGAAAAGTTTCTCAAAAATCTGTCGTTCGGAACCGACTTTAAACTGCAGGTCCCGCCACTCATGTATAAAATTAACACACACAACATGAGTGGTGTGAGAAGCTAGGCCGTAATCCTGACTGAAGGGTTGTAATGGCCAATTATATGTATGTCGGATACAGGTGGTTCAAATAGTTCTTTTTAAACATGAGATTTTGTTGCAATTCAGAAGCGATAGTCTGGTGGGAATTCGTACATTTATTTAACTTACTTGCGGGGGATTGATTTCGACCTATTTTTGTTCAATGTTCAGGTGCTGGCCAATCGAATAGTGCTTACAAAACGGTTGTATTCGAAAATTATCAATTCGGTTCATCTTTCAAGTCGAAATTACCAGTACAACCTAGTTTAGAAACTTTAAATAACCAAAAATAGGTGCAGAGTTGGCATCTAACCGACTTAAGTAAAAATCTATGCATCAGTGCTTTAAACGCTCTCCCGTACGGAATGACGAGCTTTTGATTGAACGCACTTTCCATTGAAACCAAATTTAAACTCTATTCTAATAATTCGTACAAATATATTTTATTTCTTAATTAAGCTTGTAGAAACTCAATATGGACAGCAATGAATTTCGTAAACGTGGTGCTGAGATGGTTGAATACATATGCCAATATCTTGATACACTGCAAGAACGACGCGTTACACCTAGTGTGGAGCCAGGCTATTTAAGACATTTATTACCAGGTAAACACATTTTACACGGAAAATTGAAAAAAAAAAAACGATTTAAATATTTAAACAAAAAAAAAATAACAGCCGAAGCTCCTCAAGATCCAGAAGATTGGGATAAGATAATGGCCGATGTGGAGGATAAAATAATGCCCGGTGTAACTCATTGGCAACATCCAAGATTTCATGCCTATTTTCCCGCTGGAAATTCATTTCCTTCTATACTGGGCGATATGTTAGGTGATGGTATTGGCTGTATAGGATTTTCATGGGCCGCTAGTCCTGCCTGTACGGAATTAGAAACTATTGTTTTGGATTGGCTAGGAAAAGCCATAGGTTTGCCCGATCACTTTTTGGCGCTGAAAAAAGGTAGCACTGGTGGCGGTGTTATACAGGTTTTATTGAAAATGAATTTTGTTAGAAATCCGGTCAATATTATAAATTTAATCAATTTTAGACTTCCGCATCAGAATGCATTTTAGTTACAATGTTAGCGGCTCGTGCCCAAGCATTAAAACGTCTTAAATCGCAACATCCATTTGTAGAAGAATGTCAACTGTTATCGAAACTGATGGCATATTGCTCTAAAGAGGCCCATAGCTGTGTGGAAAAGGCAGCCATGATATCGTTTGTGAAATTGAGAATTTTAGAACCCGATGAAAATGCCAGCTTAAGAGGTGAAACCTTGGCGGAGGTAAATGCATTAAAAAATGTTTAATTTTATAGGGTTCTTCTTAATTTTGAATGGATATTTCCGTTTTAGGCTATGGAAGAAGATGAATTACAAGGTTTTGTGCCATTTTTTGTCTCAACTACTTTGGGTACCACAGGTTCTTGTGCTTTCGATAATTTACCAGAAATTGGTCAACAGTTACTGAAATTCCCCGGAGTTTGGTTACATGTTGATGCAGCCTACGCTGGTAATTCTTTTATATGTCCCGAATTAAAGCCTCTACTAAAGGTAAGTCCAGTGTTCATTCTTTAATTGAAAATTTTTTATAAAATACGTGGACGATTAAGGGGTTTGGGAGTATTTTTACTGTGAATTTATATTAATTTGGTTAATATTTCTTTGCCGTCCACGGTAACTTGGCCACCCCATGTTAATATATAGCTTTTACCGTTTGTGTATGAATAGATTTAATAAAATTGTGTTTTCTTGTTTGTCAGGGTATTGAATATGCCGATTCATTTAATACGAATCCCAATAAGTGGTTATTAACCAATTTCGATTGTTCCACTTTATGGGTACGTGATCGTATCCGTTTAACTTCAGCTTTAGTTGTGGATCCCTTGTATTTGAAACATGGCTACTCAGATGCTGCTATCGATTATCGTCATTGGGGAGTTCCATTGAGTCGACGTTTTCGTTCATTGAAATTGTGGTACGTATGGAACGTTTACTTATTTATTTACTTTTTTTTTTTTTTTTTTTTTTTGATTAAAATAAATAAAAGAATTTCACACCTTTGCTATTTCTTTCTAATTTGTTTAATATTTTGCTAAAACCAAACAAAATTTGGAGGAAAAAAAGATTGATTGTGTTTTTAAGAAATGTTTTTGTTTATTTATCTCATGCATATCATAATACTATCAAAATACTTGAACGTTTTCCTTTTTTTCTGTGCTTGAATATGAAATTGCAGGTTTGTTTTACGTTCATATGGAATTTCTGGTTTACAGCAGTACATAAGACACCATATCGAATTGGCCAAACGCTTTGAACAGCATGTTCTCAAAGACAAACGCTTTGAAATCTGTAATCAAGTTAAGGTAAGTTTTAGAGTTCATATCCACCAAAATAAAAATAACATTTTTCGAAAAGGCTTTTAGTTTCGTTAAAGCATAACGTCTAGAGATGATACGCAATTGTCTTTAATTATTTAAAATATCGTTTCTTTGTTTGTTTTGCATAAAGAAATCTCTATTGACGAATATTATAAGCAATTGATTTTGAATTGCATTTGTATTTTCAAATGGCATCAGAGCGTAATTTAAAAACAAAAACATTTTTTATGTTTACAATGAAATATTGAAGTCCAATGCCCCCTTTTAATTGACTCATTGACGGAGAATTGCAAACTTCTTATGATTTTTAAAGAATTTTAAAGCTTTAAATCAAATACTTTAAAGATGATAAATTCAGATGGATTTTTATTTTGATGGAAACTTTTCAAACATCCAAGTCAAGTAATTATACTACAAAGTGCTTAATGTATGCAATATTAGTACAATATGAGGAAATATTGGTAATAATGCACTTGGCTTACGTTAAGTATGATGAATAGGAAAGAGATAGCATATATTAGGTTGTGCATTTAGACCTAAGTATTGATTCCTCTATACAAACAACGAAAACTAAAGGCTAATAAATGAAGCTACTAGGCCTCTGAAGAATAAAGTTCAATTGCATCATATTTTTCATGGAGACATTGTGCATTTAGGCCTAAGTATTGATTACTCCGTAATAAACAACGAAAACTAACAGTCAGTAAATTAAGTTACTAGCCCGCGGAAGAATAAAGTTCAATTACACCATATTTTTCAAGGAGACAATTGTCTTCTATCAAATATAAAAAGTCAGCACTGCTCAAACGAGTAACACGTTATCACTGACCGGTGACAATGAAAAACAACGAAGAAGCGTAAAAATTTGGGCAAAAGGGCGATGCTTTTCTCCCTTATCTTTGGTACAGGCAACCTGACCACTGCAAAAATTTCAAGGCGAAGATCATGATCATTCTGAAAGAGAAGTAATGCTTGTAGGTGGCGAAATTTTCCCTAAAAATCTCTTTTTACCAGACCGTGTCTAAGTCTCTAACAAAAGAGGATATCCCTGCAAAAATTCAAATCATTTGTAGGTAACAGTTATGTGGATTCCAGTACAAGCTTATCGTCGTCGGTAATTGGTTTGCCAGACCAGGTACAGAACATGTTACAGGGAATATGTACTCTGTATTCATAGCTGTGGGTCTTATTACAAGGCATAGCATTTTTATATTAATAGCAGTGAGTCTGAAGTGATGGCATATAATTTTTTAACACCTTTGACCGATCTTTTTAATATAAAGATTGCTACAATTGCAAGATTTATTCGCACTATCATATTAGGACCTGTTGTAGTAGACTGATTACCTGCTTAGCTAGAAAAACTTGAGAAATTAAATGAAAAAAGAAAAGAAATTATAAGAAGATGTGAGAGATGCTCCTTAACAGTTGTATGTTCTTTAAAGGAACGAATAAGGCGGTTAAATTTTTCAGCAAAGTACAAATCAACAACACTGATGAGTTAGATAAGATAAGATGTTTTATTTCCGACGTAAGAATAGTGTATGTACTCTTATTGGCCTACAATATAGCATAAATAACATACGCATGTATGTATACATTTTTTAATTCAAGCTTAATTGAATCACTTTTGTGACGTTTGGGAAACCCCATAACAAAACATAAAGGTTTGATAATTTAACAAAATATTTCATAGAATTCTCGTATGAAATTATTAATAACTATTTCGTGCTAATAATCACGTGTTACATTTATTAAAGAAAACATTAAATAAAAATAAAAAAAAATATTCTTTTGTATTGAATTCAAACCTGTAATCGTTGTCACAGGAATAGTATCTAAAAAAATACATCCGGTTTGCGAATACATTGTTTTTATAACAAATAAAAGTGCTTCAGGAAAAAATTTATATCAACGGCTAATTAATGAGCATACCAAAGTAAATTTCAACAGTTTTGACGCGTAGAAAATGATTTTTTTTGTATATTCATTACGATTTTATAAATCTTAGCAAAAAAACAGTCACTTATTATTCCAAAGTCTGTTAGAAAGCATCTCAAGGCTTGTTTTTTTTTTAGTAATTTTTGAATAAATATTATGATCGCTGCTTAATTATATTGTTAACATATTGATTTTTTTTAAATTTTTTACGCACAATACAATAATTGAGTAAACATTTTTAATTTTTTTTTTATCGAATTGTAGCACATTAACACAGAGCTACCTAAGCCATTTTTAAGGTTTCACTGTTTAACACCGTTTGTGAGATTTTGTTTCCAAATATACGAAAAGAAAGGAAATAAATACAAGAAGTTGAAATCGTGAGGAATACATCAAATAATCATGAACTACACGAATTCTTGTGCTCTGCTGATCACAAACCGCTTGAGCTCATATAAACAGAATCCCATGACGTAAAAACAAAATCAAACGCTATTTAGTCAGGTTTAAAGAGTTGTCCTACAGCAGCTTTTGCTTTAACTCCAGCAGAAAGCTTAAGGTTTTCTCATTTGCATGACTTCTTACATATAAATGTGATTTAAATAACATCATCATCACTAACAATAGCTTCAACGATTAAAAAAATTGCTTTATTGGTTTACATATGTTGTCTGTAGTCGTCATTGTGTTTTACCAGCACTAGATAACTATGTAAAGTTTATTCGATTTACATTTAATAGCAGATTCAAACCACTTCTTCCTCTTCTTAGTGTTCGTGTAGAAAAAAAATAAAAAATTAATTGAAATCAATTATGAGAACGTAAAACACAATCTGTGTAAACGCTTATATCATTTGCTTAAGCATTTCAATTGATTTATTTCTATACAACGTTTGATTTGCTTTGATTTGATTTTTTTTCATCTCTATTGTGGTAGACAAGTTGGCATTTTTATGTTGATGACATTTCGATTTCGATTTCTATTTCGTACAATACATTGGTTTGGAATGATGATATTTTTTCTGAAAGCACTTAATATTACTTAATGTTTACGTAAATATTAACTGCAAATTAAAATATAATTTCTCTCTAACAAATATGTATGTATGTATGTGTTGCATGTAATACTCTACTCATGTGTATTCAAGTTAATGCCAAGAGAAATTATGTGGGTGTCATTAAGTTAAAAAAATTCAAGCAGAGTTAGTAATGAATCCTACATGAAGGTTAAGGTCCCATTTAGACCAATGGTTAAACTCAAATTAATATCCAGCCCGGGAATTGAACAATTTTTATAAGAAACCATCACGACTCCATAATCAATATCGCTATTGTCTGTGGCATATCCTATATTTTTTGTGTTTCTTATAATTCTTCTATTTTTTCTTTAATTTAAAAATACTAACCAAAAAACAAAAATTATTTCCTTCCATAGCTTGGTCTCGTTTGCTTCCGTTTACAAGGTACCGATAAACTGAACGAGAAATTATTGAGTGCCATCAACGAGTCGGGTAAAATACATATGGTGCCTGCCTGTGTAAATGAACGTTACATCATACGTTTTTGTGCTGTTGCTCAAAATGCTACTGAGGAAGATATCGACTTTGCCTGGGAAACAATTGTAGATTTCGCCAATGAACTCTTGGAGAAGGAACAACATGATGAACTAACCGAGATTATTAACAAAAAGAAAGAGGATACTTTGGCTAAGAAACGTTCATTCTTTGTACGCATGGTTAGCGATCCAAAAATTTACAATCCCGCTATTAATAAGGCGGGTACACCCAAAGTATCCTTGGATATATCATCGCCAGTGGTTAATCCAAGAACAACAAATCCTGTTATACGCACTCAAAGTTCTATAGATCATAATTCCTGGATATCATGGCCATTAGCATTTCTATTCAATAGTAATAATGAGGACAGTGGCCAAAAGAGTAACGTATCGTTGCGGTAAGTAGCAGCTTTGAGGCTCTCAATTACAAAAAATTCTGTTTTTTAAAATTTTTTTTTGCAGTTTTCGCCACTTAGATACGAATGTTAGACCCTCATCATCCAGACGTAATTCGGGTACAGGTTCTACACCCTCACCCGAAAATGATATGGGCGTTGTCAATGTCTTAAAGTCACCCAAGAAATCACCAAATTTGCCACGTAAAGGCAGTAATGCCAATAGTGTTAACCATAATTAAAAAAAAAAAAAAACAAGCTGAGTAAAATGAAAATAAATTAAAAAAATGAATTTATTTCCCCACAACAAGAATCCAATTTAGCAAATATTTTTCCGTCTCTTAAAAGAATTTCGAATCTAAAAATTTTGCTTGTAATCTAAATCTAAATTAAATAAAATGTTACAAATAAATCTGTGCAAGCTATCCAAAGTTTTTTTTTCTTATAATGGGTCGTTAACACATCGATCTTATAGCCCTATGTATAGAGTTTGAAAACTAATTCTCAAAATAGTACTTTATGTAGGACATGTTAATCGTTTTAATTGCAAAATAAAAGTAAGTGGAACATACCCTAACCTTTTTACGCAGATTAAGAGTACCTCTGGTCTGAAACGAATAGTTATGAACTACATTTCAAATACTATGGTATAAATCACGCGTCTTTAAGTCAAGAGTTTCGCAGGGCTCAGTTCCAGCCCTGTATGTGTATGATAGTTTGGTCGAAATAAGAAATTATTGTCGGATTTCTTTATCATTAAAAAATCTTTTTAAACTAGATCTGCCAAAGGAAAAGTAAAACTGGAGGCTGATGATACTACTGACGATATAGAAGAATTCATAAATCGATATATTCATAATATACATAGGAGAGCGATTTATTGCATTACAAGTGCTTTTAATTAGTAGGAGTTCAACATATGGAAGACCAAAGGATCTTCAATTGTAATCTGATGATCCTTTCTTATGGGGAAATTGATGATGATGACAACGGAAGTTATGTTAGGTGTGTAACAGAGCCTGTATTAGGAATTATAAAACCCCTAATAATATAAAAATCCACAAAACAAACACTTAAAATCATAAGGCGAATATAGAAGACTTCAATATATGAAAGAAGAAAGGCAGTTGTTCTATCTAACAGACTTATGTAAGAAGGTGGAGATGAATACCGGAATTGATGCTTTCAATTAACCCATTAGAAGCTCTTGTGGGACAAAATTATCTCTGATTAAATTCTAGAAGGTAGTGTTTACCATTATTGCATTCAGTATTTCTACATCCTTACTGATCCTTTGCAAAAATAGCACTGCTTTGTGGTTATTACAGTCATTAGTTATAAAGTCATTAAGATCCTCAAGTAAAACTTCTGTAGAAGTGCTCTAAATAAAGTGAGGTTTGTTTCATGCAATAATCCAATTAGAAAAGACAAGGTTCTTGCTCAAAATTTCCTTGACAATTTTGTGATTAAAGAATATAGTATTGTTGGTGTAGGGACAAACTACTCGTTGACAGCAATTGGAAAATCCTTAGGCATTAACCCTATAAGTAGAAGATAAGCTATGAGATTGCTATAAAAATCAATTATCCTAGATTTTAGGCAACAGTTGCGAGGACTTTCTTAAAAGAGGCACCATACTGTTCGACAGTACTAAGTACATTTTAAATCTGATTTAAATGTGATCATTGTAAATAAAATAAATATGTGTGTATAAATATGTATACATAGATTTCTTTATACTACTCCCATAATATAATTATTTCATTTCCTGATCTATTGAAGCATGCATGTACGTGGCAAAAAAATGTTCTAGACCATGTGATGCCATGCCACTGACTTATTAGTTCTAACGTTTGTATTGTACTTTTTGAGAGAAAACAAAACGAAAAGCAAAGAAAATTGTTAATACTTTAGCTAAATATTTCAAAGATAAATACTAAAATTTTTAGTTCGATGCTCATGAACAATGTGTCGTCATTGTTTTCTTCGGAAGGCCAACCAATGTGTATGTGGGAGCATTTTGGCGTTACCAAAACCGCCAGTAATATAACAACGTCAAAAGGTAAATAATAAACAGTGGAACAATTGAACAATAACAAAAACAAAAATATCAAATAAAAATTTAATTTAAACAAACACTAAAATATAAATTAACGCACAAGTAAATATTAAGGAAAAAACCATAACATATGTATGTACATATGTATGTACATACTCGTACTAAATCGTATACGAAAATCCTAATGATGAATGGCCAAAGAAGGCAAATGGTGGAATATACATACTTATGTACATACATATATACACAGACGTATGTACGTACGTATGAAATAATTTAGATAAAAACCATTTATTGTTTTTATTCTTGTTTTGTTTTTTAAATTTTATTCTTAAAAACAACACCAACACCAAACTGCTTTTAAAAATAGATTTCGAAGTGAGTAAATTATTTAAATAATTTTCTAAAAATATCCTTAAGGTAATTATAAAAAAAAAAATTTACAAAACGGAGCATTTATTTAATCTCATTGACTCATGCTCACACGATTGAAATCACATACGATTTAATTAATTTAATGGAGTCTAAAGGTAATGTTCTTCGACTTCCTGTGTGAAAAAATCATTAATAAAGTATTTTGCGTGTGGGTACTTCTATCTATCTTTCTTAATGCTTTCCGTATGATACCCTGACCGTTGCAAATGAAATCTCCATTATAGTGCTGTGTTGTAAGGATGGATCACTCCTTAGATTGAAAATCTAATTGAAATGGGTTACATATCTGTTATCGCATTGATTATGCAGTGACATCCAAGTATGCAGTGACAGTTCGACAGCACACAACAAAGTGGCATGTGGAATCTTTTAAAATCAGATGAATCCAAAGAATTTAATTTCAATGTATATGGAATATATCTATTGATAGCAAAGCTTTTAAAGGTTAATATAGATTTTGTATACAGCAAGACCCCTCTTAACGTTTGTTCTGTGAATACGACTCCGGAAAATGCAGTTGGAATCTTTATTCTGGACAGACAAACTAAAGAGCGTTAAAAAAGATACCTAGTATTATACACCGTCTCTATATAGTGTACCGCTTTTGGTTGGCGCATGGCCGCATCATTTGCACATACAACAAGTATCAATACAGTGTGGGATTTAGGCGAATCCCAATACTACCGCGTAGTACTGAAACAGCGTTAAGCGGGGTCTTACTGTATTACATTGAAAATTCTTAAAAAATGCCGAATTTCTCTGTACTCCTCATGTACGGATTAATACACAAAAGGCAACAATACAGCTAACGCACTTGCTAAAGCTAAAACAATTACTAATTGAAACGAATTCAGACATAAGATAACCGCTCTTCAATTTAAGCAGGGTTTTCATATGTATGATCACACAGTGATATCACTCATACGTTCAGAGAAGATTTGAAAATAAACCAGTGTAGAGCGAAAAAACACAAATATGGCTAAAAGTAGATATACAGTCCAAACAATTTGTGACAAATCAATCTAGAATTCAATTTCAAAATCTCATAGCGGTTATAACGGAATACTAATATTAGGTACTATACCCAAAGGATGAGATTACCCCCCTTACTGTCATTATGCAGTAGCTGTAATGACAAGAAATGGTAAGTAGAACTTTTCTAATCCTGTCACAAAACAACAGGATGGTTAAGAAATAATAAAGGACAGGAACTATAAACTTAATTTACGATATGCGCTACAGGCTAACAACCTGAGTGAAATTGTATGACACTTAACAGCACAGGATGATCAATCAAAGTCAATAAGGGGATCGGCATCGATGTAAATATGGAATAAATATAAATTTTTTAAATATTTTGTGTAATTATAGAACAAGGCACATAAGCTATTATAACTTACAAAGTCTTTAATAGTTTTTTTTATTGATTTTTCTTTTAGGAATTCGCATTCCTGTCCAATTATGGACAAAACAATATCAATGTTTTAGCGTGTGTTTAAGGCGAATAATATTGTATCACAAAGATATTCTGGTACCTTTTTAATCGCTTTATATTACCTACATAAACAAATTTATAGGTTCCTGCACTCTTATATATAAAATATTTGAAAAATGTTTGTTACATATTTTAAATTTAGTAGGTAAACATTTCTGTCCTTCGTTAGGCAGTTTTGTTTAAAAATTTCATTTTTATAAACTTTTCTGGAAGCAAAAGTATCATTATTTAAAGGAATACTAAATCTATGAAAAATTTCATCAATTTTTTACGTGCCTCAAGGGGGTATAAAAGTACCTTAAAAAAAAGTACCTTTTTCGAGGATAGAGTTTTAACAAATATAAAGAAATTTTAACAATTTTCTCGTATGAAACCAATTTTTAAAAAGACGAAAATTTGTGTTTGATTACATTCTGGAAAGTTGAAAACATTTGATTAAAATTTTACTTTTTTAAGACTGCAAAGTTATAAAACAATTCGTAAAAGAGAGGATAAATTTAAAAGATTGTGAGATAACGCAGTGTAAAGAATTACATGCTGACTTGTTATTATCAATTTACAATGTATTTTTTTAACCGGAAAAGCAAGCAAAACCCTGCTGACCATGTCTACCATACTTCCAAAATTATATGGTATTTTTTTTTTAATGTACTGCTTTACCTAATGATGATGACTTTTGTCATAGGCGTCATTGATTATATCTTATATAATCTATTAATAGGACACTAAGATTATATTTCATAATAACATAATTAATTACATTCGTTATGGTCAATCTCAATATAATTGATGGCCATTAACCTTTATAATTAACACAATGAAATTAATTTCATTTCTTTTTTTTATTAATTTGAAAGAAATTTCCTAATGTATAAATGTAAGACATAAAATGCTCACAGCATTAACTATTTTTAAAGTATGATGCTAGTGATTCACAAAAATCCCCCAAATAAATACTTCACGAAATGATTTTGTGCTTGCGCTTGTTAAAAAGGTCGTTTAAAAAAGACGCACGCGTAAATTATACGAAGAAGAAGGCGCACAACAATTTTTATGCGAATTTTATTGTTTGGCGTACTAATAACGATGAGCTGCGGATCAAAGAATGTGTATTCTCTGTTCACACTAAATTTCGTTGTCAAGTGTGAAAAAAGATTGGATATGAAGTATTGAATATTTTTTGGCGATTCCTAGAATGTCTAAACAAAACCAATGATTATGCATAATAAATAAATAATTTTTTGTTTTTTTTTTTTGTTTGTTTTGCGTACGTATATTTAGTGCCAGTCTTAAGACTTGTACGAATCTAACAACGATTGACGAAGTCCGTGTTAAAGTTTCAAAGATTTTTTCAAATTAATTCAAAGATGTGATTTTAATCGGAAACAATAACCAACACCTTCTAAAATTCCATGTACCAGACAATCCAATCGCTCTTTTTTTAATTATTCATAATGACAGCAGCAGCAACAACAACAATAATTATAAAACTAACTCATTCAATATGAATTTATGACACTGGGTTAAGTTTTTGATTGAATAATTTTGAAATTTCGTATCTATTTTTAGATTTAATACGTCACTTGGAAAGAGGCAAAGAAAACGGAAAGGCAAGTTGTGTTAAGCTTATAAAGGTATTGTCTGAGGGACGGCCTTTAATCATAAAAAATATTATTTAGGTAAAGTCTTTTTGAATTTTGATTGTCATATTAAATGCGGGCATAGGTAGGTTGTGTCGTTATTTTGGTAAAGACTTAGAAACGAAAAGAAATAAAATTGACATGAATAGGCAGATGAGTTTGCGAGGACTGGAGTTTCGAAGACTGTTATGAGGCCAGAAATTTTTTGTAGAGTGTTGTATTATGTTTGGAGATGTAAAATCAAAGCGAAGATAAAGCGGGATAAAGTGTTTTTTCAAACTAAATGGGCTAATAAAAATTTCTGCTGAATCGCAATGAAATCAAATGATTCTCTTCTGAAGCAACTGGTAGCAGTTAATGAAACATTACCCGATGTACAGCAAAGGCTATCTAATCGGGTGAGTTAGTGACTCTACTGATCTTCAAAAGTTTAGTTGAATGGTGCATGTATATCTATCTTATATTACAAAGCTGAAACAAAGGGATTGCTGCCTATTTCTGTTTATAAAGAAAAAGAAATATCACATTGAAAAAAGCACACTGTTTTCTAAGAAAGTAACATAAAAATGAGTGCTTTTGAAGTGAATAGAAACACTTTCCTACATAAAACCTTTAATTTCAATTTATTGCATCTTAAATTTCATACACAGTTACAGTTTTCTTCAATTCGGAAATACTTGTAATGAAAATACTTTTTCTACCAACCAATATAATGCCAATGCCGGGTGGAAATGTTTTGAATGAATGAATTTTGTATACAAATATATCGAGTAAAAACAACAACACAAATACAAAAATACGACAACATCCAACAACTTAAATTTAATTTTTTTGCAAATCATTGTTAATAAACATAAATTTACTTACACACACACACACTTAAAAAACAAAGTGGGATCAAGTGCTGAACAGCATTGACTACTGAATTAAAAAAAACAACAGCAACAACTACAACAATAGACACGATTTTAAACGTTAAACGAAGTGACTCACACTATTCGCAAAAGACAAACTGGCGAACTTCAATCAAACCGTTAGAAATGTACGCTCTTTCATTAGTGCTTTAATTTTTTATTAAACATACCAGCTGGCAACTAATCATTCAAGGGATTATACGGTCAGTCTGACGCTATTGATCTTTTAAAATGGGAACACCTTCACTTTGGGTTTTTTTTTGACGGTGACCTGCTACTCTATTTAGTACTACATACCACAAGTATTTTAAAACGAATGATTTCATAAAGAGTGTATTATTAATGCAGATCAAATAAAATACAAGTAGCGTGACATTTTCTTAATCCAGTTGGAAGAAATGTGCACAAATTTTCCGTGTTAGGTTGGGTTAATACAGAATATGAGTCTTATATTCCTGGTAGTATAAGTGATCTACATTTGCTTTCTATATTCGTTAAATAATTCCTAGAATATGCTTTTATATTAATAACGAGTGTTGGAAAATGTAAAACACTATTTTGTTTAATATGAAATTGGCATGAATTAATTTATGAATTGATAGTGTTATAAATCAAACAACATGATTTTCAGAAACTTTTAGTTGCCTAAAACGCTAAATTTTTCATAAAATCAAAAAAAAAAACACGTTGTGATAAAATTTTGTTTAAGGGCATGGCCCCTATAAGTATAGTTAAGTAAGTTAGAACTAGGAAAATGTGTTATGGACAGAAGGAAATTGGATGGAGCGTAAGGCTTATGGTATTGCTTGCAGTATTGTTATGGCATAAGGAAAACCGTTTAAAGTGAACGATATACATTTTAGTCATGCTAGCTTCCCACTCCACTCATTCAGTGTGGCCAGACTAGAGTTTAACATCGACTCTGAACGGCAGGTTTAAAAAGCTTTTTCATGACAACTGCGAAAGACTGTTGAGAAGGTCTGAAATTTGTTCTCGAAGTCCTCTTATAGTAAGCAAGGAATTCACAAATCTAGAGCACCTAGTAAACATTAATAACTAAAACTTCAAATTTCGCCATCTGTGAGAATATTACAAACACCGTATCATTGTGAAATTCTTTAAATATCATATTCCTTTGCAATAGTTGCTAAACAAGTGTTAAAATAATAATAAAATATTCATGTTGTTGTGAATTAAAGAATCATGCCCGGAATTTTAATTATTTTCTAATTTGGCTTAATTTTTTGTTTGTTTAATATAAAGTGTGATAAATAAAACCAATTAGTTTTACATGAAATTAAAAACTTTATTTATTTTGTTAACATTTTGATGGCAATTCCATTGCAAAATATAAACGCCAACTCTTTCGGCGAAAAACGGAGTTTTTCAAAGGCAAATTTTTTACCAACAATTTTATTCGCCAAAGACAGGAATATACGAGTATATTAGGAGATCTTGAACGGGCTATAATTTGAATGCATGAGAATCTTTTACATCAATTGTTGACAGAAAAGGCTCGAATAAAAATTTTAGACAGACAAGAGTAGCTTATAGATGAGGATTTGCATTTTAACTTATGCTTAAACAATACTGAGTCAAACAATATAGTTAAGCTGCACAATCTCTTATCGTTTTATCACTTATACAACCCGAAAAACTGATTACTAAGGCCATTTATTGGAAAACTGGATAATTTTTTTTAATAAAAATAAACATTTATCTCCTTTTCTTTATTTTTTTTTTTTACAAATTTTTCTTCTCTATTCTATTATCACATTTTAATTCCGTCTTTGAAATCGTTATTTTTTTAATCTGATAATAAAATTGGAGATTCCACACTGTAAGATGTAAAAATTCTAAATCATGATCTACTAGGCACTATCCATTTATTGCATATTCAATAGCTGACAACAACACTAAAAAGTTGCATGTTTAATCTGACTGAATCATAAACAAATTATTTTCCATAAATTATTAAAAATATGCCATTAAATGACGTCAAAATAAAGTTAAGGTAATTTAATGGTGGGATAAAAACGTGTGGCAATCATAAATATTATATGATTAGAAATATAATAATCGAAGAAAACTATAAATATATCGTATGTATGTATATACTATATATATATGTATGTGTATACATACATATGTAAGTATATTATACACTATGTAGTATAAATTACTGTGGGAGCAAATTGAAAAAAAGTACCGCTGATTTCTTTCTTTTTTGTTTGTAGATGTGCAATGATTTGTAAATAATTATTTCTAATAATCAAATATGCGTTGTAATCAGTCAATTGTCTTTTGCATTTTACAAATTAAAAAATATTTTAATAATAAAATTAAAATTATTTTTCTGAAATAATATCGTTCAAAGGAAATTTCCGAATGCCCTATAATGGAAGTACTATTTATACAAGTATGATAAGTAGTCTAGTAGGTAGTGTGTTGACTTATTAGACGTAAAGTCAGGGTTCGAGCCCCAGGCCAGACATCAAAACAAAATACAAAAAGTATTTCTTCGGCGACTTCCTCTCAGCAGATTTCTGGCAAAAACTCTGAGAGTAAAGAAAATTGCCATGAAAAGTTTCTCAAAAATCTGTCGTTCGGAGTCGACTTTAAACTGTAGGTCCCACCATGCATGTATAAAATTAACACACACAACATAAGTGGTGTGAGAAACTAGGTCGTAATCCTGACTGAAGGTTTGTAATGACCAATTATGTATGAATGTCTGTATGATACTCGTAATCCTTTTACAGCCTAGTTTACCTCAGCACCCATACTGTTTGTATTAATATTGTCACAGAAGGAGGATACGGCAACACCCCTGTATTAAAAGACCAAGATTTTATTTCCATTAACCCCTTGCACTCGATTAATTTTCAAGATCGTTATCTGTCAACTTGCTTTACAAAATCTGTTCGTGTTGTCACCTCCAGTGTGACATACGAGTGCAAAGGGTTAATATAGATTATTGACCTCTTTTTGTATTGGTTAGTATTTATATAAGCCCTCTAATCAAAGAATACTAATCACTTTTTAATAGCAGCTCTTACGAGAAGAATACGTCATTTATATAACACTTATAACGATGCCTAAAAATCCTTCGTCTCTGGTGACCAAATGGCGGTCAATGTTCTGTGGACTCTTGTTCTTCATAGTCAGTACTGTTTCTATAGAAGACAGTGTAGGGTATTCCCAGTCCTTCCGGTGTGTGCCCCATTCGAAATTTCTGTTGTATCAAACTTTGCAAGTATGTCAGCTTTGTTATTGTCTTTAATGTGCCCGTGTCCAGTAACACATATGAGGATAACCATCGAATATCTCGCTATCACTTCCAGAGTTACCTGGGATTTATGAAAAATCTTAAACGTGGCGTATGCACTCTATAGAGTTTTACTGTCAGTAAATATATCTTCACTCGATAAACGTTAATACCGGAAACACAAAGCGGATGTCTTCATATACAATATTTCAGCATGAATAGTACGTACTACAGTAATGGGACAGTCCAATATTGAGAATGGCTTGGATGATTTTCTGTGGGAGGTGTAAGCCGGTAACATAAAGGGTTCTATCCCATATTAGTGAAAAACAGTGAAAAACAAGGATCGTAAATAGGTTCAGGTATGGTGTAGTCAGATATCAGATCAATTATACCCAAAATTTTGTCAAGAGCTTAGCTTTTACATTTCCATGCTCTGAATGATTGAGTCAAAACAGAAATAAAAAATACCTTAAATTTTATAATTGTAAGAGCACTAGTTATCATGAAGACTACAATACGCGTTTGATGATCTCTTTACTCCACTGTCAGCTCAAATGACAGACATTTTTTGGAACTGCAAAGGCCAACTAAATTGTCTAATCAAAGTTGCCGAAAATGTAGTTTCCAGATTAATAAATGAACAATACACATACATGCTTCAACCTAATAGAAATTCTACTAAAACTTATACAATACATACATATTTATGTACATTCACACCCCTCCAATGATCGTATTTTCAATTGGTAATCATCGCTCAGGTAATATTTTAATTTTATACATCCAATGGGAAGATGGTGTAAATCCCCACACACAAAAAAAAACTGGAAGAAAAAATAAACAAAACAATGGATACAGATTGTTTACACATCTGGTATACCAAAAAAATGTTCGTTCATACAATATTTTTTTTTATTTTATATTTTATTTACTCTTATAAAGAATATTATTATGTGAAATGATGATAAAGTCAAAATATTGTTGAAAAAGTGTTAATAAAATCTAATTATAATGAAAATCTATACAATTCCTTTAAATAACTTAGTCATGGTAGAAAGTGTGCAAAAGTGTACACTATACAGGTACAAAAAAAAAATTAAATTTCAATTAAATTAGCAAATGGAAATCCCTTTTCGGAATATTTTGAAAATCAAAAAGAAGAATGTGATGATGATGTTTTTGTTGTTTCACATACCCTACAGACAGCCATGTCATACTTTGATTGATCATCGCTGATATTTGGTTAAACAATAAAAATTTCTTAAATACCAAGTCTGTCTGTTTATTTTTCTTTTATTTACGAATAATAGTGGGAGGGCTTGTGTTTAATAAAAATTTACTCAAATTATAAGAATAATTTAATAATTAATATATTGCTAGCGTCATAAAATAAATTGAACAAATTTATTTTTGAATCATTAGGGCATAGACAATTTACATCAAACTACACCATTTCTATTTGTTGTTGAAAAATTTAGAGATTTAAGAAAAAAAAAATTAATTGAAACAGTTTCGTATGACAGCAAATGGTCATAAGCATTATAAATTGTTGTTAACCATTTTAATATCGATAAGAATCGAACTCTGATTGTCTGTAAATAAAATCATTCTAAGTAAACAATGTGTTACCCATGCCTAAAACAGCATCTTTGAAAATATCATGTGTAGGGTGTTTTTATTTAAATTTCTTAGTGGAGCTTTAAGCAAACTTTTAGCCTTTCTCTGTTTTATATTTAGATATATACATACATACATAATTGGTCATTACAACCCTTCAGTCAGGATTACGGCCTAGTTTCTCACACCACTTATGTGGTATGTGTTAATTTTATATATGAGTGGCGGGACCTACAGTTTTAAGTCGACTCCGAACGACATATTTTATTATCTCTCAGATACCGTGCTTTTCGGCACCCTATTTAAAGAAATTTTGAAGAAAACTACCAAAAATGGTTGGTATTTTCAAAATATTATCGCCATCGGCATGTTAGCCTATCTAATTTGACGAACGCACCTAGTATTCTGTTTTTAATAGTAAGAGAATTAATAAAATTAATCTTAGCATATGACTGTTAATTATTTTAATACTTAAATTTTTCTTTTTTTATAAAATAAAGTTTTTAATGAAGTTTTTTCTCTCCTAAAAATAAAATTATAAATGAATCCTAAAATATCTGGATGTGTTGGGTTTTAATAAAAAAAAACTTTAAAACAACATTGTCATTCACGTGCTATAATTTTATTATATTGTTTTTTTATTACTGAAATCATTTGTTATTTAGTCAAATAAAAAAAAACACAAACACCGGCTATTATTTTAAGTTTAAAATACATGCGAGAACAAAGTACGAATAGAGATAGACCGGTGATACCCCCCCCATAAATCAGTCATATTTTTTTGTATACGAATTTAAATAAATTGTTAGCGTAACAAATTTCACACGTCGTAAAGACGACAGTAGCAATACAATAATTATTATTTATTAAGAATATTTAATTTCTTATTTTGGGACAAACCAAATTTGGCTAATAATCATATTTTATTGTTATTGCTTTAAATTTAGTTTCTGAACGCAATATGGAAAGTTAAGAAAATAAAATGGAATAAAACTGTCTTTGGTTTTATTTAAGACTTTCAAAGATAATCCGATATTGATTTCAATAATCAAAGCCACAGAAAATTCAAGCTCAATCGCATCAAAATCAGTTGAAATTTCTACCAAAACAATGACAAAAAAAAAACATCTATGAACGGTAGACCGGTCAGTCTATCAAGAAGCGTTTTACTGCGAAATCTCCCTTTAGTCTTGGACTACTTACAACATTTACGATAAAGTTTTATCGCAAGAACCCATTTAACACATTCTAACTGCAGAACTCAATTGTTTTCTTTGGATGGGTGTGTGCAGAAGAATCTGTCATATAATAGACCAAGATGGATCTAAATACCTTGTAACCTAAGCTGGCGATCTAATTTTCACTTTTAGCGAAGTAAATGGAACACTGATCACCACATAAGTACACGAAACAGGCAATAAGGGACTTGTTTCTGGTCCTAAATACCTTGTAACCTAAGCTGACGATCTAATTTTCACTTTTAGCGAAATAAGTGGAATACTGATCACAAGATAAGCATTCGAAACAGGCAATAAGGGACTTGTTTCTGGTCCTAAATACCTTGTAACCTAAGCTGACGATCTAATTTTCACTTTTAGCGAAATAAGTGGAATACTGATCACAAGATAAGCATTCGAAACAGGCAATAAGGGACTTGTTTCTGGTCCTAAATACCTTGTAACCTAAGCAGACGATCTAATTTTCACTTTTAGCGAAGTAAGGGGAATACTGACAAGATAAGCATTCGAAACAGGCAATATGGGGCTTGTTTCTGGTCCTAAATACCTTGTAACCTAAGCTGGCGATCTAATTTTCACTTTTAGCGAAATAATTGGAATACTGATCATAAGATATGTACTCGAAACAGGCAATATGGGACTTGTTTCTGGTCCTAAATACCATGTAACCTAAGCAGACGATCTAATTTTCACTTTTAGCGAAGTAAGGGGAATACTGATCACAAGATAAGTACTCGAAACGGGCAATAAGGGGCTTGTCTCTGTATGAATAGACTTTGTTGAAGTATGTAGATTCGTTTCAATGCCTTTAATATCTTCTATCCAGGCAAGAGACATTGTAGACTTTTCTTATTTAAAGATATAATCAAAACGATTATATAAAACGACAATCTTTCAAATTGTCCGTACTACCTCAGCCAGTTAACATACATACATAATTGGTCATTACAACCCTTCAGTCAGGATTACGACCTAGTTTCTCACACCACTTATGTTGTGTGTGTTAATTTTATACATGAGTGGCGGGACCTACAGTTTAAAGTCGACTCCGAACGACAGATTTTTGAGAAACTTTTCATGGCAATTTTATTTACTCTCAGAGTTTTTGCCAGAAATCTGCTGAGAGGAAGTCGCCGAAGAAATACTTTTTGTATTTTATTTTGATGTCTGGCCTGGGGCTCGAACCCTGGCTTTTCGTCTAACAAGCCAACACACTACCTACTAGACCACGGAGACAGCCAGTTAACAGTCCCATGAAAAAAGGAAATTCCATTTAAATAACTCTACAACTATTCTACCAAGAATATTTCCCTATTGTAAAAACTCTTCCCCGCTTCAATATTCAATTTTGAAGCATGATGAATCGCACGGTGCTTCCGGTGTCAGTAAGGATAACTCTCTGCCTAATGTTTGATAAACCCCCAATGCGTTGCCAGTTGAAATGCATAACGCCGAAGTGTGTTCTTAACCCTTGGAAATTAATCATTTCTAAACTTATTTATTTAATTCAAAAGAAATTCGTAATACTCCTTCGTAATATTTTTCCATTATTTTAGTTCTTTTTTCCTTTGAAAATGTATTTTCTAAACCGACATTAATTTGAAAGTCGCATGCAGTCGTATTAAGTCATCATACATTGTATTTGTAATTCACATTTTGTCGTTACCTTCTTTTTTTTTGGACTATTTTAGTAATTTTTCCATTTGGAAAAAAATTTCTTAATTAAAAATATTCCATAAAATTTTTGAAATATTATACCTTTTCAAATACAATATTTCCCTAAAACAATAAGTCAAATCTACGGAAATAATATAACGAAGAGAGTAATCTATACGTACAGTAATAAGTAAGTAATAACCATTGTATAATGTGATTTTTTCTTCTTTTTTATCTTAGTACAGTGAAACGTAAAAATGGTGAAGCTTGAATTGATTTATTACAAAAAGACACTGTTGGAAAAGTTAGAAATTAAAGAGGGATATTTACTAACCTCAGTTTATTCCCGAACAGTCTGAATACAGGACCCAAAACTCTTCTTTCTGTAACTTTCCAATTGCCTCAAATCCGTTTGGGTTGAGAAGAGTCTTTGTTTCTCTTTATCTTTCCTTGCAGTGTGTATAACTTTCCAACTATACAGAAAGGTTCTGGACCCATCAGCTTCACTCTTCGCTAGCTAGTTGATTCAGCTTTCCTAGACGGTTCCATATTATCCCCGATTTAACTACTTAAGGGCCGACAGCTCCTAACCTTACATTTAAAATACCCAAGCGTTTCCAAATTGATTCGACATATTCCAAAACGTTGAACAAATAACTGTAGAATACTATAAAACAAAATGGAGATTTTAAGCTAAATTGTTTATCTGTATTTGTAAGCCACAATCAACTTTCCCAAGGCTTAATTTTCAAATTAAAACAAACAAAACTTTCCTACAAAAATATGTATACACATCATTAGTAAAATTCCCAATTTTATTTGTAATACAAGTATACATATGTATGTATGTATGCACATTGCAAATGGCTTTAAAACCAAAGTCTAACTCAGAATTAAAGCCTTTCAAACAGCCAAAATCACAAGATCTACCAACATTGCTAAACACAAATAGATAATTGTGGAAACTTTTGGCCGTCATTGTAATTATTAAGAGAATAACTGAGAGAGCGTTTGAGCGTATGATCGGTGAGCTTTTTTTTGAAATAAATTGAATTTAATATAAAGCTCTGCATTCGCTAAAAATCATCATTCAGTTAAGAAACATCGAATGTGGTAAAAGGAACATAAAATAAAAATTAAAATTAATTAACACAACTACCACAATTTAAATCAAAGAAAAAATTAAAAAAAAAGCAATTTAATTACAAAAAATCAAAGAAATCTCAACAAATCAATAATAAAAATAAGGAATAAGTGAATTTACTAAAGTGTTTAAAATATAAAATAAAAAAAGTTTAAAACAAATATAAATTAAAAACAAAAAGAAAAAAAACAAGAGGCTATTTTACAAGAATTTACAAATAATTTAATTAATTTAATAAACTAATTGATATTAAAAAAAAATAAAAACAAACAACATGAATGTCGAAGATTTTAGAAAACACGGCAAAGAAATGATCGATTACATATGCAATTATGCTGAGAATATTGCTGAACGCGATGTGGCGCCAACTTTAGATCCTGGATATTTAAAAGAATTATTGCCAAGTAAGTTACTATGGCCGAAAATAAAAATAGAAAATAATTCATTTAGAAAAAAACAATTTTTTTTTTGGCATTGAATACGATTTACGGTTTTCTATTTGTTTTTTTTTTTTCTTAAATTAAAAGCGACAATTTCAAAATTCACGTGCTTATTTCGTACATTGTGTTTTCCTTTAGCTTTTATTTATAAAAACAAAAAAAATTCTATTAAAGAAATCTTTGAATATCACATCTCTTAACGAACACTTGATAATTTTATTGTTTTTTAAATGTTCATCAGAAAGAAATTAATAAAATTTATATCATATGCAGTCATAAATGAATTTGTTGACATTTCAAATAGTTTTTTAATGGTTTCGTTAATTAATATTGTCAATAATAATAATAAAAAAATAAATAATCAAATACACAATCTGTTGTTAAACAATATGCAAATTTAATAATTTTTATATGTAAATTTATAAAATACTCATCATTTGAACACTGTTTGTTAAAATAGGTTCAAGATAATTAAAGGAAATTATTATTGACATAATTTTGATCAGTTAATGGATTTTTAAATACTTAATTATTTTTATAATTATAGAAAAATTTCAATTCTAAAATTACTAAGTATTGGAGGAGATCAGCAAAAAATGTAAATTCTTGATCTATAATCCAAAAATAAAAAAGTTTTCCGGCCATAGAAATTTTTATGGATTGAATTGAATGAAGACGACTGTCTTAAAGTTTCAAACTGATATTTTCATTGATTGATTTATGAGAACCAAAATACGATTACAAAGAGAGCAAACTACATAGTTAAAAAAATTATTCAATAATTCTGTAATAAATTGTGACTTAAAAAACAAAGTCCCCAATCACATTAGCAATAATAGAAAAGGAATAATTTTAACTAAACTAATTTAATAAAACAGGATTAATAGGAAACAAACTGGCATTATAGCCTCAGTTTATTAAAATATATCGGATTTAAAAAAACAAAATGCCCGGTCAAAAAAGGGTGTTTAAAAAAGAAAAAAGAGTTACAAACTTAATGTTTTCCTTCTTATTATTTTTTTGCAAAATAACTTAAAATTTGATTAAATTTTATAAAATATTTAGAGACCAATTCGAAAGTATTATAAACCGAATCAATAATTACAGAGGATCTACAATTCTTCATTGTAATATTTTGCTGATTGACGCTCCTATAGATTAATAGTAAAGTAAATAAAATTTTATCTAAGAAATTAAAATTCTTGAAAGCAATAGATTTTCAAATTTACAAATTAAGGCTCCTCCAAAAGATTCATTTAGAAAAAGAACTGCAAAAAACTTAATTAATGAAACGGAAACAATACAAATAAATAATAATAATAATAGGAATAAATAGCTACTTAGTAGAGCCTTTGGTTAGTTCACTAATAAAGTATAGTCTAGAGAAGATTAATTAATTATTCTAATCCCTTTTTAAATAATAACATTTGCATAAATGCTTTGAATTTAAGTTCTATAGGTGTAAAACACGGAGGATAATAAGTTATTATTACAACTTTCTTGTATTTTTCTACCGATAAAGGAAAACTATTTAAACAAAATAACTCTTTTTTTACTTTTTAAACTCAAGATTTCCAAAAATAATGCTGCATTATATAACTGTTTATGGCTAATGTAATCACATTAGATAGTAAAGGTATTCGCTTTAATACTCCCATACACATTATCAATCAGGTCATCCTACTAAATTTTCGTACACTTTCATTATAAACAAATTACAAATGAAAAAATTATTTCCAAAAAAAAAAAAAATTATTTTATAAACAATTTTAATGATAGACGTAGGTTGGCCTTATAGTTTATTAAGATTTTTATGTGAAATTTCTTCTCTGACTGATAATTAAATTTACTATTAAGAAGCGAAGCGCAAAGAAAAAAAAAACATAAAAACAATAATGAAATGAAATAACAATAATTAGTTGCGAAATTTTTGAAAACGCAAAACTC
Source organism: Sarcophaga subvicina (assembly GCA_936449025.2). Lineage (NCBI taxonomy): Eukaryota > Metazoa > Arthropoda > Insecta > Diptera > Sarcophagidae > Sarcophaga > Sarcophaga subvicina. The sequence goes on from OW388084.2 coordinate 11,790,799, forward strand.
TTGCTAGGAATTCCGAAAAAAATTTTTTTTTTTTTTTGGGAAGGCATACGATATATATTTTATTTAATGTGCTTCTTAAAATAAAAGATTAATTTTATTTTTCCAAAAATGAAAAATAAAACTCATGTCTATAGCAATAATATTTATTTATCTAGTTTGTTTCTGTATTTCATGTTAATCTTAAAATTTTAAAATAATAAATAGAAAAACCAAAAACAAAAAAAATTAATTTCTAATTAAATGTTTGCCATGTGGTAATTTTTTAAAAACTGTTTTAATTGTTTATAAGAAGATTTAGATTTTTATCCACAATTAATTACAAAGATCAGTATAATTAAATACGATAATTTATTTAATTTCGGAAACATTATAAAATATATACAATATGAGGGCATAATTTAAAACAAAACTGTTAAACGGTATTACAATATTTTTAAAAATAAAGATCCATTTAAATTTTATTCAATAAAATATGTATCAGGTGTCATTTCAAGGCAAATAATCGATTTCAATACAAGAAAGATGAAAAAAAATTGGTCCTTCCCAAACCAAAGATAATTTTTTTCATCCATTAAATAAACTAATTTCAACAATAATAAGAGAATTATGGATTTAAAGAGTAAATAAACTTAAACTCTTACACTTTGACAGTTTATTTAATGGCCGCCTGGAACATAAAATCCAAAATAGCTATTAAAGCGAAACGTGGTCAATTTATTACAACCAAATTGCGTATATCGTAGGCTTCAAAAGTCTATTTAGTTGTCTAAAACTCAATTGTTTTAAAAATGACTCAAGTTATGTACATATTTCTGCGTACAAAAACAAACATAAAATAAATTAAAAAAAAATGTAAAGAAATCGAACTTTTTTGTATAAACAAATCAAAAGCAAAAAAAAAGAAATAGTAAGTGAAGGAACTGAATAAAAAATTCTTCAAAAACATAGAATTTGAAAATCTCAATAACACCTGTACATCACATTCAATTAGAATAAACATTTTGCATTAAACTTTAGCAGCAGTTTGTTGAAAATAAAAGAAAAACAATTCGAAACATAATGAATGCCTAGTGATCTAAATGTATGACTATGAAATTAATCACACCCCCGAAATTGTTTAATACAAGAAATCATGTTGATCTTGATCATGAAACGTGTGATGATTTATAAAGTAAAACAAAAAGAAACAAATTGATAAACGTGTTAATTGATTCAGGGTAATTAATTAAACTTTTAGAACAAATTGTATACAACAACTACAATATATGTACATAAATGCTGTAGTTGGCAACATAAATATGCGTAGTATATGGTCAGTTCTTTATTTTAATAGGCCGCTTAAAGCTTCCTCTTTGATTAAATTAAATCGTTTCGATATTAATTCTTCATTTGTTTTCTTTTTTCTATTCGTTATCAGGTGAAGCCCCCTTAAAACCAGAAAAATTTGATGATGTTTTGGAGGATTTCGAAAAAAAGGTTATGCCCGGTGTAGTACACTGGAATCATCCGAAATTCTTTGCTTATTTTCCCTCCGGCAATTCATTTCCCTCTATACTAGGTGATATGTTAAGCAGTGCTATAGGGTCTATTGGTTTTTCATGGGTAAGTTATTTTAAATCTCATCATTTACTCTATCATGGAAACCTAAAATGTTTTGTTTTTCTCATAGGCCTCTTGTCCAGCCTCAACAGAATTAGAGACAATAGTACTGGATTGGTATGCCAAAGCATTGGGTCTGCCAAAGGCATTTATAAGCGATGTACATGGTAGCAAAGGTGGTGGAGCCTTACAAGGCTCTGCTTCGGAATGCACTTTAGTGTGCATGATTACAGCTCGTTCCAGAGCCATACAGAAGCTAAAAGGTTTAACTTCCGAAATACATGAAAGTGTATTTTTACCACAACTTATAGCCTATGCCAGTAAAGAGGCTCATTCTTCGGTGGAAAAGGCAGCAAAAATGGCTTTAGTTAAGTTGCGTATTATAGAGGCAGATGAAAGAGGCCGTATGCGTGTTGATCTACTAAAGCAAGCCATACAAAACGATGCCAATGCCGGTTTAACACCATTTTTTGTTGTGGCAACAGTAGGCACTACCGGAGCCTGTGCATTTGATAATCTCGTTGAAATCGGCAAAGTGTGTAAGGAGGTGCCTAGTATATGGTTTCATGTGGATGGCGCTTATGCTGGCAATTCATTTATATTGCCGGAAATGAGAAAATTCTCCGAAGGCCTTGATTATGCCGACTCTTTTAATACAAATCCCAATAAATTGTTACTAACCAACTTTGATGCTTCGGCCATGTGGGTCAAGGATGCCATGAGCTTAAAGACTGCCTTAAATGTAAACCCTTTGTATCTGCAACATGAACACGATATGGCCATAGATTATAGACACTATGGCATACCATTAAGTCGTCGTTTTAGAGCTTTAAAATTATGGTTTGTATTCCGTTCGTATGGTATTATCGGACTACAAGCATATATTAGAAATCATATGGCTTTAGCTAAAAAATTTGAAATGCTGGTGCGCAAAGATGAACGTTTCGAAGTGAGAAATGATGTATATTTGGGTCTAGTCTGCTTCCGTATGAGGTAAATATAATTCTTAACTCTTGTGTTTTCTTATATCACAATTGTCAATATTTTAGAGCTGCTGATACATATAACCAAGAACTGTTGGCACAAATCAATCATTCAGGCCGCATGCATATGATACCCTCAATGGTACATGGCAAATATGTCATAAGATTTTGTGTAACTTATGAACATGCAACGGAAAAGGATATTGGTAAGGAATTATTTAATTTGATATCATTACGTTTTTAATTACTTAATTCAAAATTTTTAATAATTAGTTGATGCCTGGACCGAGATAAAAACCTTTGCTGAAGATATTTTACGCGATGCTACAATGGAAATCGCATCATTGCCACCTACACCCGAAAAAGAAAAACTACCTGTGGAGCCTCAAGCAGTTACGGGAAAACCACCAATCAAGAAGAAGCTTACTCGCACAAAATCTTTACGTTTCTCCTTTACACGCAGTATTTCACGTGAAATTTATGAGTCACAAAGTGAACATCTAAAAGATGGCTGTACGCCTATATTAGTGGTGGACTCAAATGCCATGCTGCAAAGTTTCTTGAAAGCAACTGCCGATAATCAACAGAATAAATTAAAAGGCATACAGGATGTTGATACAGATGAGGCAAGCAATTAAACTTTAAATCTTTTATTCACCTCAAATTCTTGTGTGTGTGTTTCCATTTGAATAGTATTATTTTGTATACATATGTACATTTAAAACGATAAAAACAAAATTCATTGCATATTGTTTATGTACTTAAGAGATTTTATTGTTTATTTATATTAGTTAATAAGTTGTTTGTACGCCTCCTCTCTATACCCCCTACCCTTTTCTGTTTCTTTCATTTTATTTATTTATTTCAAATCATATATAAAATATTTTGCATTTAAATGAACAAATATTTTTAAATATTAATATTTATTTATATTAGATTATCCCATGTTTACTAATATATACCAATAACAACCATATTTGTTATTGTATTAGTTTTCTATTTTTATTTAAGATATTATTTAAAAACGTAAAATGTTGATGTTCCTATAACACAAAAAAGCGTTACGTATTCGATTAATGTTTGCTGTACCACATTTAGAATAAAATCTGTCCATCACTCTCTTTCTCTTTTACAATGTATTATTTTTATTTATTTTAAGTATTTTTACGGATATTTTTTTGAAAGTATTCATTTATAATCTTGCACATGCATACATATTTTCGAAATGATACATATTAATTGAAATAAAATCATTTTATTGTATTTTTTTTTCAATACAACTTACTCTTAACAGATGTCATTCTATTAATTGCGCTATAAAAAAGGGGGCCAATACTAGTGACGAATTAGAATATTTACATTTACATATGTGAGCATGTGTACACTTGAAATTCAAATCGAATGATTACTAAAATTATTGGCAATTGTAACGATTTTTTTTTTTTAGAAATAGGGGCCTGTGTTGTGACGAAAATTAAATGAACAGTTTTCTTATTAATTGACGTTTTTATATGCGATAAAAAACGCTGCTTATTGAAACGATACATATCAAAAATAATTTTAGTTACTAAAATTGTGGGTATGACTAAGACCGTCTGTTTAAAATGTTACCTTTTCATACACAAATTCATTAAATTCTTGTTTACAATTCTTGAAACAATAATATTATTAACTGAATGCAATTGAAATATTTAATATTTCATCAAGCAATAAAGTTTATAAAATCAATCAACCAGTATTGAAGATAGAAAGTCATTAAAATGATTAAAATCCGCTTAAGTTTATGACCACAATGGTCGAAACCAGTTCAATTCTTTCAAAGAAATCTACAACTGAATAAATTTCTAAAAAGATTTCACCAAAATTGCAATAAATAGTATTTCGTTTAATCAATTTTTTATAATTAATTAAACTATACATTATAAAAATAAATCAAATTAGCTTAATCAACTTCAAGGGAAAAATGTATGATTATATTACTTTATTCAGACAGTTATTGACAAATTGTTTATTTCCAATAAACTCGATATTTAAATAAAAATCGATAATTAATCGATTCTTACTATCATGCAAATTACTACCAAAATATACATTTAAAATATACTAACTACATCAAAAGTGGTAATAAGATTAAAAAGGATATTTCTTTGATACCTTTAATATTTTCTTGAAACATATTCTTAATCCATACGTTCTTGATTTGAATTGTCCTCTTTACTAGATTGATTTAAATTATTACGATCTTGATTAGGTTTTCTTCTCTTTTGTTTATTAAAAGGTCTTCTTGGCTGATTACTTCCAGAACTACTGGGTTCATTAGATTGGTGGTCTTGATTACATGAAGAATTTACTTGTTGTTGTTGTTGGTGTGGATTTTTATTTTGATTGTGATTTTGTCGCCTTGGGTTTTGTTGCGTGTTACGTTGTCTATTACTATTACTATTATTATTTCTATTATGTGATGTAGACTCTCGTTTATTATCGTAAACCCAAAAGTCAGTGGTAGTATTTGGTTTTTGAAGTCTAAAAAGAGTATTTTTAGTTGTAGAACAAACTTAAATTTTAACCAAGCAAATTTAAACTTACCCCTGAACGTTATCAACGATAGGTTCTAAACTCATAAATATATGTATGGATGGTATCTGTCGATTGGCTACAATTTCTTCTAAGCCCTCCATTTGAGGTTTCCAGTGTTCCTCAACTCTATGGGACAGAAACAAAATGTTAAAGAATATTTTATTAGTTTATAAATATGAATTTAACCTACGTAGTATAGCACATTCTGGTCACTTGATATAAGGGATGAGTTCTTTTTAGAATTTCCGCACAAGAAATTGTTTTTACTACCCCACCGCCATTACCGCTCCAAACAATGTGTTTGTGCTCTCCTTTGTCCAAAGCTTTTTTGGCATATGTTAAAACGTTATTAACTTTCGTACCACCATTAACCTTTTTGTAAAAAAAACACGAATAAAAACATATTACATTATAATCCAATTTTTTTCATTTCCATTCAATTTAATGTTGCTAATAGAAAAACTTACATGCATCCACAGAAAGTCAGTACCTTTGGGTAAAAAATCTTCAAATGGCAATTCATCTTTAGTTAGTTGTTTTTCAATATTTTCACCTTTTCGATAGTGCATCATTTTCTAAATTACAAATCAATTTCAGAATATTAAATTAAAATGCAATTCTTTTATTATTTTTTAGGATTCTTCTGAAGAAGACATCGCCCAGAAAATTTCAAATAAACCTATTAAAATATCTTCAATTTGCTGCATCCAATAGCAAGTTTTACGGATAATTAATAAAATAAAAGACTTACCTCGGAAATATTATATCTTAAATATATTTACACTATGTTTTTATACTAATAAATAATACAATTTTATAAATTGTAAACAAGAAATGAATGTTTATGTTTATCCACACGTGCCGCCAAAAGAGTTTTTCAGCTGACTGTCCAAACAATAACAGAGACGTTAAACGTAAATAAAAAGGTAAGCAAATTAGCCGCTGCACATTTAATTAAAGGCATTTGTATAGAAAACGTTTACAAAAAGTAAAGAAGGAATAAAGCACCGGCATTTATTAGTTTCGTTTAAGTGTAAATTATAAATATAACTTAAATATTAACTTTATTATCTAAATATAATGCCTACTTGGAATCAAATACAATCTCAACTGCGTAATCCTAATAATCCCGTGGTGTTTTTCGATGTTTCGGTGGGAACAACGGTAAGTTCAATTTGTTATTAGAAAACATTCCATATAACCCAGCTAACAATTTCATTAAATTTAATCCTTTTAATAGGAAATCGGACGCATGATATTTGAATTATTTGCCGATACGGTACCAAAAACAGCAGAAAACTTTCGTCAATTTTGTACCGGTGAATATCAACCTGATGGTGTGCCCTTAGGCTATAAGGGCGCAAGTTTTCATCGAGTTATAAAAGATTTTATGATACAAGGAGGCGATTTTGTGCACGTGAGCTTTTCCATATGAAATAAAATTTATCATATGTATTTTTGATTTATGTATTTTATTTAGGGTGATGGCACTGGTGTCATGAGCATTTATGGCAATACTTTTGCAGATGAGAACTTCACATTGAAACATGATTCACCAGGACTTTTATCGATGGCCAATAGTGGCAAAGACACAAATGGTTGTCAGTTTTTCATAACTTGTGCCAAGTGTAATTTTTTGGATGGTAAACATGTTGTATTCGGTCGCGTTTTAGATGGTCTTTTAATTATGCGTAAAATTGAAAATGTTCCCACTGGACCAAATAATAAACCCAAGTTACCTGTTTTAATATCACAATGTGGGCAAATGTAGAGTTTTCAAAGAACAACTTTTTTATTGTAAATTTTAAATAAAAGTTTTTATCGTTTGTAAAAAAATAATAAACACCAGAAAACTTCAGAAGTAATTATTCTTTAACTCTTCTAGATTATTTTAGATAAAATAAAGGTAAAATGCTTCCCATTTTATTGTAAGCTATTGTTAATCTAAATGATCACAATGTATAATAAAATAAACACAAGGTTTTTATAGTTAAAAGACATTTAATAATAAGAAAAAATACTTTTATTTTCACAATTTACTGATTTATTGCACATATTAGATTGCTTAAATCTCCTTATTGAACGCGCCTAATTCGTAATATTTTTCTTTGCGCAACATTTGACAGTCGTCAATTGCAAAACTATACAATAATGAAGTAATGAATGTTGTTGCTAAGTGCCATAAGGCATGAGCATCTAAAATCCACATGATCGGTGGGAAATCTAAAAGTTCTAGACTCATACTGAAACCCAGCAGTAAGTAAAAGCCCAGTATTTTACGATAATAGGGACGTTGCTTGCGTACTCTAAATGACCAAAGGAACCAACCTAAAGCGCTAAGGGCACCTGAAAAAAATAAGTTATATGAAATCCTAGGCAATTGAAAAATTGTGTAATAAAATATGAAACTTACCGGTTACAATATTGGTGGTCATGTTAAGGGAATAACTAAACTGGCCTACACTTATATACGCAAAATAATTTATATAATAAGCCAGAAAGATTAATGATACCAACGCTCTTAAAATCCAAGAATATTTAAGAAGCATTCTGAAATAAAAACACTTAAGAACTTTGAAATGGATTGCATATTTGCTTAAAAATTACCTCATAACCATACAGTAAAGTGTAGTTAATACCATGGAGTAGGCAAAAGCATAATCCAACAATTCCGTCAAAGGGAAATCGCGAGCATGAAAAACCACTGACCAAATCCATGCATTAAGGGATACCTAGATCGATAAAACTTAAAATTAATAACGAAGAACTTCGAAAGCCTATTTCACTGAAACAGGCAGTAGGTTTGGTTAGGGTATGGGGGCGTGTACTTGTCGTTGAGAGAAGTACATTAGTCATATTCGTCCTGAGAGGTAGCTAAAACTAAGAAGTAATGAAAAGCAGTAAGGAGTGCAGAAGTCGTAGATCGTCAACTGAATAAACTTGAATTGCTATTTTCGATAATAAAAACTAAAATTCTTAATACTTACTACCGTAAAAATATGCCACAGTTTGTAACAAGGACTATCCGGCCGCACTTCTTTCCGAAATTTGCGTAAATTTTTTAAATGGGCGACAATGTTAAATATGGAAAATATTACCGATGCTGGCTCTTGCATACCAAAGAATCGAACAAAAGGCCACTGTAAATAATAATAATAGAATTTTGTGTTATAGTTTATAGAAGAACTAATTCCAATAATAGAGTAACCTTGCCATAAAACTGGGGTATTGGCCAGCCGCGATCCAAAAATGCATCCACTGTACGCCACATACAGCCATACTGGCATTCATCAGCACAAGACCATTGGAGTAATTTGTCAAATACTGTTTGACGATAATACTTTATGGCTTGTTCTTGTATTTCTATACCGTCTAAATATTTAACGAAATAATAAAACTATTAATGATAACGATTATTCACGTTTTACACGCTATTGTAATTTATTACCAGCCGAACAATTTTGTCTTTCACAATTCTGACGACAATGATTAAAGAAACCCGTACGATCACCATTTGAACTTAATACTAATGCAAAATATAAACTTAAAATAATACTAAAAAATAAACATTTTACTAAATTTAACATTTCTTTCCTATATTAACTACTTAACTCTACATCTGTATATTTATTGATTATTGATAATGACAGCGGCTGTTCGTATACTGGCTACCAAACTATTGCGGTTGATATCGCAAATATGTTTTGTTTAGAAAAATAATTCAAAGCAAAGTAAAAGAAAATGTCAAGTAAATAAACATATAACTGTCAAAATCATATGCGATTTTTTCAGATCAAGAGCACAGAATTTTTTGGTCAAATCAAATAAATATACACATAACAAGGAAAATTTGCTAAAATAATAACAACAATTCAATGCAGTATTATAAGAATATAAATAATATAATTAAATAAAATTTAAATTAATAGATGACTTGGTGTGGTGTGGTGTGTCTTACAAATAAAAATATAACAATTTATTAAATACGTAATGTTAGTGTCCCCAATAATACAGAAATATGTATAATAAAAAAACAACAAACAAATATTGGTTTAAATGTGCGTGTGTTTAATACAGCCATATTGTTAATAAGAATCTGTTCTCGCCACTATTCTATCTGCAACGAATGTCGGAAAATTATATTTCTTTTGATTATCATGCTCAAGATGTCAATAGTGATCAAACCCCCTTGGTAGCTGCATCATTAATGAATCACCCTTTCACAACTAGCCTCTCTACAAGAAATACTACCAATTGTAGTAGTAGTTCTTCTACAACAACAACGCATTCCATTAAGAATAGCAGCCACAACAACGACAACGTTGACTATAACAATAGTAACATTGAAACGGCAGCATACAAGAGGAGCTTAATTAACCCTGCTCTAGTTAAACGTAAGCAGTATTCAAAGGTAAGTTCAGTTCTATGGAATTGTATTGTATTTTTCACATCTTTTTTATGTGTGTTTTTGGTTTTAATCCCCTTATTTAATTCATTGATGTTGATATGGGTTTTGCATTGCATTTCTTATTTACATGCCTGCCTGCCTACCTGCTTACCTGCTCTCATCATTAATTCTCTTATGAGATTTTACTGTTGTTTTTGTTTTTAATTTTCTATTAATAGGAATTTCCCAAATACGTTTTAAACAGTTGTACATTTGTTTTAAACGAGGGGCAGATGAAAATTATTTGGTTAATCTCTTGGTTAATCTCAATTCAGGATAAATTTGTCAATTCTGAAAATATTTGTCGCCAGCTGATATTATTTCCATGAAAATTCATTTCGACTCATTCAAATATATCACCTGCTTGGACTTAATTAACGATTTTCAATCCTAATCTTGGGATTCTAAGAATGCTAGTCATCAAAAGATTTTTTCGATCGTAGAGCTTATAGATGCCATATGTCAAATTAGCAAATCAAGGACTTAATTTACCCTTGTTTAGAGATCCCTCTTTAAGATCCTTATAGGCACCTGGTAGTGGGCAGACACTTATGAACATTCCTGCAGCTTATGTAGCTATCTTGCCAAAATCGTGGTCTTTGCTGCATTAACAAAATCTTGATACCTTCTTGGCCTTTCTAATGTTAATAGCGCTTAAAATAAGTGTATGAGCCGAACCGTACGTTATGGCGTAGCGTGGCATAGACGCTAACAAACTTTAGATATACGCCATTTGAATACAAATAGATATTCTCTAGTCATTTACACCATGACCTATACTATTAAGTCTGTGCCAATTTTGAGTCTAGATTCAATTGAGCTTGAAATATGGAAAGCTAAGTTTATCTACTTTTAGTTCCACTAATCTTATTGCTATATTTTTAGTAAATATTGTTCCCACAATTCTTATTGTAGAACCGTTAGTGGAAAGAAAATTGAACATTTTTGTATATCTTTTTCATATTTCCTAAACACATGCTCGTATATGAAATGTTTTGTTCTAATTTTGAAAATATTGTTTACATACGGAATTTATTTATTACGCATATGGCAATGAATTTCATTTGTATTTACATTACTTTTTTTATTTACATGATTCTCTTTGGAATATGTATTTGGTTTAGTTTCATATTATTTTGGTTTTTTGTACAACATAGTCAGTAGTCCAATATACGAGTTACGAGGCAATGAAATATTGTGATAGAGCATCACTTGGTTTAGCTATTGCTAGCCTTAGTGTGGTGTTTTATTTTATCGGTGCCATTTTTTACATCGCCCAAATTGTTCAATTGAAAGCAAATTCTCATGACACAATTATTTTGCAAACAATATTTTTTATAATATGTTTGGTAATGTCCACAGTGTCTGCCTCGCTGATTTTTGGCATTGTTGAGGTAATAAAATTTTATTTGCAAACATTTTTTCCTTTTGATTGTGTGATTTGTTTTTATTTATTTTATTCTATTGTAGCAAAGGCACTTCTTCATGATGCCATGGATTATTTTAACGTTTATAGCAATTGTTTGTGATATTATATTTTTAACAATAGTCCTATACACTGGAAGTGAAAAACAGAGATCAATAGAATCCATTATTTATTTACTTGGCATTGGTAATATTACTTAAAAGATTTTTTATAATAATAAAAAAAGAAATAATTATTAACAATAAACCACCTACATATGTATATAGGTCTTCAAAGCTTCATCCTGATTAAAATATACCGTTTGTATAAATATATGAAGTGGAAATTTAATATTCAACACGAACGTATAATTGTGTGGAGAGCTCAACAAGAATTAACAGATAATTGTTAATAGAATACCATCTACAAGTACATGTACCCCCCAAAAAAATTATACATGTATCACGTCATTATTAATAAATATAATTTCAAATTTATACATATTGGGCCTCATAAAACTATACATAAACTTATACTTTGCATACATATTGGTATTTAATTATTCTATGGAAATAATAATAATTTTATTTCAACATCTGTTTTGTGTACTACAAAGTCGCCTCTAAATAATTCCATAAATAGTTAAAGTAGTTTTAATTATCTTTAAAGAATGTTTTAACTGTTAATATATTATACTGTGATTAAAATAATATTAAAATAAAATTGAAGTTCTAATTTTGTATGTGTTCTTTTAAAAAAGCAGCAAAAATTAATTTCTGAACATTTTTTATTGCTGTTCGAAAGTGTGATTTAAAATCTTTTTTGGTAATACACAATAGCCGTACAATATATGTCGTTAGTTCTATTATTGTATGTTTTCCAATGAAAATAAACTTCTGTTTAATGTCAATTTTAAATTGATTTGTAAAAAATAAAATAATTATTATGACGTCATACAGATAAATGGTTTTAGATCCAAAAAGTGTGGGATTTTTATTTATATTACTTTTGTGCCTGTAGTATCCAACATAACCTATTAACTGGAGTTTATACAAATTCACGAATATATCTAACAAAGTTTCAACAGCCGATTAATTTAAGTCTCCAATGAAATTATTTTTAATAATTTTATTGCTCGACATTTTGTTTTCGAATATATATTTGTTCCACTTCGATCTTCTTATAAGTTTCAGATGAAACTGTTTTACAAAAATGTGTTAAAACATGCCAGAACCATCAGTCATGTTTACCAAACAAACCCAATTTGCATTTTACCATACATAATAAACATTTTTTCAGTTACCCTCGTACATGCTAAGATCAGCTTATTGAGATTTGAATTTTTAGTTGCCGCTGCTGTAATTATTTTATAGCACTTAAACAAACAAATCTTTTTTGGTTTTCAATACTATGACCCTTTTCCTATGCAAGCATATGAATAATGATTGTTTTGACTACCTGTAAGAAAAATTCCATGATTTGATCATCCTCTATATATGCACATACATAGATACACAAATTGGAAAGTAAACACAAGCAAAATAGAGATTAAAATAGGTAGGGATTCAAAATAGAATACCTATATACTACTATTTATACACATAATAATCAACCAATAGTATATAATAATGAATATATACATATATACAATAATGAATAAATAGTATTTTAAACCACTTTGAAAATCATAAATATGTTTGGAAGTTTATCAACAGTATTTCAACTGAAACGTTATTTGTGATACATTGGAGTGTAACGAACTTTCTTAAACTTTTCCTATATGTTTTTCAATTGGAAAACTAGTTTACATTTTAGTAAAAAAAAAGAGAAAAATTTGATTAATAAAAAAGAAATGATTTTAATTTCGTTGAAAAACAAGTTTGTATTGAATCTGAACACCTTTTCCCTATACCGTTGTTTAAACCACTAACGTTATATTTTTTATTTTCAATAAATAGCGATAATAAAACTGATAACATTAACAAACAATATGTAACGTGTTCGAATTGATATTCCATTGAACTTATTTTTCATTTCTATATGTGTCTACATACAGCGTGAACCGATTTTCTTTTTTATCATGCGTTTAAATTTAAAAGCTGTACTTTTACTACTTACCGTTGCTGTGGTAATTATAACTTGTGCAGTGTATATGCGTTGTGCTGAATTCACATTTCCCCACGATTTGGTTAAAAGATGGGATCGCAAATTATATGCAGTGGGTGGCAATACAGATTTGCTTAATAACAATTTGGGTGATGGTGGAGGTGGTGGTGATGGCGATGGTAGTGATTTAACACCTCTGCAAGATATAGAATGCTTGATTAATCAAGAATATACAATACGTTGCAAACGTGATGAAGAAGATCATGAAGTTTATGTGCCGTTTTCGTTTATACGAAATTATTTCGATATATCCGGTTCAATGAGCAATCCTGCTTCACCGCAAGCTATTGAAGGAAATAATGATGTACTACCATTACCGGCTTCAAAGTTCTTATGGATGCACAGCACGGCTAAAATCAATTTACCAAAAGGCAAATATGATCCTCGTGGTTTGTTCATGTACTTTGAAAACTATAACGTAGAGGTAAGTAGGAAAACAAAATTTTATTTGTTTGCTGTTCCATAATAATTATTTATTTTAAGGTACGTGATCGTGTTAAGTGCATTAGTGCTGCAGATGGTGTACCCATTAGTACGCAATGGGAAAAACGTGGTTATTTTTATCCAACGCAAATAGCTCAATTTGCCCTTTCACACTATAGTAAGAATCTTACAGAACCAGAACCAAGAATAAGAGTAAGTAAACGTATATTTTCTATGAGTAAAATTTATTGTTTAATATTTGCTTTCTACTTGGCAGATACTCGAAAATGCAGATAATGTACAAAGTTCTTGGTCCGTGCCAAAGAGCAGTAATCTTACACGCATTTGGCATCCAAAATTTTACACAAATGTTATACGTTACGAAACTGCCATTGATTTTGATAGTGCTATAACACTTGAAAATGTAGATCAAACTCTAGATTTAGTATTAAATATTGATTTGTTGCTCATAACAAATAGTAGCAGCCTAATGGTGACTGTTGAAAATCATGAAAGTAAACGCACGTATCGATTACATTATATACCAGCCGATTTGCTGTTAAGTGTACAAGATGAAAATATTTACTATGGCCTAGGTGTACAGTCTCTCAATAAATGGCGTCATTTAACACGGGATCTTCATATTGATGTTCAAAAAGGCTTGACAATGGAGAGTCCAAAAAAATCGAGTATTAAAATAAAACGTTCAGAGTTACGTATTGTTTCCATATCATTAATGGGTATAGGATTCTTTGATAATATAACTCTATCAACTTACAATCATTTGGCACATTTCTACGATGCGGCTGAATGGTTTGTAAATAATCAAGACTTACGTACTGGTGGCTGGTCCAATCCAGTTAAACGTAGTTTAAATGGTTTCGCAGAGTTACGTTCCGGTTGGCTCTCAGCTATGGGTCAGGGTCATGCTATATCCGTTTTAGCTAGAGCATATTGGCATTCTGGCGGTGATAAAAGATATTTAAAAGCGGCAGCTTTAGGTTTAAAACCTTATCGAGTGCTTTCGAAAGGTGGTGGTGTACTAGCACAGTTTATGGACAAATATAATTGGTAAGTGGATAAATTTAACAACATTTTAACACTTATACGAGTTTTTAAAATAATTATAATAAACATAACTACAAAGTGGTCTCTAAAATCTATTTTCAATCTTGGCAGGTATGAAGAATATCCAACAACTCCAGCTTCTTTTGTATTAAACGGCTTTATTTATTCCCTACTGGGTCTTTATGATCTTAATTCTACGGCTCCTGCAAATATTGCAAGTGAAGCTGGGCAGCTCTTCGATCAGGGTATGATTTCGCTTAAGAAAATGTTACTCCTGTACGACACCGGTTCGGGTACAAGCTATGATTTAAGACACTTAAGCTTGGGAGTGGCACCCAACTTAGCGCGTTGGGATTATCATGCAACGCATGTCAATCAATTATTATTACTGGCAACCATTGACTCGGATCCAATTATTTCACAGACGGCCGAACGTTGGAAGGGTTACATGTTTGGTAAACGTGCAAAGCACAATTGAGTATGTCTGAGACCAGGGAGTAATACAGTACGCCGTTGCCATAAATATAAGCGTTTAAAAGAAACTCCCTTGGTTTCACAAAAATATTCCACGGACAGCTATTACAACCGGTTTACCAAAACTACTAGTACTTCTCTTCCTTAAACAAACAAAAAAAAAAATGAAAACAAAAGAAAATTATAGAAAACTAAGTGATATTTGCACATTTGAACTTAAGTATTGTTATTTATTTTTGTACTTGGAAATCGAATGAAAAACAAAAAGTTAATTATCTTTTCTGATTCAGTTATTTTAGAATTTATGATGAAATCTATGTTCTTGTCCTTAGTATATAATAAAATACTGTTCTAAACAGTATAATTAGTATTAAAAAATTTTCGTTGTATTTTAATATTACATTTTTTTATGTATGTATGTGTATTTACATTTATTTTTAAAGTAAAATTATTTTCTTATGTATTTACTAATGTATTTGGTGCTGTTTTTTTATTATAATTTTATTTAAGTTTAATATTATTTTCAACTTATTGATATAAAATATGTACCTTTTTATCAACTTACTTATACAAACATAGTAACAAGATTTTTATTTTGCCATTAATATAAAAACATCAAGAAACTGTAACAACTTTTCAATACTTTAGCTTTACAATTTATTAAAAAGTCTAAAACATTGAAAATTTCCTTTTTTTTATTAAAAATGTATACCTACAGGTTTTTGAAAAACCTACAAAACATATTTATTAATATTTAACAAAACGAAAAAAACTGTATTTTCACAGTATCAATAATAAAATAATTAAACTAGAAAAGAAAATGAAATAAAAGACAAATTGTTTTTGGAAAAAATTGTTATTTCTTAAAAATATAAATAACTACACCATTTTAATGCAGGAGCAGAATTTTTGAGAAATCATTAATTATTTTAAAAAACCTTAAATAAGAGTTTTATTACGATAAAACAAATTTTATATGTTTAATCTACGAACAAAGCTTTTGGAAATTGAAAATAGTTAGTAATTGTAAATATTCTATTAGAAACTTTTAAAAGTTTTATTTAATACTAAATAACTCAAAATTATTTCAGAAAAACATTTTAAAGTAGTTCGGAAATCCGAAAATATATTTAATTTTAAACTTTAAAAGATTTTTATGTGCATAATAATTTAAAATTATTAATGCATATTGCATAAATGGTGTGGTTTCAATTTGATAATTATAAATTATATGAATTACGATTTATTTATTTGTCTTCTCGACAACCTTTATAAAAGATTTTTATTTATTTCTTATATAGCGAGCTTAGTACTTCATTTTTTATGATTTCAAATAAAGCACATTTATTATATATACATATATATATGGTATATATATATATATCGGTAAACAAAAGAATAAACTTAAATTAATTGTTAAAAGCTGTGTAGTTTTTATTGTAGTTACATAAAGAAACGTTTCAGTAGTTAACGTTAAAAATAATCTTTTAATATTAAAAAAGAAAAAAAAAATAAAATAAATTATAGTAATAATAAATGAAATATTAAGGAATTTTAGAACAATAAAACAAATTTTGTAGAAATTAAAAAAAGAAGAAAAACTGAAATAAACACTATATATAACGAATTTTCTAATCTCTTAAGTAATTGTACTTTTATTTTGAAAAATTAGTGGAAAAGAAGTTCTAATTCTAAGGCAACTTTTGAAGTCGCCGTGGTCTAGTAGGTAGTGTGTTGGCTTATTAGACGCAAAAGCCTGGGTTCGAGCCCCAGGCCAGGCATCAAAGACAAAATACAAAAAGTATTTTTTCGGCGACTTCCTCTCAGTAGATTTCTGGCAAAAACTCTGAGAGTAAATAAAAATTGCCATGAAAAGTTTCTCAATAAATAAAAATCTGTCGTTCGGAGTCGACTTTAAACTGTAGGTCCCACCACTCATGTATACAATTAACACACACAACATAAGTGGTGTGAGAAACTAGGACGTTGTACAATGGGTCAATTCGACCTCCGGGTACTGTACTTGTCTTAATTGACAAGTACACGTCCTCTAACCTAACCTAACCTAAGGCAACTTTTACAGGTAAAGAGCATCTTTAGAGTTTAATAAAATTGAAAAATTGTTTACTTATAAACGCATAAGATAGAAAAATGTTTTAAACGTCTTGATCTTATTTATTGACGAAAAAGCTCGCAGACCTGAAAATTGCATAAAATTTCTCGTAAATAAATTTAAATTTTAATCAATACTATGAAAGTCGACAATTTAATACTATAAATAAAAATTGAAGACAAAGAAGAATGGCAAAGACAACTTTCTTTCTCTGGACGTTGTGATAGAGAATTATCCTAATTAAACAAAATCGAAATAAAACTGTCCCAAAAGAAACATTAGCGAAGAAAAAAGACGACGTTTTGCTCACTATCATTAGTTCCTAAGAGCAATAGGATATCTATCCTTAAACCAAACAATTAAAGCTGAGTTTAAATAATTTATTATGCTTACTTATCTATAATTAAATATTATTTACAACTTTATTAAAATATATAATTTTACAATGGTTTACAAAAGAGTTTATATACATTGAAGCTTTAGAAATATCCACAAAATTTAGAAAAGCTTAAGATTAATAGTAAAAAAAAAGTAAACTTTAAATATAATTACATTGACTGAAACTTGACTTAAGATTATTTACTTTCTTCAACTTTAATGTGACTACTACTGCTATTCACTTAAAACAAATCTTTTTAAGGTCAGGATCGTTTTGAAGTTAAAATATGTGATTTAATTGAAGCATCTCCAAATCTCTTTTTAGCTTCTGTTATAAAAGCATTCTCCATTTGATCACATATTAAATCGAAAAACAAATTGGCTATATTACTATGTAGAAGCGATTTAAATTCGAAAGCCACTTTAAAATCCAATACACATGAATGTGGTATATCCTTGAGGCCAGGACTAAAACGCCATTCGTTTAAGAGATAATTAAAAAGTCTACCGTCTTTGCACTCAGATGTTACTAAATTTGGACTTTTTAATGTTACATTTGAGGTATAGACCTCGTTAATCGGCGGAAAGCCAACAATAAGATCGGCTTTAAAACCATTGGGATTTTTGCTATGTACGTGAGATTTTTTAACATATGGCACGAATTTATAATAGTTTTTAACGTCTGAGACCACAGAATACATTTCTTCCATCGAATAACTGCAATTAAAAAGAAAATACGAATTTAGCGATACAAAGACTCCATTCCAGCAAACCTTCAGACTATACATACATATATTCCCATTAAAAATATTTTATACATTTACCCTATCAGTTCCTTTTTATAGTATCCCCGATTTTTGTTTGTTATATTGCCAATAGTAAATAAACTGTGCCTCGAGTTAAAGTCTCTAGTAATTCTGGAATGGGAAATAATTTATATAACAATTGTTGATGATATTTTCATTTAAGATTTTACTTCCTTCTAACCTTGACCATGGATGGTACCATTGCCACTTTAAGGTTATGTAATGTAAATATTTATGTACATATTCATATAAAATTTACATTCCGCTAGCAATAACAACAACTTACGTTATGATGCATGTTTGACAAAAATTTTGCTGATTGGAACGTAACAGGGGTAGTGTCTTCAACATTGTAATTTAATTTAAATTGGATTTATTATTGTTTGTAATTTAAATGTAATAGATAAATTTAACAAATTTTCAGCACCTATATTGTTTATTAATTTTCAATGCACAACTTTTCGCGTCACTATTATAAATACGAATAATCGTCTGGTCGTTGGACTCAAGTCAGCTGTGATTTGTTTACATTTTTTCTAATCTTTGGCAAACTAAACTGTTATACAACAGCTGTCGCATGTCTTTTGTTGTTCGTATGTTAAATGTAATTATACCAAAAACAAATGTTTTATAAATTGTAATTGGAATATTTGTTATTGTTGTTCTGTTATGAGAAATTATTAAGTTTTAATATTTTAATATGATTTTAAGTAAAGTAAGTTTATTTTGACTTTATGTAACGCTTTGGTTGTTGTTTTAACAATTGTTTTAATTTACACTTACAGTTAAATATAGGAAACTGTAGTAAAATATATTCAGTTGGTCGTGTTTCCCGTATTCCGGCCAGAACATTTAAACAATCACCAGGAAAATGCCAGAGCCATGATGTGCCTCCTAAACGCTATCCCTTTGTATCCATTGCTTTTGCTGCAACGTTTAGTGGATTTATATTTTACGACGGTCTACTAAATGAATTTACTTACTCGGGTGCTTCCATACGTTTTTTACGGTCTGTTAAAACAGCTTCATTGATAGCTTTAGATTATTTATTATTAGATGAAAATGATCCAAATTATGATGACGTCATCAAAGCAATACACCAGAGAAGTGCTGATCGTTTATTAGAAACATGTCTTTTAAACGGTGGACTTTACATTAAAGTTGGACAAGGATTTGCTGCTATAAATCATATACTGCCCAAGGAATATACCAGCACTTTAATCAAGCTACAGGACAAATGCTTGCCAACAAGCAAAGAAGATGTATTAAAAGTTTTTAAAGAAGATTTTGGGCAGGAGCCAGAACATTTATATTCAGAATTTGAATATAAACCCATAGCGGCAGCAAGTATTGCTCAGGTTTTTAAAGCCAAACTTAAAGACGGTCAGGATGTAGCAGTAAAGGTAACATTTCTTGGAACATAATATGCTTGTATTGAATAAAATCGTAGTTTGAAATCTATTTGAAGTTTGTGTAGGATAATGGAGAAAAGTTTGCTTATAAGTATATAATGGAAATATATATTTTTTAATTTATGTATATACAGGTACAATACAACGACTTACGAAAGCGATTTGTTAGTGATTTGGGAACCATTATTCTATTGCATGATATTGTAGAATTCTTTTTCAAAAATTACAATTTTGGCTGGATATTGAAAGACGTACGTAAGAACTTAGTACAAGAGTTAAATTTCATAAATGAGGGTAAAAATTTGGAAAGATGTGCCAATGATTTAAAAGCATTTAGCTTTGTCTACATACCCAAGGTCTTCTGGTCATTGACAGCAACGGTAACTAAAAACATATAATTTTTAGACATTTATGACTACCTCAATGTGCTTTTACACTTTTAGAGAGTGCTAACTTTAGAATGGATAGATGGCATAAAAATTGGTGATGTAAACAAACTTAAATGCAGTGATTTGGATTTGAAAGATGTAGACAAGAAACTATTTCAAATGTTTGCAGAACAAATCTTTAGCTCCGGCTTCGTACATGCTGATCCTCATGCCAGTAATAGTAAGTAAAATTGTCTTCTAATTTAATCCGAATTTAAAAACCATTGCTTTAAGTATTTGTAAGAAAAAGTCCAAAAACCGGCAAGGCTGAAATTGTCCTTCTTGATCATGGCTTATACGAAGAATTGCCAGCCAGTGTAAGAGGGCCTTTGTGCGAATTCTGGGAGGCAACTGTTTTAAGAGATGAAACTGCAATGTCTAAGGCTGCCAATAAATTAGGCATTAAAGATCATATGAAATTTGCCGAAGTCTTATTTCAGCAACCCATACGTATACATGGAGGCAAAATTAAAACTAAACTAAACGAAGATGATATAAAGTACATGCAAAAAATTGCTCAAAAAAATTTCGATTTAATAATGTCAACATTAAAGGAAATGCCACGCAATATGTTATTCGTTGTCAGGTAGGAAATCAAGCAATATTAGCCTTTAAAATTATTATTTATTTTTTTTATAGAAATCTGAATACTGTTAGAGCTATAGGACGCATGCATGGCGATGTTGTAGATAGACCACGTGTTATGGCTCACCACGCTCAAAAATGTATATACAAAAACTATAATACTTTCAAAGGTTACTTTGTATGGCTGTTTCGCAGAGTATACTTTGAATATTCCTTATGGTGAGTTAAATTCTTTCCGTTCGTTACGAAAATATTGCATTCGATAATGCTAATAAATATTTTAGGTCCTTTTCGTTTAGACGTTCTTGCTTAAGCTTGTATTTAAATATTTTATACAAACTTGGTCGAGCTCCAGCCTCAGCTAGTACAATTTTACAAAATATGAATCCGCAGCAAACTGTCTAATATTTTTGTAATTAAGTTAAGATGACAGTTATAAGAGGCTTATATAATTTAAACAAACTTGGTCGGGATTCCCAGCTAACGGTGTAATAGTTTCTTTTATCCTTTAATAACTAAGTTAAAATAAAAAGTTATGAGGCTAATTTTATTTCTTAAAAAATAAACTTTCATTGTGAATTTGTATTTTTATACAATAACTGAGTAAACATTTTGAATTTGTTTTTCCCTTTACTACATAATTGAACAATAAGATTTTTCATCTTGTACTGGTGCTTTTCCCTCCATTTCGAGTTGTTTAAGTTGTAAATATGAATTTTCATTTCTCTTCTCCATCCATTCGGGCAAAGGTTTCGCCCAGTCTTCGGGTGGTGCAGTTCGCTTTTTCCACACAGTGTTCGCATAGTGACCACGAAAACGTTTCAAACGTCTTTCTTCTTCACTTTTTATAACAGCAACACCAGCATTCACATCGTTCCCATTTGAATCACGGTAACGTACACAATTTTTGTAATCTGTTTCCCATTGCGTGCAATCAGTACTTTCGCCATTGATAAAATATTGATGAAATCTAGCCTTAAAACTGGTGCAATCATCATATTCGTCTTTGTATACATCGCACGGTCTTATCTGTAGTGATTGTAATAATGTGAGAATAAGTTCTACCGCTGACCTGTTTAGCGGAATTATATTTAAACTTACCGCCCATTCATCTTTTATTATGTCCTTAACATCGTTGGCGTTATTATCCTTTTCTGTCATAATTCCTGAGTTTTGAGGCAGTTATTCAATACAATTCTTGCAATAAAAAAAGTAATGAAATGCAATGTTTACATTCGAATTTGTACAGCTGATAGAGATGCCTGACATTTAGAACCTGTTACATGCAACATAATACTGTAAAGGTATCATGGAATCATAAAATAAAAAATTGTTATAATTTTGTCGTTCGGAATCGACTTTAAACTCTTAATCGCTACTTAATTATTGAGAGAGATAGTATATATATAAATTAACAATAAAAATAGGAAAGAAGGTGAATATTGGATACAAGTTTGGATACAGATTTGCTAGATATGAATTTCTTTGAAGATTTAATATGGTTTACAACAAAAATCTGGCATCATTATTGAAATGTTATGACTTTTCTATAAGTCACAGCTGTTAAAAGAACTCGCAGGAAGAAGCAGCATTTAGAAATTTTTTATTGGGACTTTTTCTGGGTAAACCAAAAAGAAACAAGTAATTTGTTATGAATATCTCCTGAAATTTTATGTTTTTATTTATAGTATTGAAAAGAGCAATTTAAGCTAAGCCCAACCATGGTGGTCACCAATGATATTCAGCTGCCAACTGAGGAAGAATTGACAGTACCAGAAATTAATTTGTCTACTGCTGCTTTACGTGCCGGAGCGTTTCATTTGGGCAAATCTTGCGAGTCCGAGAATAATGTAAGTATTTTTCTGCAGACATACATTGTTAGCAGCATTGTCTTTATGGAACTCTGATGGATATTTAAATATTTATGCAGAGTGTTTGTTAAAAACGTTATATAATTTTTTCAGTGTTTTAAAATACCTAACCTCAATTTTCGTGACAATTTTTAATAACACAAGTTTGTTTATGTTTTTTATTGTATAGGAGTTTATGTTATGTCGTCAAGAATTAGATGATCCCAGAGCATGTATAAGTGAGGGAAAAGCAGTTACCAACTGTGCTTTGAACTTTTTCCGTAAAGTAAAGAAAAGCTGCCATGAAGAATTCATGCAATATGCTACCTGCTTGGACAAGTCAAGTGGTACCATGTCATTTAACCAGTAAGTTCAAATGTGGTTATAAAATGTTGGTTTTCCTTAACGATATATTGTTAATCTTTAAGCTGCCGCAAGACCCAAGGTGTATTTGATAAATGTATGAAGGATAATTTGGATATTGATCGCCCTGAATATGGTTACTTCACTAGAGCCAAGGTAAGTTTTTTTGCTCATAGTTTTGTTATAATGACAGTGGATTATAGTTAAGGAATTGCTTCGTCCATGTGAGATAGGCGAGAACGGCTTTCCGTTAATTAAAAACAGAAAACAATACAAATGTTACCTACAGAAATATTTATTTTCTAGAGCTGAACGTTTAGATACCACACTATCTCTTGTGATAATTCTGTGCAGAAACAATAACAATAACATAGAGTAAGTTTTTGTCTCTTAGAATTACTCGCGGGATCTGATTTTCTGTGGTTTATAAAATTACGAAACGTAAATAGGGATATTTGATTGAGATTAAATCGAGTTTTTTTATACCCCACTTATACCCTTTTTTTCCTGTGATTTTTACGAGAAATAATTTTCTAAAGCATGGACTAGCTTTAGAATGATTAGACAAAAACTAAGATAGAACGTCAAATGCTTTAACTTTTATACATTTTTTCTACACGTCTATAAATCTTCTTAATTCGTTGCAGATTCATTCTACTGAACGTCCTGCTCCACCGAAGCCAGAAAAGAAAGTCTATCCAGATGCTACACCAGGTTTACCCGAAGATTATCCCAAACCACCTGCAAAGTATGGTTCACGTTTCCATTGGCTAGAATAAATTCTAAATATTTTAGAACAATTTTCGCTATGTCTTAAATTTAAATAAAAATCTGTGAGAGAAATGTTAATTGAAAAATTACGTGGAAAAAACAAAGAATAGCGTATTTGATAATTCAATACAAATATTACACTACAATACGAAAGGTATTTAGTAAATGAATTAAAAGTAATACTTTTAAAAGAAATACTTGTTTTATTCTGGTTACATTATTATAAAGATCTTTAACATGTAAAATTAAATTCTAAGCATTTTATATGACCCACAACTTTTAGGACATCCTACTCTAAACACGATGGCATGACTCAAGTATTAATACCATAAATAGTCGATATATTTATGTATGTACTCTCTAGACAATATGCCACAGTAAAGGTGGATTATTTGGAACTACGATGGTCACTCTAGTGTCTTGTGTGCAAAGGTCATATATACCATCCGCAGGTTTATAACTTTTGTGATCGACCAAGCTGTTTTCTGGCACCTTTTTACATGTTGGGCAGTTGTTAGAGAAAGTGTTAAGGAATCGTTTAGCATATCAGTTGTGATGATTTGAAGCATAGCATCACGGGTGTAGTGATGGCAGTTGAATATGTTATTGGAACCTAATGAACATTTACTGTGAACCAACCTGTCGCATAGAGTCTCTGAAAATTCAATTTATTCTGCTCTTGTATTAGAATACACAAAATTTGTTATGAAAAGTGATATTTTTATTTTTAAAATATTTTACATTGATTTAACATATAAAGTTTTTACTTTATGATGTGATATTATGATAGAAGGTAGCAATTTGGATCTTGATTGTCGTTATGTATACTTTCAACAAATTTCATATACTGTTCATTAAAACAGCAACGGCAATAACTCAACGTCAAGTCTGTGACTCCGTTAAAACTTGCGTATACCGGGTTGTGGATATAGAATATCCAATGTATTTTCTCCTCACCTATAAATGCGAGGAGTTTACGGAAGCGAATATTGTATACTGTAAACAATTCCGAATCATGGGTTAAGAACTGCCACATACAATAATTAATTTTGTTGCCATTTGGTACACCTTCTCTTTCCTTAGCCTTTACGTTTTCATACTGAAATAATTAAACGCATTACCATATATTGTTAACAAATAAAATATTATTTAAAAAAGCTTACCCAGTCACGGAGGTGGAACCGTTCGGTAGGTGGTACTCGTATCTTATCATAGCTTTCAACAGCAGGAGAAAAAATTTCACTGGAAATAAGAAATTTTATATATTTTTTTGTGATACAATTCCATTTAAATAATTATATCATGCTTAAGATAAGCATTCTTAAGGAAATACATATTTAATAAAAGTTTATCCTAAGTTTGAATTAATTTTTGTAAATTTATTTATAAAAATATGTTTTGAAGTCTAATTTCATTTTAAATTTATTTATTCAAACGATATTTGTTGTACGATTTTAGAATTTATCTGTACTTACCCATGCCGAGGTAGAAACATCAATTTTAAAACAACAAATTCAGTTTCCTTTTTTGGGCGCATTTTTGAAATTATTTGTATTGACGTTTCAGCAACGAACAGAACGAACTGTGTCACAATTTAATACTGAACACAATTCGCTACTGAACAAATACTCAACATGCAACATCCTTTTATTCCATAAGTTAAGCATATACATACTTACTCTACCTGGAATTAACTTATTACGGTCCTTTCGGGAATTTCTATAATATTTTGAGATATACAGGTATACTTAGGCACTTAATTAATTTATGACTATCAGGTAAAAAAGGTCTAGACGGCTTTGAATGCTCATATGGTAGAAAGGTATTGAATAGCTTTCTAGGAGTAATAATGAAAAAATATTTGTTCTAAAAGACATTCTTTTAATCATTAGTTTTTTTTTAATTAAAAATTGCGATAAAAGTGCATTGTTTTAGCCACCGAGAAGAAGATTAAATAGATAGTACGTCGTTTGGAACTTTTCAAATCACTTCGGGACTGAAAGCTCCACAAAAAAAGGCTGCTCAATTGTAACCTTATTTAAGGTGTTTAGCAAATTTTTAATCATATCTTCATTAACACATTGTCTCTTAAAATACATAATAAATTTTTTTCATTTACTACTCCAAATAAGCTATTCAATTCTAACATACATATGTACACTTAAAGCCGTGTTATCCTCATTTATGTGTAAATCATAAAGTTTTTAAAGTATCTAAGGATTATAAATGTGTAGGTATGTATGTAAAAATCATAATTTTACCTGAATATCTCAAATTATTATGGAAATTCCAGTACCGTTTAAAATATTAAGACCTTAATTAGATGATTATAGACAGAGTGGGTGATAAGTTTTTGAAATAAAAGGATGTTATATTCTGAGTATTTGTTCAGTAGCAAATTGTGAGTGAAATAATCTATTCCTTGGTGGAACGAACTATATACTATAATACGTCATTATAAAAAATTTTAAAAATGTCTGCAAGAAATGTAACTGAATTTGTTCTTTTAAAATTGATTTTAGTACCTTCGAATATGTAAGTACAGATAAATTGTTAAATTATGCAATAAATAATTAGAATTGTTTTTTTATTTGTTAATTAAATATTTCAAGCTTAAAAATGGAATTTTCAAAAAAGAACTTAAGCTTGAATTAATTATAACAGTTCATTTTGAACCAATTTAATATCAAGCTTAAGCTAAATTTATATTCTATAAAAAATCTTAAGCACGATAGAATTATTTAAAATACATTATTGTACTACAAAAAATTCTTATAAAATTTATTCTTTCCAGTGATGTTTCAGATCCTATTATTAGTAACTATCGGTCAGCACAAATTCTACCGTTTCTAACAGAACCCCTTCGTGACTGGGTAAGGTTTTTTAAATAATTTTTATATCTGCCAATAATATATATGCTAATGAGTTTAATTATTTCAGTTTTATCATATGATGTATAAGGAACACGTAGAAATACCAAAGGATAACAAGGTTCAGTATCGTGTGTGGAAGATCAAAACCCATGATATTAGAATGTTTACAATAAACAACATTATCTTCGATAACCTTCTTTTATTTGTTGGATTAACGAAAATACATTGGATATATTATAATACTAAACCGATATTCACAAGTGCCGAAGGCATTACACCTTTAACGTTGAATTATTGCAATTGCTGTTTTTATGACCAGTATCCGAAATTTATTAAAAGTATACAAGAAAACCTAGAGGCAACCGGTTACCTTCTGTTATAAATATCACATCCATAATATTAAAATTATTTTATTTTACTTTTTTTAATATATTTCATAGCACTTTAAGTTACATACATATATGTATATACAAATTTAAGATAGTATTTTAAAAATAAAACATAATTTCTCCTTTTAAAACTGTGGTCCTTCCTTGTATTCCAATATAATAGCACATCAAATTGAATTGTTAGACGCCCTATTTATTTGGCTGATCCTTAATGATTGTTCAATATGTAGTCAAGTGGAGAATTGGTTATCAAACAAGGGAGCATTGGGAGCTGGAATTTGTACTGAGGAAGTTAACTAGCTAATGTGGTACATATGTTAAGATAACAGATGCGCTTAGGACAATGCTTCTGAAAGCACTTCTGACAATTTTTATTTAACTACTAGCTGTACCCTGCGCGTGTTACTGCGCCACCAACAAAAATAAATTTGAGGGAAAGACATTACACAAATATCCAATTAACTTTAAATCATTTTATGGATTTTTGTTTCCCGTTGATTCAGACGAACGGTCCTGAGTAGTACGCATTCGATCAGGTCTCAGCGGCTTGTACTCGAAGATTTTCCAGTCTCAATGCTTCTTGAGGTGTAGGTCGACCAATTGCTTGTCGCTTTGGGGGCATGATTGCACGGGAACGACATGAAAAATGCGTTTAAATTTATTAGAATCTCACAATGTACCCAATCCAATTGAACACAAAAACATTTTTAAAAAATTTCCCAAAATTAAAATGTTTAAAACTTGTAATTGGCATTTTACGGGAATGAGTTATACTAAATGTTATTAAAATCATAAATGAGCAATCCTAAAATGCACACATTTGTGCATGACAATGGTATTTGTGCGATCAACACATGATCAAATGCATAGTTTACGATTCAATTCATTTTGAATAATTCTCAGTAGCGCTATCTATCGGAAATTAATCGCACTAACTTAGAAACCTCCGTCGACTTCTGCGCAACAACTTTGCTAACGTTCATATCATGATCAAATGCACAGTTTACGATTTAATTCATTTTGAGTAATTTTCAGTGGCGCCACCTGTCCTAAATTGGTCACGCCAACTTATAAAACTTCGTCGGCTCATGCGCAACTACTTTGCTAAAGATCATAATATGATTAAATACTCAGTTTACGATTTAATTCATTTTTAGTAATTTTCAGTGACGCCACCTGTCGGAAATTGGTCATACCAACTTAGGAACCTTCCCCAGCTCATACGCAACAACTTTGCTAAAGATCATAACATGATCAAATGCATAGTTTACGTTTCTATTAATTACATACAAACAAACATTCATTTTTATATATATAGATCTACTGATCTAATGGTAAACGTGTTCACACATTCACAGCCTTCTTTGACATAGAGAGAGCCTTTCACGGTCTTAAGAGCAATAGAGACAATGGAATTTATATAAGAACTTTTATCGAAGAGTAACTTATGACCTATGTCGAGGGTTGAGTCAGTAATAACACTGTGCATTGGCAGAGTGACGAATTGCAAAATTCCACAATCGCTGCCGAAGTTAAATCGCTTGTGTAAGCAAAAAGGCTTTGGTGTTAATCTTTTGTGGAAAATTTAAACTTCTACTCTCAACACTTAATAAAGTGGAGGGTGTCCTATTCACCCATTTCAAGTGCTTAGACCGTATTCTGGGCTTGAAAGACCTCTAGTGATATGTATCTTCGCAGAAGTACAATATTGTGTACCAGAACCAGAGGCGCTCTGTGGTCCTCTCTACTTGAAAAATACTGCCAGTTACTGATTGAGTCTTTGAAGCAGAGGTAGGGCGATGATAGGTCGATTTCAAATAATGTTTTTTTTTACTACTTTTCACATAGATCCTTAGTTAAGCACCCCCAGAAACCAACCTAAGAATAAAAATTCAACATAGTTTTCTATTGTTTTCGCTTACAAGCAGTACTTAATTATAGAAACCATTTTTAAATTGCGAAATTATGTTTTATTTTGTAATTATTTTACATTTCTTAATATAATTCCAATCAACTATGCAATATTATATAGGATAGCATATAAACATGTTAATGTTATGATATGATGCTACTTGAGAACGTAACCGTTTGCTTTTAGGTTCCTTTTTATGGAATCAATAAATAGCAGATATTGTTTATCAAAACAGCAACTGCAATAATTAATTGTTAAGGGTGTAGTTCCTCGGGCAGTAGTGTTCTTAAAATCATGCTTTAAGAATATCCAATATATTGTCTCTTCGCCCACAAAAAAGATGAGTTTATCATAGCGAATACTTTTTAGCATAAACAAATCAAAATCATTGGATTTTATTTTCCACAAAGAAAACCGAATAGTGTTACCCCTTGGTATACCTAAGTATTCCTTAGACATTGCATTAGAATACTGAAAAAATAAAACCTATTACAATATATTATTGGCAGATAAAAATCATTTGCAAAACTTACCCAGTCTCGAAAGGGTTCCAGCCGTGAAGGTGGTTCCTGCGCTGTGAAATAGTTTTCAACAATAGGAGGTTCCATTTCACTAAAAAAAAAATACAGTTTATTAGACAATTTTGTCGTACAACTTGGTATTAAAGATTTTTTAATACATATTTCGCTATTCTGTTAATGATATTCCTAATATAGATTTATCTCAAGCTTAATAGCTTGAACGATATATTTAAATGATATTTTATTAATTAAATCAAAAAACAATTATAATTATTTATTGTAAAACTTTACAATTTATTTGTTGTCCTTACTCTTTCGGATGTACAAAAATCAATTTAAAAATGACAAATTCAGTTATATTTTCCGCAAACATTATAAAATTATGTGTATTATATATGTACGTACAGGAGTAGTTTGTTTCATGTACAATTTGCTCCTGAGCAAATGTTTATCTTTCAACATCCTTTTATTACAAAAAATTTTAACATACCCTACCTTAGAATATCTATTAAGGTCTTAATTTTTTAAACTACGAAATGCTCAGGTAAAATTAATTTAATTTATCCTTAGGCACCTAACTCATTTATGATTTACAGCTAATTAAGGTTTACATGGCTTTCAGTGTACATAAGGTAGAACAGCTTTCTTGGAATAATAATAGTAAATATTTATTATACGTTCTAAGAGATAATTTGTTAATGTCTAGTGTTCTGCCTTAAAATTTTTATTAAAAATGAATCATTTCAGTCACCGATGAGGGGATCAAATGGGTGTCGTTCGTTTTGAACTTGTCAAATTCACCGGGACTAACATCACCAAAGAAAAGTTGAGACCACATTACATTATAAAAGTACAGGAAGTACAAACTCGTTGCCTCGTTTGAGTTCTGGAAACCTTTAAAGTCCTTACATTATTTACCATAGGAATGACCATGACGACCTTCTTCCTATTTTATTATAATAGATAAAAGGTGCGTTGATTTTTATTTGACTATCAGTTAATAAAAACCTTTTACCAGTGCATAAGCCAATAAAGCGAGAGATTTTATTTTCAGTAACTTTGATTATTGCCTTCCAGTTCACTTGTTTGATAACATACACACATGATTGGTCATTACAACCCTTTAGTCGGGATTACGACCTAGTTCGTCACACTCTTATGTTGTGTGCGTTAATTTGTTTACATGAGTGGCGGGACCTACAGTTTAAAGTCGACTCCGAACGACAGATTTTTGAGAAACTTTTCATGGCAATTTTATTTACTTTCAGAGTTTTTGCCAGAAATCTGCTGAAAGGAAGTCGCCAAAGAAATATCTGTTTATATTTCGTTGAGTTGAAGATGTCTGACCTGGGGTTTGAACCGAGGCCACATGTCTAAAAAGCCAACACACTACCTACTAGACCACGGCGACTTCATGTTTGATAACAAATATCTTTATTTAATCAAGATTAGAGCAGGGGTTAGCTTTTGCATAGAGGCATAGGCAAGAGAATAAGCTTTAGGTTATTGTCTGATCATTGTCTTAAAGCTTTTTTTGTAACCGCTCAGCTGTGTAAGGAAAACATTATTTGAACGTCAATTGGGCTTTATGACTTCATGTTCCCATACGAATTGATATGATATTAATTTATAATAACGTTTATTGCAAAATTTCAACGATACCATCTATCTCAAATAAATTTATTACACACATACATATTTATTTGTTATGTTTCTTTTATTTTGTTTTTACAAAACAAATTCTATTAAAATAATTTAAGAAATTAATATTTACAACCTAAGAACATTAATCTTTATACCATTTTGTGCGTTTGGGCTTTTTATCTGTTGTAACTGGACCGGTGCCACCCTCATTTGCACGTTTGTCCAACATACGTTTGTATTTATTAACCAATGGCATCAAATCGTCTTTCTCCATTTTACGGCCTTGTTTGGGTCTTATTTCGGCTTTACGTTCGGCCAAATGAATTTGTTTGATTTTTTGTTGTTTCTTCTTCTTCTTTTCGTTTTGCACTCGTTTCATATGATCCTGAGACTGTTCTTTAATCTTCTTAAACGAACGCATACGCAGCGCAGTACCAGGTTTTGCTTCGGTACCTACATAATCTTCTTCACTATGGGGAGTAGATTTATTTTTTGGCTTCTGTTTGGCGGCTCTTGATTCCTCTAATTTCTTTATGTGTTTCTTAAGTTTCTCCTTATCGTCTGTTTGAGGTCCTTTGGGAAACTTTTTGAAAGCTAAATTGCCTGATTGTTTTTGTTGTCTTAAGGCTTTACGTTTTTCTAACTTTTCCTTAAAGGTGGGGTTGTTAATTTTAGATTTTTCAGCACGTTTTTCCTTAACCTTGTGCACGGCACGATCTTCTATGCTGAATGCAACAATAGGACGCTAAAAGTATAAAATAAAAATGGATTTACAATTTGGAAATGATTTCTCTGATGTTAATTTCTTACATTTTGGGCTCCAAATATTTTTGGATTGTTATTTAGTTTTCTTAATGCCGTTAAGGCTTCCTGGTGTGTATTAAATGACATAAAACCAAAACCTTTCGATATGCCTTTAGGATGGTCAGGGGTTACTTTATTTTCACGCATTACCCGACACTCATGCGGTTTGAATCCAGTATAGGCAATAACCATATCTCTAAGATTCTCATTGTCATAATTTAAGGGCAAATTGTGTACAGATAAACGATTACGTGATACAAATCGATTTAAGTTCTTCAATACTTGGGTTTTTATTTGTTCCAATTTGTGTCTCTTGTTCATATCAGACGCAGATACACCTTCAGCGGCTTTTGAATTTGCCATAATAAGACCTTCACGTGCCAAATACAAGTTACGTGAATCTTTACCGTCTTTCTGCTTTTCCTTTTCATTTGCTTGCTGGCGAATTTCCTCTTTACTGAGAGCCGGGAAGGGTTCTAGTACTTGGTCATTTAAAACAAATTCAGTACCAGCTTGTAAACACAAATCAGCCGATTCTTTAGTTTTAAATTTAACAAATGCAGTTCCCTTTGAATGTCCTGATATATGATCACGATTTATAATAGCATAGTAGACGGGACCGTATTTACGACAAACTTTGCGTACATCTAAGTCTTCCGCATCAAAGGGAACATTTTTTATGAAAATAGTACAGCCTTCTTGTACATCATTTGAAATGTGTTTTTCTTTTTTCACTTTTTCCAGATCTAGTTTTGATTTAACGTCCTTTTTATCTTCATCTTCATCCTCTTCTTCATCGGATTCGTCGTCACTATCGACTTCATCATCCTGGCCGTCATCATTTTCAGAATTATCGTCTTCGCTCTAGAAATAAAGGTTTACATTGAAGTATTCATAGTCAAATAAAGTTATTTTTATTTAAATAAATTACTTCACTATCATCATCATTGCCACTTCCATTCTCATCTTTTTCATCTTCATTCTCGCTGTCATCTTCTTCAGAATCGTCCTCTTCTTTTAAACTGTCTGCCTTTTCAATTTCTTCTTCTTCCTTCACCTCTAATTTAGGTTTCTTCTCTTCAGGTTCCTCTTTTACCACCTTTTTAGCTGCAAAGTCATTTTTTCCTAAAGCCCAATCGATAAAGATTTTTCGACCGAGCATTTCTTGTCCATTGCCTTTCAGAATAGCCTTTGTGGCCTGATTAATTGTTTCGTACTGGACAAAAGCACAGCCAACAAGCTTGCCATCAGGACGTTTTAAAACATTAACATCCTCCAGTTTACCCCATTGTTCAAAATGTTTGCGAACGCTCTCATCGGTGGATTTGTAGCTGATGTTACGGACAATAAGTCTAGCACGCTTTTTTTGACGACGTTCTCTCTCCTCTTTTTGCTGTTGTACTCGAAAGGGATTACGCCGCTTTGGAGCTTTTTCATTAATTTCTTCTTGGCTATTAGTCCCTCCTGTTTGGTCTTCTTTTAATTCCATTCTGGAATTTTTCTTAAAATAATTGTAAACACGATTTTACCAATGGGCACAAGTATTTTATCTGTTTAACATGAAAAAAAAACGAAACGAATAAAAACAATCATTTGTTTGACAACTGTGACAGCACGTGGAGTTTATTATTCACAGCTAACAGCGCCATCCTTTGCTTATTATAATTATAAATTTACAGAGGGTTTCATGAATAGAAATTCAAATTGCTGTTAAACTAGTTCCAGTGTTGCAAAATTGAAATTTTGAAATAGTACAGAAATATAACTGAAAGAGTAACTTTCTGCATCAAATGAAATTTTTATAAAAAAAAATTCATTTATACTTAATACTGTACGGAATGGAATAGAAAAACTAACTAACATGTTTCTCATATACAAAACAATAACAGTTGATTCGAAACGTAAAAGTCCCGTTTAGTCAAATGTCAACGGTACGTAACAACGGTTCATTTAGCACTCGGCAACTTGTTTTCCGTAATCTAAAAGCAAACATACATACGTTAGCCCCTGGCTAACCGGGGCTAAAGACCTTTAACATTAACCTAAAGCGCAAACCATAAAATCTGTAATCATTAAAAGTGCTGAAAGTGAAATGAAAAGTACTTATTCTAGACACGCATCATCCAAATCACGATATACAGTACATGTATCTATGATAATACAGTGCCATTTCGAATAACCATTATTTGGTGAGTTTCACCACACCGGATAAATTCACCACATTATGTGAAAACTCACCACACTAGAAACTCACCACAATCACAAAATTCAAGAATGTGCGAATTATTAATATTATAAAGAACGTTTATTTTTTGAACGAACAAAAATCAATTTGATGAAAAAAGTACTTAAATGAAAAAGTACTGAAAAAAATACAAGTACATACTGAATTTTTCAACACTGACTAACTAGTTCTTATTGCAGATTACTTATTTCTTCTCATCATTCTCGCACATTTCAAAAAACTCTGAGGGAGTTTTGAAATAGTCTTCTAGCACCAAAGATGATTTATTGCCAAGTTTATAGGTGGCATTATTCCATGGAGAGAATATATAGTACACAGGCTGTACTTCACCCCGGTTGAATCGATGACGTGATACATCTAAAGGCAATTGTGAATGATAAACTGCTAAATACCTAAAAGGATAAGTATTTTACAGTGAGTGTTAATGCCATGAATGGTCATTTATCAATCAACATACCTTCTTTCCTGGTCCTTATATATTCTCAAAGGAAACATTGATACTACGAAACGCATTATAGCATTTATCGCTAAAAATCCAGCTGTGAAGTAATAAATATCTTTACTATGCATAATAAGGGTGGTGTCCTGTGGTTCCAGCAGGGGTTGGCCACTGGCATATTGATAAATGGCAGCACTAGTTATAACAAAAGCAGTCGCAGTGGATACATGCATTGCCCAAGCTATATATGATTCCATCGGTGCTTTGTAAATCAACTCGTAATTTTGTGGCACATGATCCTTTTCTAAATAACGTTTCTCTCTCTCCTTAGAAGATGTCCCCCGGGTTAATCGCTGATTAAACCATTGTAAAGTTGGTGTTGTGCTGTAAATTTTAGAATTATTTTTATTTCATGAATTAGTTCAACAATACTTACCTTATATTTCTCGTGCTGCACCTTATAGATGTACTCCGTAGCACATTACCTAGAGAATTTCCTAAATTTAATAACAAAGCCATCGTTTGTTATATGCTATAGCCACTTGAAGGTGTTTTGAGGTTGGATTAGTTTGTTTACAATTTTTTCTTAACAGCTGTTAACAGTGTTGTCAACTAGTAGGTTAGAAACACTAGAAAAAAGTAAAAAAGCAAAAATTTCTTAACAAACTTGGCGTATCTCTTCTAAAATCATTATTTTTAAGATAATTTACGCAATTAGTAACGAATTTCGTAATATTCACAATCTACAAATAAAAAATAACCAAATTTATTTAATTCATAGTTTTTTATACATTTTTTAAGTGGTTTATTTCATATTGTTTCCATCATACACATTTTTCCGTTACTTAAATTGTTTACATAACAACTCTGTTTTTATCATTTGTTGTAGTCAGCTGTACCCAAACAACCAGCTGTGTTTGTAACCTTACCAATACAACAAAGAAGTAGAAAATTAAGTTTATGGCTGAGAACTACGAATTTTGTCTTAAAGTAGAAAAAAAGAAAATAATAA
Source organism: Sarcophaga subvicina (assembly GCA_936449025.2). Classification (NCBI taxonomy): domain Eukaryota; kingdom Metazoa; phylum Arthropoda; class Insecta; order Diptera; family Sarcophagidae; genus Sarcophaga; species Sarcophaga subvicina. Next base: position 11,826,486 of record OW388084.2, read on the forward strand.
ACATTTGCACAAATATGCATTATAAAAAATAATAATTTATCTTACTGGTGAAGTGAAAAGACGAAAATGAAAAAATACAATAATAATATGTTTACAAACGCCAACTCTTCCATGGGGGATGCTACAATGCGTTTTAATAAAAGGCCGCGATTTGGCGGTGGACCCAATAATAATAGTGGAGCAACGCGATATCCTCATCAGAATCAAACTTCATATCAACAATACACGCAGAATAGAAATAATGTGACTGAAACATACCAATCTAGTCCGAACCAGTTTGAAAGCAGTTCTAGACATTTTTACGGTCATAGTCAGCCGAATAGACCACCAGCACCTCCAGCCCATAGTCATGCTATGCAAAATCAAGCATCGTACACTCATAAATCAGGATCTGCAGCTAGTTTATCGCCGCCGTCATCCCTCTTTTCCCCAACGACGTCGAACACTTTAAAACCACCACCGAAAATACAAAATCCTACATCTAACGCATCTTCAACATCATCACTAACAAAAAATAATCATCCACAGCAGCTGCAGCAGCAACAACAACCGATGGATAATTCTAATTATTATGCTTACGGTTACAATAGTTTTTATTCACCGTATAGCACGGAAATGATGGCTTCAGCATCAGCATCAACATTTGGCATGCCGGATGGCTTGAGCTCATACATGTGGCAAACAATAACATCAACACCACCACCTCAACTGCCGTCTCAACAGATGCAATTGTCACAGCCACCGCCACCATTACCTAAGCAGCAGCCGCCAGTGTTGCCTCCTTTACCTAGTGCTGAAAAGCCAACTGCATTGCAGCCGCCACCTCCATTACCCATTCTGCCTGGGAGTACTTCGCCAACCCCCACGGATAATGTTCAAAGTAAACCTAACGATGAGGACATGGGTAATAATTTAATTTATTAACAATTTAAATTAATTGAAGGTAAAATGAATTTACAACATCAACTTGTTTTCCATTGTTTGTCAACAGATCTTGTCTATCTAATCTTTATTAGAGCATTTATCTATTCGCTAAAAATGTACGTTTTTATTGAAAAGTACAGATGCATGCAGATTTTTTTTTTTATTAAATAGATAACAATGGATAGCATACAACGGCTATAATGACGAGCTATTATCGGATATATTTACGAAACGTTTTAAATCAAAAGAAGCCTTATTTGTAGGCTTTACAATGGAACAAGGATTTTGCATCCAACTAAAGTTAATCAATTCTTTGTTAGAATAATTTATTCCAAATTAAATAATTTTTACGATTAACAATTGTATTTGTACTCCTTATGCTACAGTTTTAAATTGTTAAAATTGACACGTCCCTTATAAGAAAAGCCTTTAGAACTAGCTGAGACTTTTTAACAGCAATTTGCCTAGATTTATTCTGCCTTTTTATATTCCAATCACAATTATAATATTTAGTGCTACCAAGTTATCAAAACAAAATTTCTCCAATGTTCTTGACAGTTAAAATCGGCATGGAAGCATTTTTGTTTGAAAATTTAAAATCAACAAAAAATGATTTTCATAAATAAAGTGTTAAATATATACCCACGTACATTAAAAATTCTTTTTTTAATTTGTTTTTAATTTATTTTTTTTAACAGTAAAATTATACGATACTTTATTCCTGGACTTATGTAATGTCATTCATAAGATTCCAAATTTCTGTCGTTCTTATTTGTAGTAGGTTGTGGAAAACGAAAACAGAATATTTTTGTTAATATTTTTAATATTAATATTTTTATGTTTATTTCAGCCTCAAAAACAATTGTTAAAATGAAAACAAAACGTAAGGCAATGTCGACACGCTATAAGTTAAGTAAAAACTGGTCAGAGGTGGATGCTGCCATGGCCATTAAGGCTGAAGAAGCGAATGTTAGAAAACTTCAAAAGGATATTATCTTAATTTTACGTTTTCCTGATCCAGAAATAAGTCGAGAAATTGTTAAATGCTATAGTCCTGACATTGAATCGGTACATTTTCAATTAAATTTTGCACCGCGTTATTGTCTAGTGCATTTAAAGCCTGGCACCGATGTTGAGAAAACAATTGAAAATTTATCGAAAATACCATTTGGCAATGGCTATCTATCGGTGGAAATAAAACAAATACCGCATAAAGCGCACAGTACGAAACTAAGTGAAGTTGATCCTTTTACTTTATATGTTGGCAATTTGCCAACTACTATAGCTTGTAAGACTTTAAAGGATCATTTCCCGGGAGCTGAACGCATTGATATTGGTTTCGCTCAACGGATGAAATATACCCGCTATGCATTTATCCGTTATAAGACTGTACAACAAGCCATTGAAGCCTACAAACGTATGTTGGATGCTGAAATAGGTGGCCGTACTTTAACAATACGTTTTCGGCGTCTTACCTCTGCCAATGAGCTTAATAAGGGTGGCGATGCTGAAACTGATGATGTGCAAGCTGATGTACCTAGTCAGTCCGCAGTGGTTTCTGAAGATAATACAGGAACCTTAAATGCTGGAACAGAATCTTCAGAAAATTTAGAGCACACAAACTCTTTTGAAGATTTGGAGAGTAATAAGGAAAAGAACACAAATGATCCGCCTAATAAAACTGGTGATTTAGAAAATAATAATGGTAATTATAGAAAGTAAATGTGCATGTATATTTATTTACTAAGACTATTATTTACTAAGGCTACTTTAACAATATTTTAATCTCTTGTATAAAATAATTGAAATATTTTCTATAAACTTTTTTCTAGATGCTGATGTATCATTTGAATCAAACACATTACTAACTAATCCTCGGGACTCCACACTTGAAACAGGTATGTCTTCTAATACACTTATTTTACTTTGTTTTACCTTACTTTACATACCATTACTGACCGATGGTCTGTGCTTAGCTTTTATTAATAACTTATTTATTACATTTTACAATGGGAATGTTTATAAAAATGTTTGCGTGTGATATACCAGTCTTAAGGTCCATTTCGATATTATAATTAATATGCAACCCAGGGAGAAAAATATTCCCTATAGGAAAACAACCATACTTCAGAATAAATCTCGTTCGGAGTTCAGTCAAGGATAATATAAATGAGAAGAGAAGGACACTTTTATATAAGGTTAGAGATAATTTCTTAATTCTCCTCAGACACACAGCTCCGGCATGGGAGGAAAATCCAAGTTTATCCATATACATGCTATCCAATAAGCCAATGGACCGTGAGATTACGATGAATGGCAATTCGTATATAAATGTTACTTTAAATGATTCAAAGTTTAACTAAAAAAGGGCGGACATCGAGGTGACAGTCGTTAGGGATTTAATTGCAACCCGGCTCTTCAAGTAAATTGAGTGAATACATCTTCCAATAAGCATTGCAATACTTTCAAAATCGCCATGATCTCCGCCTGATGACATGTCAGTACTTGACATCGCTTTTTAATGTAATTTCTTGTACAAATACTTTCCCTGGCAGGCAATTTATAAACGAGATGCATTGGGCATTTCCTAACTAACAAGATCTTTATCTTCTGTTGTTGTACGGATACATAAATACTTATTTATTTATTGTTTATTTAATCTTTATTTAATTATTTAATTTGCTGTTCATGTTCTTTTGATAGCTAATAATGTAATTGAAACAAATCCTATTGAAGCTACAGAATCAGCGGCAACCTCGGAATCAACAACCACAGGTATGTTAAGGAAAAACTGTTAACCGTTCAAACTATTAAATATTTATGGATAATGTTTTTGTTCTTCATTTTAATACAGTCACACAGAACACAACACTACTTAATATTAAACCAGATCCTGATATTGATCCTGATGATATTGCCGTTCGTAGTGATAATGTGACAACACGATTTGATATTAACGAAGACAGTATCAAACAGGAAAAGGAGTTGGCTCCAGATTTTGAATTCTTTGCTCCTGTTAATAATAATCAGAGCTGTGCAAGTCAGGACAAATCGGCAACAGCTAACGATACAGTTTCTATACATTCAACAACCGATGAAGCCGATACAATGTCCACCATGTCTGCAAGTAGCTTAGGTGAATTTCTACAAACATGCCAAAGGCCACGTGTAGTATCGAATGATATTGACGACATTATAGGACCGCCACCCACAAAAAGAAATAAACATTACAGTCATGACTTGAGTACTGTAGTCAAGACAGAACCCTTTGATCCACAGAGTACTTCAGTGAAAGATAATTTGCCAGTTCAAGAAAATGTTGTTATTAAAAGAGAAACTGCAGAGAATTATAAGGAGAGCGTAAGTAATGAAAATGCTGCGCAAAGTGATGATGTAAATCGAAGAGTTACAAGAAGAAGGGAAGCGCGTAAAAATCAAAAAATATCCTCTAAAGATACAGATGATTTGGTACCCCCAAATGCTTTATTCTTAAGAGAAGAAACACAAACTCCATTAACAACTGATCCTGAAATGTGTGATAATGATGAATTTTTCGAAACAAGAACTAAACCAACCGCACAGGTTAAGCCAGCGATTAAAACGGAACCCATAGACGCCACCAATAGGAGTAAGGAAAGAGATAAAAATATAAATTCTACAAACTACCAGCATTTAGAAACACTGTCAAATAGCCAGTCTAATAATGACAGAAATGAAAACAGCTTGCAATCACAACAGACAAATGAAACAACAGTGGCTACTAGCGATGAAGAAGATTTGGTGCCCGAACGTAATATATTGTGTACTCGTCTGAATACACATACAGATTATAACCAACAGCCATTTGATGTTAAACTGGAAAGAGAAAATGAAGATATTTTCTCCACACCTTCTGTTTCAACTGTAAGAAATGAGGTTACAAATAATCAAAACGAGGATAGCAACTTAAGTGATCTGTGGAACACAAATTTATTAACGCAAAACTCGTCATTGGAATTGAGTAACAGCAAGAACACCACCTTAGAGGTTGCAAAAAGACACACGCCCGTAGATGATAATGATGATGATGGTAAGTGTTTTACAAATTAGTAGATTTAAAAATGCTTAGCTTACTTTCTCTATTTCAGATATTATATTAGTTTCCGAAAACATATCACAACAACAGCCAAAATACTCAAATTCGAAGTCTCCATTAGTAATAAAAGACTCCTCGTTATCATACAAAAAAACTGATTTATTAACATTTACACCGAAAACTACTGCAGCAGTAACTACATTAGAAAGCTGTAAACTTATACCACATCATCATCATGATAATCTTGATAAATTATTTGATGAATTGGATGCCGATTCGGATAGTGAATTATGATATTTCATTGCAACCAACAGCAAAGCCAATGTATATAGCATAGCAGCTCTAAATAATAATGAATTTTAATTACATTTTTTTTGTTTTAAAGGGTTGTGAAAGAAATTATTATTATTGTCTTGTATACCTGAATGGTATAAAGAAACGATTAGAAATTACAATGTTTCTAAAAATGATTTTTTTGCTTTACATTTCTACGTATACATACATATGTACGTAACGGATGTAAAAACAATGCATATTTTATTTTCAATATTTTTTTATTCAACATTTTAAAGTCATAAAAGATAAAATATTTTTGCACGAAATCTTTATTAAGGAATTAGAAGAAAAAATTAAGAATTCTTTTTTATTTAAATTTTTATTTTAATTTCCATGTACATAAATAATATCGTGTACTTCAATTTATTTATTTTTTGCTTCAACAATATAATTGTAAATTAATAACAAAACTATTTATTTATATTTGGACAAGCTTTCTTTTTTACATTTACTTCATAATTTCGAATAAAAATTAACTTTATTTATTTTAAATATTTGACGTTTTCAATTTTAGAATGGAATTTTCACTGAATATCTTCTGATTTACTGGGACAGCCAAGGTGCTGTTAAGTTCCTCACCTCGACCTCCACCTTCATTTATGTCTGTCGAATATTTCTCGGAATTTGTTTTGCCGGTGGCCACATAAAATAATTACATTCTCCAATATATCTACATTAGAAAGCATAGATGTTTCGATAGCCTCTGCTAAACTAAGTATTTTCGCTGCTTTACAGGGAGGCAAAACTCGCAGGGCCCTGCACTGTTGGAAAGCACGCCCATAGACCTGGCATTACCTCGAATGACTTCTGCATGAGCTGATGAACTGGCCACACAAAACATCACATTCTTCGACATACTACAGGGTATAGGAGTGCCAATAGCTTCGGTTAAAATGGGTATTTTGCGGTCGTTTTACAGGGAGTCTGAACTAACAGACCATTGCCTATAGAATTGGTATTCACTTGAATTATGTCATAAGTAGACTACTGATTATGCCCCCTAGCTAGTCGATTCCATTTATGAACCCTATTAGATCTTTAAAATAATAGTTCTTCGGATCCAGTATTACCTGCAGACAAGGACTGTGGCATACAATATGATGCACGATTTCTTTTGATTCCTTACGTAACCTACAGAAGAGAGTTGTGCCATGTGAGGGCTTATATAATAATTTTCATATTCCTTCTATATGTGCTCAGGATTAGTTTCGTATCAGCAGGATTGAGCTTTGGCCATAACATACACATACATACATAATTGGCCATTACAACCCTTCAGTCAGGATTACGGCCTAGCTTCTCACACCACTCATGTTGTGCGCGTTAATTTTATACATGAGTGGGGGCACCTACAGTTTAATGTCGACACCGAACGACAGATTTTTGAAAAACTTTTTCATGGCAGGTTTATTTACTCTCAGAGTTTTTGCCAGAAATCTGCTGAGAGGAAGTCGCCGAAGATATATTTTTTCTTTTCGTATTTCGTTTTGATATCTGACCTGGGATACGAACCTGGGCTTTACGTCTAATAAGCCAACACACTACCTACTAGACTACGGCGACTGTTCACAGTTCGCACAAATTAGTGCGAAAACATTTTGCTCAGCAGTCTTTTACACTTCAATACTAGTATGACCTGTAAACAAGTCCGTTTAAAGCCTACAGTGTTGACTGATTACCTACATAAATAGTTATCCACGAGATGGCTTTCCCACTAGTTCTGTGGTTTCAGCAACTTCTAGAATCTCTGCCTGAAAAACACTACATCCACTGAAAGACTATATGATTCCCGGACAATGGTTTTATATATAAGAAAACCTGCGTCTAAGCTCGTCTCTATTTTGGATCCGAATTTCAGAATTTCAGTCTTTCACAACCACTTATTAGGGAAGTAAAAGTAAACTTTCCTCCGTTATTCCGACAATATTAAGTGGTCCATCTTTCAGCTACTAACTAGACCTATCTCATTCGGCTTAAAGAGTTTTCTAGTTGCTATCTTATTAAACATTTTCAATAATAAAAAAATACCAGAATTGTTTTTGTTTTATAATTTTTAAATATTTTTTTTTATTTGTTCATTTTGTTGTTTTATACGATATATGTATACATACTTTGTTTTTGAATATATAATACACAGTTTTTTTTAATAATTAAATTGTATTAAAATAACTAGAAAAATATTAAAAAATAAAAAAATTAAAAAATAATAACTTTTTTTTACACAATAATAATATTCGGAGTTAAATATTAATTCCGACAAGAATATCGTTTTATTATTTTGTAATTCGTTATGTTTTCAGACAAAAAAAAAATTAAAAATTAAAAATATAATAAAATTAAAAAGAAAGGAAAAAAGTATGTAAAAAAATTATAAATTTAAAAATTAATTACTAAATAATTTTATTATATTTAATTACAAGCTATTTAACAAAGATTTTTAAGTGTTTTATTTAAGATTATTTAGAGTTATAAACTTTGAAAAATACTCTTTAGTAATTAAATGATTTTTATTTAAAAAATATTTTATTTATAAATATTTTTAAAAATAAAACTTAAACGTAAACTGGTGTGAAATGAGAAACAACAATTAAAATGTATGATTTATTTTTTTCACAATTCTTTTAAAAACTTATAATTAAACAAAATTTACACACTAAATTACGTTCAAGTCTAAAGCTAGGTTTTTAAGAGTTTTTCCTTTTTTGTTTGTATTTAAAGTGATAAAAAAGAATTTTTTTTATAAATAAATTGATAGTTGAAGTTATTATAAGAAGGAATGTTTTATATTTATTTTATTTTCAAATAATTTGAATTATTTGTTTACAGATATGGTTGTTCAATTGTGTTTTCAATTTTCGTTATAAATTTGAAACATAAATTTTCGTTACATTGTTTTCCATTTATTTAAATTTAAGAAAAAAACTTGCTTTTTTTATTAAATATTTACAAAAGAAAATGTATATCAGGGCGTATCAAATCGATTTAAAAATTTCAAATTTTTTTTACTCGGTGTAATAATAATAACTTATATGTATGTATGTATGTACTATGTCTGTATATATATTGTACATATGTATGTTACTATTTAAAAAGGCAGCAAGTGTAATAAGAAATACGTATGTAAACTTTTATTTAATTTTTCTGTTTTGATAACAATTATGGCTACTGTTTTATGATTCACATATGAATGTTTCTTTTGAAATTATTTCATTTGATTTGTTTTAATATTACAAACACAGGCTATATAAACTTTTAAACAAACTATGTTAATTAATATATCACATTTATTAAAATCAAATCAAATAAAATAATAAATCGAATAAATATATTCTGCCAGATTTGGTTTTCATTTTTGTCTCTCTTAATTTTTATCATAATTTCGTAAAAGTTTGCTGGTTTAAAGATGTATATATGTATATATTATAAAAAAGAAGGCACTTTATATAAACTAATGACTAACTGGCTTCTTATTTTATACAATTTAAACATATTTTTAATTATTTTTTTTTTAATTATTTTCCCATAAAAAATTATTTCTTTAAGCGGCTTTTTTTTAGTTCTGCAAAACTCAAACCTCTCTTGTGTTTGTTCTCCTTTTTTTTCAATAATAATTTAAAATAAAATTTTGAATTTTATTTTAATTATTTATTTACCATTTTGTTCATATTTATTTTATTAGATTTATTAGATCTACAGTTTATCTACGTTTGTTTTTACTGCAAGGGTCCTAAAATTTATTGTCCTTTTTAAAGTTTATGGTTGCCGGTGTTAGTTTTCTCAATTGCTTTTAGCTAACAATGAATTTTGCCACAAACATCATAACAATTGTTGCCAATATAAGATTTTTAAAATTGTTGCTAGTATTTGTGGTGGCATTTGACATACTCGAACGATCTGCTGTGGATTCATCATTAGGCTGGTGATCATCAAAACCTAAAGAAAATAAGCAAAAAACAATAGAAAACACAAAACATTATATTACAATTTAATATGAATTATTTACATGAATTTTATTTACATACTAATAATGCCTAAATCAAGTGCTTAAAATAAAATTGAACAGAATATTAAAAAAAAAATTTTTAAGTTGAAAAGGATTGTTTATCATATGCCTGGCCTAAGAATTCCTAAATAAATAAAACATAATTCCAGTAACAAAGCAATAATTATTTCTTTCTGAATAATTAGTCTAATTTAGCATGCTGTTTTCATCATTTCGTTCCTTTAAGGTTCATAGGGCTGTCGCAAAACATCTTCCCCTTCTTCTTATTACTTTTTTGTTTTATTCGAGTTTCTTTAAAAATTTTTTTCTAGTTAAGCAGGTTAGTTCATGATAATAGGTTCTAGAACGATAGGGTTGCCATCTGACGTTGAATAGAAGACTTGTTAATCAATTTTAGCTAGGTTAGGTTAGATTAGGTTAGAGGACGTGTACTTGTCAATTAAGACAAGTACAGTACCCGGAGGTCGAATTGACCCATTGTACAACGTCCTAGTTTCTCACACCACTTATGTTGTGTGTGTTAATTTTATATATGAGTGGTGGGGACCTACAGTTTAAAGTCGACCCCGAACGACAGATTTTTTCAGAAACTTTTTCATGGCAATTTTATTTACTCTTAGAGTTTTTGCCAGAAATCTGCTGATTTTTAGCTACCTAAACAGAAATTCTGTAATAGCCAGTAGAATGACAAGGTCTCCATCTGTCATTAGATAGAAATAATGCCCTCTGTGGAAATCTATTGGACTGTAGTATTGAGTGAAGTGGTAAGGATCTGTAATGTTATTAAGTTCTATTTTTCCCATGAGGCAGAGTTGCATTATCTTCTTTCTTGACGTATGCTACTGATGTATTCTTTTCTAGGAAGGTGGCTATGAGGTTATCCCCTGTTTCTATTATACATTAACTGAACATTGTACAAAACACGGTTTAAAACGTTTTGAATAAATCTCAGAAACCAAAGTTTCATGGGTTATTTACTGCTGAATGGCAACAAAGTCGACTTGTGCTTAAAGTGAATGATAACTGGTGATGAAAAGGTTGTCAGTTTAAATAAAATGAAATAAATATCAAAATAACCATAGGATTCATTGGTTTTTAAAGCAGGTAGCCAGGAGACCAAAGTTTGACGGTTAGATTTGGCATGAGAATCTTTACTCCCAAGTTCTTAATTTGAGCTCATACTGTCAAACAAATTCTTTCCAACTTCTTTCTTTAATACCGTGTTTTGTTAAGGGCTTCATCCTATTTCGTCCTTCCTTCCAATTGCAAAAGGGTACAACTTAATATCAACTGACAAGCTTTATGTGACAAAAAACGATAGACCTAGAGGTCAATGGAATCTAAGAATTAGTAATTAGTAAGAATTTCGACGTAAATCGGCCATATTTTGCGAGGACCTTTCGGCAATTTCACCAAACCCGCCCTACAATGGAATCTACGGACACAAATAAGATCGCTTGGTACTTGGATTAGGGAATACGTCGGAAATTTTAATGCAATTCAATTGTTTTTGAATGAAATTAGTTTAGGATTAGATTAATTGAGAAGAGACGGTTTATTTACGAGAGAAATGAATTTTCCGATGAATTCTACCCGGGGATCAACTGTTCATATTGCATATTGTAGCAATCTTTATAACCATCAATCTTATTTTCTTACAATATTTAATGTAATGATTATGGCGTATGAGTAATATTATTTCTTAAAGCAAAAATTAATATTATTAATCATACGCTCTGTGTTTCATTAGTTTTCCAGATAGATTTTAAACAATTGCTTCATTAAAACAGATCCTATATACATAAAAACATATTTTACATAATCCATCATAAAAATTACAACTCCCATGCAAATGGAACCCCATGTTTATAGCATAAGAATATGATTTAGCATATGATACAAATTTACAATAATTTTTATATGATAAACAATCCAAATATTCTTGGGTTTGTTAAAATAAAATTGAATTTTTTTTACAAAAAAAACATAAATAATTTAAAATAAAATTAAATATTTTTACACTAAACCAAACGTTTATTTGTTTTTTGCTGCATTTGCTTAAATAATAAAATTAATCAAAAATAATAATTTTAAATTATAATAAGAACAAAGAAGAATACAAAATAAAACGTACTTTTTTTTTAAAGCGTTGCTGTAGTTAGACATTCTTTTGCTGGGCAAAAAAAATTATGGCAAAATTTGTTTGATAGCAGCAGCTTTATTTTGTTTAATGAGTTAAAATTTTATTCACTTTATAGCTCTGGCGGCTAGCTGTACAATGTTGTCGATATTGGCATTTATTTTATGCAGTATTGGGGGACACACAAAACAATGAACACTTTCGTTTCGTTTCATTTCGTTTCTTTATTTTCTTTCCACAAATTAAAGGACAGTTGTAGTTGAGTAGTATTCAATGTGTTTTTTGTACACACAATGAGTTGTATGAGATGAATGTTTGTATGTGTAAGCAAGATTAAGAGAGATTGAGAGAAGAGGAGTTTTTAAATGCTTTGCAAACAATGGTTAAAAACAGTTAAACCAATTTTTAATTGTTTTTGTTTTGTTATTGTTTTGCTTCGTTTTTCTGTTTCTTTTGTTTACATTATACAAACATTAGTGTAGCAGAGTTAGTTGTTATTAGTTTTGTTGTAGTTGTTGTTTTTACAAAAAATATCACGTTTCCTTTGCTTAAAATTTAAATTTTATGTTGTTTTTTTACATAAAAATAAATTTTTTTGTTTTTGTTTTTATTAAAACCATGAACGTGCTATATTCCACATCCAGCCAGGCGGTACAAATCGTCGTTCATTATTTACATCCTTATTAACATCTGTGTGCATGTGTTTTTGTTTTGTTTTTTTTTAAGGTTATGTTTTGGTTTCGTTTTGTTTGTTGTAATCATTTCACAAGAGATTTTTGTTTTGTGTTGTTTTTCGTTTAAAAGTCGTTTTTTGGTTTTCAAATAAATAAATAAAATTAGAAAAATTAAAATTCAAATTAAAAAATTCAATTTTCAATTTAAAATTCTTATTGAAATTTGCAAAGTACTTAGAGAAGGAGGGGAAAACAAAAGAAAGAAAACACACACTAATAAACTAAAAAATAGTAAAAGCAAGCGTGCAGTAGTGTTCAAAATTCTTTTTTGTTTTCTTTTCCTTTGCATCATAACAACAACATACACTCATTTGCTCAAAAAGGAAATTAATTAAAAGAGAAAAAGAGAAAAAACAAATATGTAGTAAAAGAGTAGAGGAAGAGAGCAAAAGTAAATTGTTTTTTTTTACTCTAAACTACCAATACAGTTAAGCATTGTTTCCTTGCTCAGAGGAACAGAAACATAATCAAATAAATAAATTAAAAGAGAGAGCAAGAGCAAGAGAGAGTAAGACAGAGAGAATAAAAGTATGTACTACTATTACAACTACAAGTACAAGTACTACAAAGTACAATCAATGTAAAGCTTACACTTAAAAAAAATAAATTTATTTTGTTTTGTTGCGTAGCATTTTAGTATTTCATGGTTATGCATGTCATGTCTTGTTTTGTTTTTTGTGTTTGGCTTATTTATTAGTGTAGTTTGTTTTAATTTAATTTTCTACGATTTGTTTTTATTGTTTTTTTTAATGTGTTTTTGTGTGTGAAGATAATTTATCCACGTTTTCGTACGCCTGTAAATATGCAGTTTTTAAAATAGAAAAAAAAAACAAATTGAATTATTTATTATTTATTATTAAATTCTAACCATTTTGTTAACTAATTACACACACATATACACACACAAAATACAACATAATCATGCATATGTTCTTTTTTTTTAATTTCAATTTAATGTATGATTTTTTAGTACTTCAGAAAGAAAGGTTCACTTATTTTTATTATATTTTAATGATAACATTTCAAACAATTTTATCGAATGGAAAATTTTTGTTTGTAAATGGTTTGGGTTTTGGTTTGTGGTGTGGCACTATGGTGATTCGTAGTTTCTAAAGATTTGGATGTGAATTTCTTAAGAAATCTTTGTATTTGATGAATATATTTGAATGTGAAGACATAAAATTTTGTATTTCATAAGGAATGTTAAGTATATTCACGTTTTTTGGCCAATTTTGTAAGCTATAGAGCGATAGTTTATTATTCTTTAGCATGTTCCATCGCCGCAGTCTAGTAGATTGTGTGTTCGGTTATTAGACGTGAGGCCACGGTTCAAAATCCAGATCAGACAACAACAACAAAGTGAAATATAGAAAAATTATTTCTTCAGCGACTTTCTCTCAGCAGATTTCTGACAAAAAACTGCCAGAAAAAGTTTTTTTTTAAAATCTGACGTTCGGAGACGACTTAACACTGTAGATCCCGCCTCTGAGTTGCAACGAATTTTAATTTATCGAATGCTTACAATATTTTAGTTTGATGGCTCTTCTGTTGGTGATTTTTGTGGACTGATATACTCAATTTAAACAATAATGTTGCATATCCTACTGTCATTAACAAGTATCTTCATACGAGCACTGTTCCAGACCAAACACGTACGGTGGATTCCATTTGAAGTCTCACATTCAATGTTGTGTATGTAGTAAGTAGGTTAAATGGAGAAAGAAAGCATTGCACTATGTTATGCAGCTGAATCACTTAAAAATATGTATTCTGATTCCAGCGAACGTCGATAACATGAATAACTTCTGACTGTGAATGCATCACCACATTCTGTACACCATCACAAACATCGGAACTGTTCTCAGATATGAGTTGAAGGCGCCGCAATAAGTCATTTTGATGAAATATATGGAACTACCAGCACCATAATACCAATACAAATATGTATGGATGTTGGTGTATTCGTATGAATTCTTGAATTATTTTGTATGTGAAGTAATTGCTTATATTTTCTTTTTTATTGTATTATAAAATATTATTAATTTTGGTGTTTTTATTGTGTGTTTTGTTAGTAACAATCGTTTTCTTTTTTTTTTGTTAAGGAATGTTTATATTTTTATTAATTTATTGTATGAACCTTTCTTCATTGCAATTATTTTCTCTTTTTTTTTGTTTTCGTATACGTGCATTAGAAAATTTGCCAAATAAAACATGCAAATTTTGAATGTTTTGTTAGAAGCAGGAATTGCCAATTGTTTGGTTTCAATTTCTGTGTTCATTACATGCATATTTTTCAAAGTGTACTTATTTTTGTTTTTGTTTATTTTACTGTTTAAAGAGAGTATAACAGTTCTTTTTTTAACCACAACTAAACAAAAATAACAAACAAACAGTAAATAGTAGGTGTTGGTGTGTAAGTGTAAGTGAGAGGGAAATTGCATTTGAATTTCAATAACAACAACGTAAAAATAGGGTGGCCAACTGTCAACATTTAACAAATATTTGATAAGGATAGGTTTTGGTGAACTAAATACTTGGAAAAACAACATTTAATAAAAGGTTGTACGCATTTAAAGGCAATAATCAAAATAACAAACAAAAAAAAACTACGTTTAGGTTTAGTGTAAAATAATACTGAATACATAGTAAATAAATAGTATTTCTAATAATAAATTAAAACAATAAGGTATACTAATTTAAAGGAAATACTAGAAAATTAGGTTAATTAAATAGTTTAAATAAAATATAGATTTTTTAATAATCAAAAGGAGTGCTACGAAAGAAAATTTTTTTTTGCATTTAAAATATGATTTTTTTTCATTTAAAATGAAGAAAATTAAGTTAATATTGTATTATTTACAGAACAACTACCATTTCATTGCTAGGTTTTTTTTAGTAGAAATGCCTTTCTCATAATGCCAGTTAGTCAAAGTTTTTTTTTTGTTTTAGTTTTTAACTATTTTACTTATATTTAGTTTTAGTTACCAACAGGTTAGTTAACATTATTAAATATTGTATTATAAAGGGGAAATAAGTTTTATTTTTTTTTTAATAAAAATATCCAATTCAGATTAGTGAAACCGACCAGAGTTAACCAAAAATTTGTGTTTTTTTTTTCATTATTTAAACCTTTTTTGGTTGATTTTTTTGTCTATTTCTGTTTAGATTTGATTATAATTTATGGATTTTTCTATAAGTGTAGATTTTCTTAATTTATAATACTAATTAGTAAAAAGGATTTGTTTTTTTTAGCAAAAATTTTTAAATTATTTTAAGTGGGTTTGCTTTTCTTTGCTTATTAAATATTTATAAAGTTTATGGTATGCTAGATTATGTTATATATAATTAATAATTAATTATTATTTAGCTTTGTTGTTGTTGGTGGTGGACATCATTAGATTAGTATAATAATTGAAACATATAGCGAAACATTTAAATGGTATAACATTTATAACATGTTTAATTTTTTTTTGGTTTAAATTCACAAACAAATTTAACAACAGTGTTGTTTACTTTAGGGACGGGTTAATAAATTATAAAATTTATAATTTTAAGCCAATGTCCTTAGTTATATTAACTGTAAAGCTTCTGTACCACAATTATATAGGAAATCTTTTTTGGCTTAAAAAAAACAAAATGGAAGAACAAAAATTTAAAACTCTCTCAAAACTATGTTCAAAGAATTATATCACAAAAGACGGTATTTCTTTGTAACGACAGATTGGCAACTCTATTATTCTAGAATCTGTTTTAAAAGGCCAATTACCAACTGAAAATTGAGTTTTTTAACACAAGTTGCTGGTACAGAGCATGTCAAATTTTTGACAGAAAAATTACTAAGTCCGTATGAACGATCTGTAGAGTAGTAAATTAATAACGTATGGCTTTAACAAACAAGTTGATCATCAAAATTGTCAAGCAAAAGGGTAAGATTGTATTTCTGAAAGAAATTTGCGTGTGGCAATTCATATTTTATCAAAAGTTTTGTCAAATGACCATATTAATGTTTTTTTTTTTAAATCAGGTTGTGTTAGAGTTATAGATTTGAAATTAAAATTAATGTATGTTAAAAAATCGCTGTTAAACCATAGTTTTTAAAAATGGCTTTTGCAATAAGCAGTAGTAAGCTTAAATTAGCCCCTAAAGTATTATCGATCGTTTCTAAAATGTCCTTTATTTTTAAAGCCATATATTATTTCAGTTATTTGTATGATTTAACACTTAAAAAAAATGATATTTACAAAGATTTAATCAATAACAAACATTTAAAATATTTAAATAACTTTTCTTAGTATATAAACTGACACAAAAAATATTAATTATTTTTTTATATTTAAAAAACATTGATAAGCTTAAAATTAAATTTATTTTAATATGATTATTAGTATTTGAGGCTTTTTTTATTATTATTTTACATGCGGTTAATAGGACTTGAGTTTTCTTTTGTTATTTAGAAAAACTTTACTTACCTCACGTAACTTAGTACACTTTTAGAAATAATAAAAATATTTAAAAAATATTTCAAAATTAAATTAAATCCCCTTCCTTAAAATGAATGAATATGTTCAAAAAATCGAGCCACCAATCAATGATAAAATAATTAAAAGAATTTGGGCAGAAAAAATATTGGAAAAAAATTGAAGAACACCTAAACCACATGATAAAATATAAAAATTGATGAGGACTTTAAGAAAAATTATTTTTTATAAAAAAAACTTATATAACCTCTCTTAAGCTTGTGTCAGAAATCTCTATTTTCAAAATAAATCCTACAGAAATGTTTAGAAAATCCATAACTAACGTTAAACACAATTTTATGCAATGTATAGATGGCAGTAAAATAATCTGGAAGTCGAATATTGCTATTAAAACAAATTTTTTCATATAACGGACGGACATAAGCAACCTAATTTTTGCTTTAAAACTTTTAAGTGTCGAGTAATTTTTTTCTTTTTTTATTCGTAATTTATTCAATATTTTAAAATACTTTTCTTTTAATATTTGCCTAATCTGACCGTGTTTATGCAAGACTGTTTTGATTTGCATTGTTTAATTTAAGGCATACCAAAATAACAATACTGGGCTTTATACCGTACATGTATACATAAACTGCCAAATGTATCGAACAGTTGAACTGTCCTTTCTCTTAATGTATTTGTTAATAAGTTTGTCTGTTACAGTTCTGTATGATCTTACATTGTGTGTTCGTGTGTTTTTGTAATGTTCATGAGAGCAATATGTGTATTTATTTTGTGAGAGAAGTGCTTTGTATTTGTGTTTTTTGTTTTTGGAATTGGTGTTCTTATTGTGTTTTTGTATATATTGCTATTGGTGTAGTATGCTCCCTTTAACAAAGCATAAGTGTTTTGCTTTTTCTTGCTGTTGTGTCAGTGTGCGTGCTTTGTTGTTCTTATTCTTTATCCTTCGTTCAACCATTCGAAAAAGCCGAATATTTTCTGTGTATGCCTTAAATGGAAACAATAGAGTTTCGATTTTGTTTATATATGATTTGAGAAAGAGAGAGAGAGAGTGGTAGAGAGACAAACAGAGAGATAATAGAATACAGTTACATAGTCATTTATGAAATGATTGTTGTTTGTATGTACATAAGAATGAGAGAAATTAAAGAGAAAAACAGAAGTAATGGTAGTAGTTATGTTTTCATTTTGTTTAAAAAAAACAACACAGCAGTTATTAGCTAAATAGTATTAATATTGTATATATATAAAAAACGTTGATGTATTTTCTTTCATAAACACTTTCTTTTCGAAATGTAAATAAATAATGTAATATTAGTACATATATATTATGTATGTATACAACTGGTAATAATAATTAATTATAATATTTATATTAAAAACTAACAGTTATAATATTAATACATTTAAATTGATTTGGTTTTTAATTTATAAAACTTAATTTAACATACCACTTTTGTTTTTATTTTCATTTTATAATTTTTTTAAAATCTTAACTTTTCTTCTTATGAATTTTCTGTGTATTTTTAATTTAAATTTAAATTAAAATTTTTAATAATTAGAGATCAATTGTTTGTTTAACAAATCTTTATATCCATAGTTTTATTAGTTTAATAATCTATTTCTGTGTCTTTTTGTTTATTTTCTATTTAAATTTTGGTCCTGGGTCGGTCCCACTCACCTGCATCGAATATTGTATCATCGTTATCATAACCACTATAGGATGATTCATGCAATTCAGTTTCCTGTGAATTATCCACAATATTACCTGTTGTTGAGGGTGTATTCTTGCAGCCAAACCACCAGTGGGCTGAGGGGCGGGGGAATGGAGGATCAGCGGAATCAACCTATTAAATAAAAACCGTTTTTATTGTTAAAAATCTCATTAAGAATTTGAATATCTTTTCGTTTATATTACCGAAAATGTTCTATCGTTAAACCGATAGTATTTATCACCCTTAAAGAAGTACGTATAGCCATTGGTGTATTGCAGAGCAGCATCTAAACTATTAGGCAAGCCTTCCCAATTTGATATGGGCTTGGGATAGCTGGATTTAACTGGTGGTCTCTTCAAGGGATCAAATCTCCAGAATTTGCTGCCCTTAAAGAAGTAGATTTTACCATTGCCGCCCCAAACCATGGCAGCATCCAAGTGATCTGGTACGCCTGTAAAACCTTCACTAATTTCTTTGGGATAATCACCATCCATTTGGCGGCCATTGTAGCGCCAATATTTGGTACCCTTGAAGAAGTACGTTTTGCCATTTTTATAAGTAAAAGCAGCATCAATATCGCCTAAAAAAGAAATTTACCTTATTTTAAAATTCTGTTTCAAAATTTAGATTTTAATCTCCTGTAAGTACCTGGCAAACCTGGCCAGCCTTCGGAAATAAGTTTGGGATAACCATCAGCCACTGAGTTTTCGGTGAGTTTGTAGTATTTGCTGCCCTTAAAGGCATATGTTTGGCCATCAGCTGAATTGAAGAGAGCATCGACTTTGGGATCTTTACACAAAATATCATCGCGTGGTGTACGTGGTGGAGCAAAGGCTGGCCGTTGTGTGGTTCTGGGAAAGGCACCGCCACTTGTGGGCACAAGACCATTTCCACTTTGAGATGATTTTTTGCCATATAAAGCCTGTATGGCTAAGACATCATCAGAATCCAATTTGAAAACGGGTTCAAAGCCACGATAGAAGGGAGCCATCAAAGCTGAACGTACATCGGAGTGAGACAAACCCAGAGAATGGCCAAATTCATGGGCAGCCACTTGGAATAAATTCGTGCCACGAGGGCTACCAATTGTCCAGACCTCGGCATCATCGAAATGAGCATCACCACCAAACACAGGGAAGAAGGCATGAGCCAAAGTGCCACCCACACCATCGAAGGCATCACCATCACCATGTTCGCTTTCCACAAACCTGAAATATATGAACAAACCTTAATAAAAGCCATAAAGTGAGAGAGAGAGAAAAGTATACATACTTGATTTCAATATGCACTGGTCCCGAAGTCTTGGGGGTAAAAGTCAAATCCGTGTATTCACCCCAAACGGCAAAAGCTCTGGAAATTTCAGCATCTACATCGGCCTTCTTCAAACGTTTGGGATATTTGGAGATTTTATAGGTTAAAGCCTTTACACGCCAACGGCTGCCTTGTAAAGCATAACGCTTGGAACGATTATCATTGCCAAAGCCTACCTTATCGCGTACACCACAGCGAGGCAAAGACATGAGTTGCATGGTTTCATCATCCAATTCGCCGGTAATGTTTAAGCCGGCAAAACTTTGGAATTCTTGTACGGCTTTGTTCCAGGTATTGGCATCCAGGAGGCCACCATTGGCGGTATTGCGGGCAGAGGCGGGTAAATAACCAAATTGTGATAAATATATCTACAAATGAGACAAAGAAAGAAAAACAAAAAGGAAATAACTTAGTAATGTATTGTATACGAGAAATATTTAAACAATTTCTGCTTGATGTCATTGGCTTTAAAAAAAGTTTTCATTAATAAAACACGGTCATCATGATCATGACTTTGAATTGCAAATTAATCATCAGAGTAGACAACGTTTAAGAAAAAATCACGTTTTACATGTGACACACGAATATTTACAAATCAATTGGGTAGAGTAACTTCGGAATAACTTGTATGGGGAACTCCATTATATTTTTTGTAATTAATGTTATTTACATACGCATACACATACACTGTATGCTAATGATGCTTACAGAAAAATATTAATATTGCGCTGCTGCCTGTTGAATTGGATGGATGCACCGCTAGTTTTCAGCTGATCTTTAAAGAAAAGCGCGTAGAGTTGACATTTTTTTGTGGGCATATGTTAACAATTATTTTACTGAAGACATTTTAAGAGATTTTGTTCGCGATTTTTTCAAAGTTTTGCAATTATTGATTGAACTAAACAAACAAAATAAATTGATCGCAGCCGCTTTGTTTTGAATGATGGTTTTACGTCATAAGATTGACTTTCTTTACAGCCTTATCAAGCCTTTTATTTATAAAAATTTTCAATTTATACCCATGTTTCCAGGTAGATACTATTATAGACTGGCTTATTATCTTCGAAGTCTAAGAACGCGTTAAAAAAGTTTTTTTTCTAATTAAAGGGTGTTTTTTATAGAGGTATAAAACTTTAAGTTGGCATTGCTTTTCAAGATGGCGACCGATTTAACAGCTGTCAAGTGATTTATTCTCAGTTTGGTTTGGCAATTCATCATGAATAGACGCACGCCTGAACAACGCTTGCAAGTGCAATTTTATTTCGAAAATAATGGTTCTGTGCGGAGAACGTATCGCGCACTACGTCCATTTTATCGTCGACAAAATCGTCAATCAGAGCAGTTAATTCGATTAACCATTGAACGTTTTCGCACCACGTTTACTCTTATTGATAACTCGCATCCCCAGAGACGCTTTACGGTGCGTACAGAAGAAGCTATTGCTGCTGTAGAGCGTAGCATTGAGGAAGACCCGAATGAGTCCATCTGCCATCGAGCACAGGAATTGGATCTATGTCCATCCACTTTATGGAAGATTTTACGGAAAGATCTTGGTTTGCGTGCTTACAAAATCTAACTCGTGCAAGAATTGAAGCCAAACGATCATCAAGTAAGGCGTAGATTCGTCGAATGGGCCCAAAACGAGATTACCGTTGTTCCCGATTTTCATAAGCGAATTTTGTTTAGCGATAAAGCGCACTTCTGGTTGAATGGCTACGTCAACAAACAAAACTGCCGCATTTGGAGTGAAGGTAAACCTCAAGTGTATGTGGAAACACCGTTACATCCAGAAAAACTGACTGTTTGGTGCGCTTTATGGGCTGGTGGAATCATTGGTCCGTACTTTTTCAAAAACGATGGTGGCCAGAACGTTACAGTCAATGGTGATCGGTATAGAACCATGATTACTAACTTTTTCATTTCTGAATTGAATAACCATGATGTCCAGGAGATGTGGTTTCAACAAGACGGCGCAAAATGTCACACAGCTCGTGCCACAATAGATTTATTGAAAGACACGTTTGGTGACCGCCTAATTTCACGTTTTGGACCTGTGAATTGGCCTCCAAGATCTTGTGATTTAACACCGCTAGACTACTTTCTGTGGGGCTATGTAAAGTCATTGGTCTATGCGGTAAAGCCACAAACGCTTGACCATTTCGAAGACAACATTCGCCGTATCATTGCCGATATACGGCCACAAATGTTGGAAAAAGTCATCGAAAATTGGACGTCCAGATTGGACTACATCCGCGCCAGCCGTGGCGGTCATATGCCAGAAATCATATTTAAAATGTAATGCCACAAGATTATCTTTCGGATAAATAAAATTCATGTTAATCGAATAATCCATCGTTGTTTTATTGCAACTTAAAGTTCTATACCTCTATAAAAAACACCCTTCAGATGCGAAGTAAATCGAGGGATTACTGTAGTCGTCATAGTCTAGTAGGTATGGGCTACGAAATATGAAAAAAAATATATTTCTTCGGCTATCTCTCAACAGATTTTTTTTGTGACCAGATATGTATGTACGTATGTAGATAGTAAGTAGAGGTGTCCTTAAGTTTATTTTCCTTTGATCCTTACAGGAGATCGATGGTCTGTAGTAGTGGTTAAAGTGCTCAAGGCGTGTAGAAAGCAAAAAAGCGATTTGTTGTGGACTAAGAACACATCATTCTGAGGACGCGCTACAGCTCAAATTAACCTTGTTAATGACATGTAATGAAGCAACAATAACCCTGAGAATATTTTCACACAGCCATCGTTTTTTTTTTTTTATTAAAAATTGCCTCCAATTTATATGAACTTTTATTAACAGTTCCCATAAAAACAGCGAAATTTTTCAAACAACATAAATCACTTTTTTTTGATAAAAAACAATTGCATTAAAAAGAAAAAAAAAAAAGATTTTCTTTTTTAAAACATTTAATTCCCTAGGCTAAGGTGCCAGGCCATGGCATTCTAAAGCCAGGTTGCAATAAGAATATGTATGCCATATCAAATAATTTATGGCGATCAGATAATATGGAACGGTTACTATAGTTTGAAAATGAAATTCTTTTGTTTCGTTTTGGATTTTTTTCTCTCTTTATGATATGAGTGGTAATACCAAGTGTATTCGCGGTATATGACATTGAAACACAAATAAGGATTCACATTGTATACGTATAATTTTAATTTATGAACAAAAGGCGGCTTTGCTACTAGTATTGGCCACAAAACAAAAAAAGCAGGGAAAATATCTAAAAATGTAGTGATAAATTTCATAGAAATGCGTTGGAAATAAAAAAGTAACTTGTCATAGTACGAGTATAATTTATTGGCTTTGAAAATGTATTTTTTTGTAGTAATTCTTGGTATATTTAAAACAAAAATTGTTGTTAAGAGTGGTAAGGTTTATGCTTAGTTACTTGATGAATTTTCTATGCAAATATAAAATTTATATTTAAGTGTACTTCAGCAACATGTTGCAGAAGGCAAGTTAAGCAAACTCCTAAACAAAATATTTAAAATTATAATTTTAGTATTAGAATTTAAGTGTAGAGCGTTTTTTTTTAAAGATTTTTACAAAAAAGAATTTCCATTTGTTAGCAACATGTTTCTAGAAACAAAATATATCCCCGTTTTAATAAAAAATAAAGTTTTTATGGCCATATTATATTACAAAAATACAAAAAAGAATTTCCATTTGCAATCTCCTAAACAAAACATGTAAAATTATAATTTTAGTATTAAAATTTATGTATAGAGCGTTTTTTACATGATTTTTACAAAAAAGAATTTCCATTTGTTAGCAACATGTTGCTGGAAACAAATAAAAAATAAATTTCTTATGGCCATAGTAAAGCTGAGGAATAGCACACAAAAATACAAAAAGAAATTCCATTTGTTAGCAAATGTTGCTGGAAACAATTAAAAACTGAATTTCTTATGGCCATAGTAATAGCAACATGTTGCTAGAAACAAATAAAAATTCTCAGCTTTAACCCAGAAATAAATTTTTTGTGGCCATAATGTTAAGGAATATTTTTAAATAATTATAAAAAAATAGTTTTTATAACTTCTATAAAAAATAATTTCCATTCGTTAGCAACATGTTGCTTGCCAGCAGTTGTATGTATTAAATTATAATTATTTTTTGTTTTAATTCTTCTGTTTTTTTCTTTTGTATAAAATCCCAAAAAAAGTCATCCCGTAATTAATTATGCAGTGCGTGTAAATAAAATGTGCTGGCAGATGAAAATTGTTTAAACAATTAAAAAACTATAAAGCATTATAAAAAAAATAAACAACAATTTAGTTTTAACAAAAAAAAATGTGATTTATTTGAAATGAAAATAAATAAATTGATGCTACTAGGAAGTCTATTTAAAAAATAATTTTTTTTACAAGTTCTACGTGTTTTCAATTTTACAGCCATAAAATGAAATAAAATAAATTCATTTAATAGAATTAAATTAAATTGTAACTAACACAGGTAGCATCTTTATTATGCCAGCAATTATTTTGTTGTTGTTGTCTACTTGTTGTTGAATTTGTTTTTTGTAATGAAAGTAAGGAAATCTTTTCATGAAAAAAACGAAACGAAAATCTTTTTTCAGTAATTAACTGTTACACAAGGTTATTGAACACTGTTGCTTGGCACCTCCCTAGTGAAACGTTTATGTTTTGCTAAGACTACGGCAGTCAAATGAATAATGAAGTGTCAGTTCAATAACTTATTAACGGGAATACTAATGCTGCATGGCTAATTAGAATTAAAAACAATTTTTCAATTTTTTTTGCTTGTACAACGTAAATTACACGCAATTAAATTAAATATGCCGTGCACAAAAATAGCCTCTTCCAATAGATGTACATAGTAATTTGTGTGTGTGTGTTGTTTAAGGAAATTAAAAAATTATTTAATTTAATTAAACCGTTATTTTTGTATATTTTAATTCCTTACAATATAACACTGTTAATGCCTTTAAGAAGCACAAAGCAGTTCCAGTTTCTTATTGTTTCAGTTGGATTTATCAGATCTTCTTTGGTGATTGGTTTACTGCTGGAAGTTTTGGGATGTTAGGGTTGCCATCTGTCGTTATATAAACATAAGACCTTTCATAAAATGTATTAAGTTGTTGTTTTGAATATTTTTTAACCAAAAGAAGAGCAAGCTGATCTTTTAGCGATATTCATTACTGATGTTATTCTTTCACGCATTTGATAACGGCATATGGCAACCCTTTCATCCCAGAAACTACAACAATAAAGAAATATAATATACAGTACTCCTTAAAAGGACAAAAAGAAATAAAAACCGATTAACAGTTCTTCCTTTTGGAATGAGAGTTTTAGCTAGAAGCAAATTATATTAATAAATAAAGAAAATTTCTTTCAATTTATTGTATTTTCTTGTTAAATAGGCTAATTTTAAAACCACCCTCGTATTACATGCTGTTGCTATTACCTGAACTCTTTTATTCCTAGTTTTTTTTTTGTTTTAAATTATTCTCAACAATTATTTTGAAGCCACCGTGTCATTCAGCCAATTTAAAACAGAGTTCAACAAACTTTATGTAAATTTTTTGTTAAAACTTTAACACATGAAATCATTAAAAATTAAGCCTGCACATACAAAATTATTAAACAAAATCACATACACGCTTCAATAAATCGCTTCAAAAACCCTTAATTCACCCATATTAACGCACAATATCGAAACGCTAAAACTTGTGCGGTTTCATTTCATTTGTTTTGGGCTAAAAACTTAAATAAATAATAAAAAAAACGACACTCTTCAACTTGTGCTCGTGCTCATATTATGTCGTATAAAAAAAATACTTCCTCACTAGAATTAATAAAACAATTCCTCTATTCAAAACCGCCCAAAAAAAGTTTCTTAAAATTGTACGTCAAATTCAAAAGAAAAATGAGACGAAAACAAAAAAAACGCTTCGTTTTTAAGTCTTTTGTTTTAAAATAATTTTTTTTTGTAAATTTTAATGAAGCTCAGTCTGACCATAATATTGGTCAGAAATAATTCCGATTGTTTGCCTGACTTACAGTTCCACTGTTTGTCGCTACGTTTCAACTGTCATTTTAATTTATATTTTTTTCTCATTTTTATTATGGCAAATGGAACAGCTTTCAGCAGCAAAAACTGCCCATTAGTATGGGCATCACATAATTTTATAATAACAGCTTAATAATTTTCAAAGCAATTGGGATGACATAAATAAATTAAATTAAACAAAAAAAAAAAAGGAGAAAGAAAGAAAAAAAACAACAAAAATTTATTTTACTTCGCATAAGAATAAAAAAGTTTAAAGAATTACGTTTAAAATGTGCCAAAATTTAGATTCTTAACATATATGTACACGTTTATACATATATTTTGATTATATAATATATTACAAACAAAAAAGTTTTAAAAATGACAACATGTATTTGTAAAAAAAATATTTATTGTATACATGTTGCTAAACATTTTTAAGAAAAGAAAAAAGAAGGTAAAATAAAACCAAACCACACAAAAAAAAAATGAGTTTTTGATCTATATAAGCATATAAATGTTGTTGGCAACATGTTGCAAAGAAATGTTTATAAGAATGGACGTAGAAAAATTAATGTAGAAACTTAAAAATTTGGAATTAAAAGACAACAGCCTCAGATGGCCAAATATCTTGAAGTCACATGAGGAGAATTTCTGTATCCTAAAATATTTGATCCAAAGCTTCATAGTAGTATGGAATAGTATGTATGGAACACCTTCACGAAAAGCAGAAGGAGGAGAAGCTCATTTCAAATCTTGATAAGTGGACTTACAAAAACGTAGGGGATTACCTGATGCAGCTTCAGGTCTTAAGTAATACCACAGGTTCATATTGTGGATGTGAAGACCGGGATGTTATTGATAATATCGATAGCACTTATTTTTCGCTGGCCTGAATACCATGTAGTAGTAGAGATTCTAGTAACACTACTGGCAGTTGAGAATGCAAGAAAAACGGACTAAATTTTGTCAAAATACTGTGAAAGAATCCTTAGAATGAAAAAAAAAATCCTAATCTAGACCTATTAGCTCAGTTATAGTTACGAAAGAAAGCTAAGGCACTGAACACACTGAAGATCAAAGGCTATCACATAGGATACCATCATGCAATTATGCGTTAAAGGACATGGAAAACAATTAGAAAATATATGCAGATATAGCAACATGTTGCAAAAGAATTAATGACAACAAAAAGGAGCCAAAATTAAATTTATCGCATTAATAAAGACACACGTTATCCAAATTAAATAAAGGACTAGAAATCTTTTAAATAATTAGCAATTCATTTGAAGAATCCATAACAGAAACATGTTGCTGAAACATATTATAATTGAGGCAAAATAAATATGAAGTATGTTTAGCAAAGTTAGGGCACCATGCGATAGCTTAGAATAATTTGAAAATGTATATGAACGTATTCTGATCAGTAAAACATGTTGTTGAAACATTTTATAACTGAGGCAAAAGATATATGAAGTATGTTTAGCAAAGTTAGGGCACCATGCGATAGCTTAGAATAATTTGAAAATGTATATGAACCTATTCTGACCAGTAAAACGTTTCTAAAATTCAGCAAAATCAAATAATTTATGAGAATTATAAATAAATTTCAACTTTAAAACCTGAATTTACTATGAACAAGCTTGTATTGAACACTATAGGGATTTGGACAACCTATTACGACTAACAATTCTAATCTCTACTGCTTACTGCTTGACTATAGTAAGGCAATGCTCCAATTGGCAAGGAAAAAATGTGCTGTTTCATCCTGAGTCATACAAACTTAGTGAATTATTTTTAATAGTAAACACTTCTTATATATGTAGAAATATGTTTTAATCTTTATTGGAAACAAATAATGTTGCTTGCAACATGTTGCCATATTGAATACATTTATTAAAGGCCTTGCTATTGTAAACAAATTATGTTGCTTGCAACATGTAGCCATATTGAATACATATATTAAAGGTCTTGCGGTAATAATTGTTAAATAAATTCTGTTTGTTATTAAACCTGATTACATTGTTTATGTTGCCAGCAACATTTTGCTTATTAGAAAATTACTTAAAACAATTTCTGTTAATTTACAATGACAAGCCATAGTTCAAATGCTTTTAGCTGTATTAATCAATCAAATTAAAAAGATCCACATGGGTTTTACATGATAAGGGAAAGAAACAACATTTAAAGAAATACACATGCCATGAACAAATGCAATACAACAGACAAGCCATTTTATTCACAAAGAAAAATGAAAAAAAGACAAGTGAAACATGCAAAGATTTCCGACAAAAGTTTAATGCAGTTCAAGTTAAAAGGGGTGTGCACAGTGTGGCTTTAAAGTAAATGTGCTCGCATGTGAAGTAAGACGGCTGTTATATCTTTTAAAGATACGACAAGTAGTAAATATGTAATATGTAATGTGGAATAAATGCAATAAACTGACAAAATATTCAACAAACATATGCTCTCGTATATGTATGTACATAAGCTGCAGCGTATGATATCATTTTTTGTGAAGCATTACTCTCTAAGCTATCTGATGAATAATTAAAACTGGGTCATAGAAAACAGAAAAAGAAAAAAAAATTATGTATGAGTTTGAGTACGTACATATGTATGTACATATTTATTCATTCATTCATCATTCTTGCTTTCATGTTTTCAATTTTTTTCCTTCCATTCAATTTCAATCTTTAAAGTTTCTTTTTTTTCTGATAGCGAAACGGCGTTTAAAACGATACAAACAGTTCTTGTGCAAATAAGTACCAGCTAGAGAGAAAAAAAAGGTCATGGTTATTTTAGCTGAGCGCAGTGCTTGTGTAAGAAAACATAAAACCTTTGACCCTTCAGGTGGTATTTTTTATTTCCATTCATATATACAGACATTCATTCATTCATTCATTCATTCGTTCTTTCTATGCCTTTTAGTTTTCTTTAACCACATCCTTTTCTAGAACATTGCCATAGCGGGCTCTCTTTAGGTTAATCCAGCCAGCCAGCGAGCCAGCCATCTCATTTGTTTCTGCAGCCTTTACTTTTCAACTGGATAATGTATGCATGTAATGCTGATTTTCTTTTTTTCTCATGTCTTGACTTAAATTTGTTTTTATAGCTTTGGGGCAAGCTAAGGCAACATAAAAAAACGTGTTCATTTCTTTCCTTTTGTGGCAACAATTTCCTGAGATATTCTTCTTCTAGTTGTTGTTGTTTTTTTTAGGGCCAAAGTAATTTGTATGGGGTGTTGCTAGATATAAAGATACTTTGCTGTTTTGCATAAAACTAAGAAAAAAGAAGAACATTTATTGCTACACTTATAGAATGGAATAGCAAAGGAATAAATAGTTAAGCAACATTGTTGCAAAATGTTCAAGCGTAAACGTAAATTAGGGATCTCATTACAGTAAATGGAAATTCAAGTACAACGTGGGTTTAAGAAAATAAATATTTATAAGCAGCACTGAAATAAATATTAAAGTAACGCATGTGGAAGCTTCAACTGAATTTATGGTTTAAATTATTAAACCAAACTAATTACTATCAACATGTGTCTTCAAATCATATCATATGTTGGATATTCTGGCCTAATAACTCTCCACATAGATATCTGGCACTAAAGCAACAAGGATTCCATTCAGAGGCAAATTAAACATAGAAAATGAATTTGAAGAAGGCTCCAGAGTATCACAAGGATGGCGCTATCACAATCACCCGAGGTTAAAGATGTTAGGCAGGCACATTGCAACATTGTTTAGAAACATTTGTTGCAATCCTAAAAATTACTACATTTACCTTTGAAATCATATTCTGTATTTATTTTACTAGAATAACTTACTAAAAATTAATTTTGTAAACGCTTTGGCAACATTGTTTCCCAACATTTGATAGTCAGCCTTAAACATGCAATATGTTGTTTAAACGATTTTAGATTTGGGTAGCATCAGATTCACCCGAGGTTAAAGATGTTAGGCGGGCACATTGCAACATTGTTTAGAAACATTTGTTGCAATCCTAAAAAGTACTGCATTTACCTTTGCAATGATGTTCTATATTTATTTGACTAGAATAAATTTCTAAAAATTAATTTTGTAAACGCTTTGGCAACATTGCTTCCCAACATTTGATAGTCAGCCTTAAAGATGCAATATGTTGTTTAAAGGATTCTAAATTTAGGTAGCAACATTGTTGTGTGACGATTGTATGTTATTCAAACCAGTTTTATATTGTATCTCACAGAATATTTTTGATACATTTTTAGAATATTCATAACAACATTGTTTCATAAAATTTATTATTGTTACAATTTATTGACAACATTGCTAAGCGATATTTGCTATATAAATCAAAATATATGTTTCATTGTTTTGTAAAATATTATCTATTGCTTGTATTAATTGAAAACATTGTTTAGCAACATGTTTGAATGTCTGTACTTTCTAGTTTTGTTTATAAACTAAATAATATTTCAACTTTCTTTAGCAACAAATGTTGCTTTATGCTCTGGTTGTTGTTTCTATACATTTCTTTCAGTGTTATCAATTAATATTTATTTACATTACGAGGTTTTTTCTTATACCAATTTAAATGAATGACAAAAACAAACAGCCGAATAACAAACAGTTGACCCTATTTTTTCCATTCTATTTGCGAAATTGTTAGCAACAAGGTATGTATATGTATAACTGTATGTACATACAGTTATATAAAGGAACACATAAAAGGGCGCAAAAATGTCAAAAAGGATGGCAAAAGTAAAAGCAAATGTCATTGTTCTCATTGCATAAGATAGTTTGTATGTGTGTATGCAAAAGTTGGGACCTAGCTTAGCTGTCTTTAAACAAAAAAAAAGATATTTGTTGTCAACAAAATCTACACTAACAACAGCAAACAGCAATAACAAACGTTGACATTTTTCTTGTAAATATTTGCATGTAAAACATGGCCAAAAGGTATGCACTTTTAACGTTTTTAAACTACAATTTCTATTCCTTTTTTTCTTATTTTTTTGCAGAAAAGAATTTGAAAAGACAAGACAACCAAATGATGGCCATGGTCATTAAGTCAGTTGTATAAAATGGCATCTAAAGTATGGCTAAACTTTAAAGGGCCACAATAATTTATATTTTATTTAAAAAAAAAAACAAAGAAATTGTGTCAGTGTTGCAAGTGAATTTATAAAACTTTTATGTCCTTTAATTTGCCTGCCATTTAGCTATTAATCTGATACCAATTTATCTATTATATACCCCCTATACATACGTGCATACACATGTTGTCATTATTTGCCATTTTATTTAGTTTTTGCGTAAAATCAGGTAAAAAGTATGACATTTCTGATCGCTGATTAAAGTTAAATGTTAAATGCTTTTAAATAAATTGTTATAAATTATAGGGAACCAGAACAAAATATAAAAAAGAACAAACAAAACAAAACATTGCTAATAAATATTGCTAAACTGCGAAATGCTTTAGTAAATAACATTAGCATTGATTAATAGAAATGCATTAAGAAATATGGAGCAAAAGGTTAATAAATTATGCAATATTTTAATGTGACATACATAAATTAATATGCGAACAAAAAAAGCTTAAAAGCTGCTATAAATCACATCTTTTGTTAGGTTAGAAATAATAGCTGTTAAGTAATATGTTTACAAATGTTTAGATTGAATAATAAGGAACATATGCATTTAAAGCTTTTTAAAAGCCGCCAAGTAATGTCATTTTAAATACTTTTTAATTACTTTTTTAATAATATTTGAAATTTGAGATATTTTGTTAATATATTTGTTTAGCAACATTTTCTTAGCAACATTTGTTTAGCAACATTTGTTTAGCAAAATTTGATTAGCAACATTTGCCGCTCAGATATCTCCAACAAAACGAAGTATGAAAAAATATTTTTTGACGACATCCTCGCAGCAGTCTTCTGGCACACAATTTAATCGTAAAATAAAATTCCCATTAGAAGTTCCTACAAAATCTGTTGTTTGGGGTTGAAATTAATCTGTAGGTTCCGCCATTCGTGGATAAATATAAAACACACAACATGGGTGGTGTAGGAAGCTAGATTGTAGTCCTGATTTAAAGGTTGTACTGACAAATTAAGTAAGCAGTAAGTAAGACTATACTACTAAGCCGTATAGTATATCTTAAGTAATCAATTCTATTCTAAGGTACATAACTTAGTGGTAGAGATTGTGAAAGGATTACAATTCTTAGTTGAGTGCCACAAAATAGATATGTTGGCAAAATAAATAACTACAAATACAATAATGAGAGTAAATGCCCTGAAAGCAAAAAATTATAGCATCATGATCATTGATTTGGGTCTACTTATTTA
Source organism: Sarcophaga subvicina (assembly GCA_936449025.2). Lineage (NCBI taxonomy): Eukaryota > Metazoa > Arthropoda > Insecta > Diptera > Sarcophagidae > Sarcophaga > Sarcophaga subvicina. The sequence goes on from OW388084.2 coordinate 11,858,585, forward strand.
TGATTCAATACTTGCACCCCGTTTCAAACCTGGTTTTATATCAAAACTGCCCTAAAGCAAGCCTATTTTAGTAATGATTTAATCCTTCCAGAGAACATCATCTTAATTTTCACTGATGGATCCAGATCGCACTAAAACAAAATGCAGATCAAATTCCGTAGCAACATTCGTTTCTGCAAACATTTTCATTATTTGTTAAAATGTTTAGCAACATTGTTGACACTGAGCAACATTAAAAATTTAAAACACACTAGGTGTGTTCTTTTACAGCATTTAGTAGAATATATTAAAAAATGTTGTTTTTAAGATGTTTTTATATAATGTTTGGGAATATTGTTTAGCAACATTCAGCAACATAGTTCATTACTCAAATCCATTTTATTACTAAATTATGGAATTATATTTTTAAATAAACTTTAAAAAATCTTTGTCAACATTGTTTAGCAACATTTAGCAGCATAGTTATTTACTCAAGTTCATTTTATTATAAAATTAATGTATAATGAAATTTTAAAGTAAACTTTGAGAAATCATTGGCAACATTGTTTAGCAAAATTTAGCAACATACTTAGTTCATTACTCAAGTTCATTTTATTATAAAATTAATGTATAATGGAATTTTAAAATAAACTTTAAGAAATTATTGGCAACATTGTTTAGCAACATACTTAGTTTATTACTCCAGTTCATTTTATTACTAAATTAATGTAGTATGGAATCATATTTTTAAATATTCTTTAAAAAATCTTTGGCAACATTGTTTAGCAACATTTGTTGCAGCAAATTCGCGCTTGGAATTTACGCTGGTTTAAGTTTAATAACCCTTTTTCTTTTCATACACACAACATTTTGTTATTGTTATTGTTTTTGTTAAACTTTAAACGGATATTAAAACAAATAAATCATTTTGATTGAAGGAAAACTAAAAATGTTTCTATTTTTCTTGTTGTATTTCATGTGTATTTTCTTGTCATATGTGTCAATTTTATATTAAACAATCACCATCACCATCACAGTCACAATACCAATTTGCTTTTCAATTATTTTTTTTTTCTATGGGATTTGCATAATAATTTTTATTATTATTAACATTTTTGTTGTTGTTGTTGTTTTGTATTAATATTTTATCTTTACTACTTGACTATTGTGTATTTGAAACATGGCATAAATTGTGTATGAGAAATCAATTAAACAGCAGTAAGAGGGGTAGTGGTAGGGGATGTACATATGCATGTACTCATATGATGGATATGGATGGGCTCAAGTGTGAATAATTTTGAATGGCATTCGCATAGAAATCAAATGACGACTTGTATTGTAGCCCGTAGATACCTGTCAATTATAACTTCTCTATGGCCAGTGATAGTGACAAGATATACAGGCATGCTCTGGCATTATAAATGATTTTTTTTCCACAATATTTTAGAAATTGACATCCTGAAACTATTGTTATGTAAGAAGGAATTTATAGTTCAAATACGAGAATACATATGGAAAAATAAAAGAAAATCTTTAAGGTGTTAAATCATTATTTTTATCGATAAATTTGTGGTTGAAATAAATTTAATTTTATCTTAAAATGCTTCTCTTAAAGAGTTAGCTTTTTTAAACCCCCCAGTTCAATAAAATATAGGTTAAGTATTGTATTTGCTTTTCTATTTCTTTCGCTGTTTCCTACCTTTGTACATTTTTAAACAATTTACTGTAAATGAAAAACAAATAAAAAGAAATCCTTCCCCCAATACAAAATGAAAAAGTTAATAGAGATCTTGTGTACCTTTTAAAAGTCATTCAACATCAAACAGATTCCATTAACAACGATATGGGCACAGTGGTAACGAACGTGAATTAAGTGAATTAATTTATAAACAAATTACCGTTACAAATTCATTTTGAGTAGAGACGTAAGAATGCTAAATTAGTTATGGACTTTCAATGACACTCAATCAAGTGTTAATGAACCCTTTTAGTGTCCACATACTGCACCATCGTAAGTGATGTAAAAGTAATGTGATGACTTGTTCACAGGACCTCAAGTTCGAATCCTAGAGAATGTGGAATTGTTTTCGAAAAGTGTGTGTCCAGTCCAGGAAATCCCTGACTTGTTAATGAGTAGTAGTCGCCGTAGTCTAGTAGGTAGTGTGTTGGCTTATTAGACGTAAAGCCAGGGTTCGAGCCCCAGGCCAGACATCAAGACAAAATACAAAAAGTAGTTCTTCGGCGACTTCCACTCAGCGATTTCTGGCAAAAACTCTGAGAGTAAATAAAATTGCCATGAAAAAGTTTCCCAAAAATCTGTCGTTCGGAGTTGACTTTAAATTGTAGGTCCCGCCACTCATGTATAAAAATTAACACACACAACATAAGTGGTGTGAGAAACTAGGACGTTTGTACAATGGGTCAATTCGACCTCCTCGTGTACTTGTTTTATTTGACAAGTACACGTCCTCTAACCTAACCTAACCCAACCTAACGAGTATAACCACAAGCATTTATTCGTGACATATTGGCGTGTTTAAGTGTTTGACTGCAGACCTGAGGAATACGGGCTTGAAACCAGAAATTGGTTTTAAAATTTAAAAATATTAAGAGACTTTGCAATCTCTCCAAAAGGAGAGAGAGAAAAAACTTAGGCAGCGCCAACTTTATGAAAATGTTGAGCATTTTCACACAGTTAGTTGATTCTAGACAACAACAGATGGCAACCCTATCATCCTAGAAACTGTTTAAGGAACTATTTAAAGGAACTGAAACGATTTGCATTGTATACACTATGTACACTCCATCTTAGGAACTATAAAGTGTAAAATGACATACTTGTGTTTAGGCATGGTACGTCTAAAGGTTAAAAAATATCTTAAAACGTCTTCTGGACAAACTAAAATGACTAAAAATCATGAACTTATTGATGAATAGATGTGATTGGAATAGATGTGATTGAATAGATGTGATTGGCGGCAGTCAATTTAGTCTAAACTAAACAAGCTAAGCAGTTTACAAAGCACACGAAGTAAACTTATTTTTAAAGCTTTAATTCAATTGAATTAGCAATTTTGTAAGGCGATTGTAAAATCTATACTTTTGGACGGTTGCGCAACATGGACCATTGTTGTACGTGATCAGGGAAAAATTGTTAGCAGGATCCTGGTCATTTTCTGGCCAACAACTATATATGTCTAGTCACATCGCCTGACAAAATACAGAGCAAGACTTCATATCGCTTAATATACAAGGGCATAACTAGAAAAGGATTGGCCAAACTTTTAGAAGGCAAAATGGTCATCAATTAGAATTCTCAAGGAAGCAGAAGAAGAAGAGTTTCAGTCCATATATGAAAAAGAACGATCTTAGCGGAACAGATGTTGAAATATGTATTTGGAAAGAAGTGAAGGCCTTTCTATCAACTAGAAAGGTACTTAGAAAATTTATGAAGGCCTTACAGTCCTTAGTATTGTTAAATTAGTTGTAAATTAGCTGTAAAGAGAACGCTTTAAAATATTTAAAATGCCTCTTTTTCTCTAAACACTTTCATACTCCCAACTCTGTTAGTTTTGGCGCAAAAATTCAAAAGAAAACAGTATCCACTATAAACCAATTTAAACAATTTAAAAAACATATTGTGTGATCCAAAACAACATAAGTGAAGCTGTGTGTATTAAGCTGAGACTGCCTTAAATCATGACGTAATCAAAATAAAAGAAAAATGTTGCATTTTATCTAAACATGTTTTATAATATGATTGCTGCTACATGCCACATAAATGTGGCACAGACAAATGGGGAGAAATAATAAAAAGAAAAACAAATTTGAAAAACAGGTTAAAGAAAGGCACTCTCATACACACATTTTAATGTTATTTTCTGGCCCACCATCTTTCTCTTTTATGAGTTTAAGAGAATTGAAAATGATGGATGTGCGCCTTCACAATGCCCCCCCCATTAAAGTGTGTTAAAATGTGTACAAATTCTCTTTAATTATTTAATTTAATAATTAATGAAATTGTTGAAATTGTTTCTTATTTAATTAAACCACACTATACAATTCAGTTTAACCTTATTCTTGATACATATTATTTTCAACTGCTACTTACTCTTAACCTCACTTTTTTCTCTCTTTCTCTCTGTCTTGCTTGTTGGGCTTGCTTGTTGTATGGAATATTTCTTTATTTGAGTCATTGACCCACACTAAACGACCTAAATTTTTACGTTTGAATTTTTCTCATGTTGTTTTCAGTGTAATTTATTTTCTTTAACCACCAGTGGCATTATAAAAATATATTTTCTTTGCTACCCGTCTTTTTTCCTACGCTTTTTCTTCTACCTTTTATGCCCCCTTCCCCTCCACCAGCTATTTCTATAGGGTATTCGTGTTATTTTACAATATAATTTATATCCTTATGCGTTTATTTAACCGGAAATTTCAAATACTCACACACGTTCATTTACACACACTCTATTACAGTTAAAGTTGTAGTTGGTATAAAGGACTTTTAAGCTACAAATGCTAGTGTAGTACGTCAATCATTCGGCTTAAGGCTACAGCGTAACTTAAAGCAACAGTCAATTTAAATATTTTAAAAAAGAAAAGAAGGAAAAAAAAACTTACTTTCCTTTGAAAGTTAAGGTTCTACCCTAAAAACATTCATGCATTTGTGTGTGTGTGTGTTTGCCCGTATAAAAGGAAATCGAACGCATGAGTGGCCTGGCCTGAATGCTTTGAACATGGCCAAATGAGTTGCAAGGAAAATATTTGAAATATTATTTTACGCTTTAAATCTTTAAAATATTTAAATGCCTTACACATGAATTTTCTCACTGTTGCTCTGTGTAAACATATTTAAAAAGTTCATTCGCCTTTTACTTTGGCTAGGGGTTTGGCAAATCTATTAATTTCGCAAGTCAATCATTACGGTGAGTTTTATTTGACTTTGCCCTGTTGTTTTTGGGGCTGTATTTGGTAAAGAGTGTGCAATAAATATAATCAGGATAACAAGTTGTTTCTCTCTTCCCCCTTTGCTTTCCTTTTTTACTTGCATTTGATGGCAATCGTTAGCCAGCAATTTGCATAAATTATTAACAGGATATTCCATGGCTTAAAGCGGATTAGTTTAGGGGCATGTAATGAGGCATGATTGGAAATTTGTGTTAATTATACATCACTACAGTAGGGCAAGTGATAGTGTATGCCATTTAAGCTAAGGTTTGTTATCCTTAAGGGAAATAATTTGTTTAGTTTGGAGCACATCTGTGCAACTATGTTTGTTAATCGATGATCTCATAGCCAAAGGATCTCAGAACACCGAGAACCTAATTATTTTGGTGGATGTTTTAGTAGCTACAACCATGTCTTTTGAAACACACTCAGCCACAAAAGTATACATACACAGGCCTGCACAGGCCTTACGGCAGTCCCGCGGGGGGAGAGTGGTTGAAGTGTGTAGGGGGTGGGTTTAGTACGTAGGCACCAGCGATGGTGAATCGTGCACTCTTTTGTTGGAACAAAAGTGTCTTTCGAAGATTCCCACCTCCGGCTCAAGACAAAAAAAAAAAAAAAAAAAAAACAGGCCTGCACAGGCCCACAAAAGTATACACACGGTTAACAAATTTCAGAAAGTTTTTAACCAATCCGTTTTCGTTGAAAATCTTTATAATTGTCTGACATCTTTCTTCGATTTTAAGACGGTCTTTTGCATTGGTTCAGAAATTTGTGAAATTTGTTAATCGGATGTATACTTTTGTGGGCCTGTGCAGGGCCACAATTCAGTTCAATTTCAGAAATTTTTTAACCAATGCACTACAAAACACCGTCTTAAAATCGAGGAAACTATAAAGATTTTCAACGAAAACAGATTGGTTAAAAAATTTCTGAAAATTGTTAACCGTATGTATACTTTAGTAACCGTGTGTACATCAAGCTCTGGAAGTGTTTGTTAATTGGTATGAAAATAAGAGCTGAGATGGTGATAAGAGCCGTAACAAAGCTTTATGCTTTACTGTAGAATTTTTAGTTGACTTCTATACTTCGGGAAACGTATTGAGAATCTGTCCTGAATTCCGTAAAGCAGTACTGGACTCCGTAAACGCTTAGTAGGTGGTTTTGAATACAGTCAAGTAAGTGCATTAAATCTGGCCAAAGCTACATTAAAGGCGCATGCTTATCATAGTTGTCGGCGTCTGTATTCTGGGTACTCATGCTAGACGTATTGGTCTTGGCCATTGACTAGTTGGAGTTGCTAGACACATTCCCCTTGGGCATTGCCTTCAGTCGTATCTTACGAGACGAAAAAGAAAAGTAAATTGTTCTTTACCTCTTTATATTACGCGGATAATTTTACTAATCTGGCAAGACTCAATATCATCAGAACTCAATATGGAGTTCATTTTTAATGTTGTTATTCCAAAAAACACTCTCATACGTCCTAGGCAGCCCTAGGCATAGTTGCTACTCATGCTAGACGCATTGGTCTCACCCATTGACTCTAGTCGGAGTTGCCAGACACATTCCCCTTGGGCATTGCCTTCAGTCGTATCTTACGAGACGAAAAAGAAAAGAAAACTTTCTTTGCCTCTTGGGGACATGCCTAGCTTTACGTCAAAGCAGAAAAAGGCACCTAAACTTATATTACGCGGATAATCTTACTAATCTGGCAAGACTCAATATCATCAGAACTCCATATGGAGTTTATTTTTAACGTTGTTATTCCAAAAAACACTTGCATACGTCCTAGGCAGACCTGGACTATCCGAAACTAAACTTTAGTAAGTAAATATGGAGTTAATTTTTAACGTTGTTATTCTAAAAAGCACTCTCATACGTCCTAGGCAGCCTTTGGCTATCCGAAACTAAACTTTAGTAAGTAAATTCCAGAATGGTCTGAAGTTCTTTAATGATACTTTAGCATGATTACGCATTTTAATGATAATATTCTCCTTCCCATGCATTTTGTATCATCTCTGTACTAAGTTCTAGAATGATAGGGTTGCCAACTGTCTTTCAAGAACAGAATTTATAGTTTTTAAGAGCTTTATATAGGGAAGACAGTTACAATACAAATACAACAATAATAAGCAAAATAAGAAAATAAAAAGTTAAATAATCGATTATCGATTACGAAAGTTTTATTTAAATGCTTAGAAAAAAAATTGATTTCTTTTTTATTAATTTTCGATAAATCACTCAACAGTTTCGATTTTTATTTTTAAATGCAAGTGTACAGTGTAGTGTGTGGTGTATGTGTATAGTTTATAAAACGTTTACAGAATATTTGATGAAATTATAGAACTTTGTAGCTTGGCAGGAACAGCATACAGTGAGTTATTATTCGGATTATTTAATTTGTGTTTTTTATTAACTTGGCTAGAAACTGGTTTATTTCAATTGTACAATTTGTTTAACGAAAAAATATACATTTTAGTTTAATTTTGTTTGTTTGTTTTTGTTTTTGTTGCGCTAAAATTTCCATCAAGGTTTATTTCCGCTTTATGAACGTGTTAATCGATTTTTCAGTAGAATAAAAACGAAAAAAAAAATTTTTTCTGAAACTTTTTTTCCTCGCGGCGATTTATTTTTTGTGCTGTCCTGCTGGTTTATTAATGAAAAATTACAAAAAACAAAGATGAAGAGAAACAACATTTGTATGTTGTAAAATAATAAATAACTGTCATTTTGTTAAATTATTAAATGAAAAAAAAAAACATTATATTTTTAGCACCCTTGTTTCGTATAAAAAAAATGAAAAAACAAAAAATAAATTACAGTGCGAGTTATTATTACACCCTACACCTGTATTATCAGGTAATTACCCGCAAGGAGCAATGAAAAACTAAATCCAGATAATCGTGGAAGCAATATTTCACTCAATGGAATTAACTCTCTCTCATAATGAATTGGAATACACTTCAGTTACTTTGCAGAGCTCAAAGATATAGCCTCACAGCGCTGGAAAAATTTTATAAAAAGTCTATCTCAGAGGCAACTTGTAATATTAATACGAATGAGAAGAAGGTATTACATCGCCTTATCTACTTAGTGCTTTTTAAGTCACCGATCTGGCAAGGCTAAAGTACCATTTATTCAGTTAAGGGTTAGTCATTTACAAATATGGAAGGTTAAGAGTCTCAGAACGCATAAAAGTAGGTAAAACTGATACAAAAGTCGGGTTCGAAAATTTTAATAATACTGGGTGCTCTGATGCTATCGGACCTGCGCAATGTTCTTGCATAACAGGTATTACAACCATTTAGTTAGGATTACAACCTAGCTTCTCACACCACCCATCTTGTGTGTTTTAGTTTTATTCATGAGTGGTGGGACCTAAATGGCAGATTTTTGAGAAACTTTTCATGGCAATTTTATTAACACTCCGAATTTCTGCCGGAAGCTTGCTGAAAAAAGTCGCCGAAACAAATATTTTTTTTGGATTTTGGTTTGTACGAGTTACCTGAGCTGGGATTTAAACCACGGGCTCTCCACTACGGCAATTTGATCACACACTGACAAAGATAGTAAAAATGAGCGAATAAATCGAATTTATCGATTCCACGCCGTTCTCAGCAAGTGAGCCTATTTTAAGGCCCATTATGGCGTATTTTGCATACGGATTTGTTCCCACAACAATTAAAACCGGCTAACCGTACAGAAAACTGTGTACATGTTAATTGGTTGCTAGTGCAACAGGTGTTTAATGCTGATTTTTCTATTAAAATTTTAATTAGCAATGAAGCAAAATTGTTGCACATGGGGCTCGAACAGTCCTATGGTGGTTGTGACGCATCCTGAAAAAGTGACTGTGGCTGACTTCCAAAATGTATCAATACAAAGTTTGTATACAGTTCTACTACGGTATATAAATTTTGTACATATACAAAGTAACCAAACAATGCATCAACTATAAATCCGATGCCTGATTGCTTTTTGACTGCGTTTAAAATACACATTGACGACGTTTTGAAATGGAATACATTGTATATATTTTGTACAGCGGCATTATGAAACACGATACTTTGTTCAAACACAAAGTAACTAACATTTTGGAAGTCAGAATGTCTGTTGTACGTTAAGGTTTCTGGAAAATGATTGAAAAATCGTTTTTGTTATTTTAATGCGCTAGGGCCATATGATAACCCACTTTTTTTAACCTGCAATTGAGGTTATGAATAGGCCTGCATCTGGGGTTTCAGCAAAACAGTGTCACCGGCCACACAATATGACCGATTTTGGCTTTATTGTATGAGACGTTTTCTTTTCTTTATTTGTCCTGGAAACCTTTGTAATATACTGCTTAAAATTTTATCCGTAAGTCTGAGATCTTGCAGAACTAGTTTGCCCTTGCTTGTGGTGTAGGGTTTCTTAATTTTTTTTATTAAAAGTTCTCCTTACGTTCTCATTGTATTTAAAATAACTCGTGTTATTTAAGTACAAAGAAACCTAACCTCTTTATTATGAATAATTGCCACCTGTTTAATACATGTTTTTTTTTTGTTCGTTTCGAAGACCACCCGAAAACTTGGTGACATTTAAAAACGCAAAGCGCGACAGCAGTTTACAGAAAAAATAAAATCAAGGAAATAAAATTTTTCTCTTCGTTCCATTGCTCGCATCTCTCTTCTTTTATATCCGAATCAACGGTTGACCAAGTACATACATATGTATTGTGTTGGATAATGACGTCTGTGTGTGTGCCTGTGTGCGTTATTATTTATTTGAGGATTCATTATTAATTTCCATATTGAATTACGTACGTTAAGGAAGTTTTGTGTTTTGGTTTTTCGTGAATGGCGTGACTCACGCACTTTTTTTTTGGTTAAAATCTTAGGAATAAATTTTAATGTTTAAAAAAGAAAGTGTTATTCGTAAGCGTTTTTCAAAATAAAAAAAAATGTGAAGAAATCGATTTTTGTTTTATTTAAAGAAAGAAAACAAGCAACAACGCATTGGCAATTATGATTTGCACCAGTAAAAAAACCCTAACCTTCATTATTAGTCACATGAAAAGAAAAAAAAAATGAATTTAAATTTAAAATACTCGTAATACCGCAATGACACAAAAGATGTTACTTTGAAACATTGTTTTATTTCCGGCTGAGTATTATTAATCTAAATTCATATGGGATTTACCTCATCATTAGACTTTCTAAGTATTTTTTCAACACCCTTCAACATTTCGTAGAGTAAATACTGGCCCCCAAGGAGAATATCTCTATATTCTCTATAAAAGTAGACAACATTCCTTTCAGTTTCCATACTAATTCGGCCATAACCTGTAGACATAATTATATGAACGAGTAATCGAAAACGATGGATTGAAAGAAAAGAACCCGGAGCATATCGGAGCATCTAGAATAGGTAAAACAAACGCCAAAAGCTTTTTGTATTAACCCTTTGACGGACACTGACGTCTATAGACGTCATAACAAGGGTTTCTGGGTGGACATGACGTGTATACACGTCATAAAATGTTTCCTTGCCAAATAACGGAGATACAGCAAGTGTCCCACGGAAAGGCTTCCTAAAATTTTGGTGTCCGTCAAAGAGTTAAGGAACTGGTAGAAATTTTAAATGTAAAACATTATGGCAATGGCCCCAGAGAGTTTGAGCACAGATTAGGTTTACAATTCCCAAACTTTAATTTCATCGTCTTGAAATGGTTGGAGTTCAGTCAACAAAACTCGTTGCTACTTGGTAGAGTTGCTAGTTGCGGTCACGATATGATCAAGCTATGAATGCCTGGTAGTTTTTAATAAGGAAAGCATACAGTATAGAAGCTTCCGTCAAACTGTCCAAGGATGCTGAAGCACTGTAGACGGGCTACTGGTCATACAACTCTAAACCACAATAGAATCTCCCCAATGCTTAACAGTGGGCATTGTATTGTGATGGGCAAAGGTTTTGTTAGTGCTGACACTGGATATGTAGCTCTAAACCACAATAGAATCTTCGCCAAAGTTTTCATTTGAACTCAAATAACCTTATGATGCGGGCTTCTTGGGGACGATTGCTGTAGACTGTCTAATGGTGAAGGTATAGCACTGGCCGTTATATAGTCACCTAGCAGCAACTCGTTTCCTTGCCGTTCGTATCTTGAGTTTAAATCAAATGTCCACAAACACTACTTCTCCTTTCCACCTTCCTATAAGCTATTTTCCTAAACCTGCACAATGTACTGCATGAGTAGGGCCCATCCCCTGAGTGCTGGTTTTACCCAAAAAAAGTGGGTTTTGTGTTGTGATAAGCAAAGATTTTGCCAGTGCCGACACTGGATAAACTCTAAACCGCAACAGAGTCTCTCCGAAAGCTTAACAGTGGGTTTTGTGTTGTGGCATTAGATATACGCCATGTAAACAAGCTGATAAAGCTTACGTGCGGACCAAAGTAAACTCCTTTTGAGAATTTCGTGGTCCACCAATGTCAATATCATGTTGCGTTTCTCTCCAGCTCGATAAGTAACTCTCAATAAGTAACATCGAACGAACTCTATAGAAAGCTGTTGTTATTGTTTTGAGCCATGACAACCCAACAACAGAAAGTTCGGTAGGGTTGTGGCAGTGTACCAGGATAGCTTTGAGGGCTGCCTTTGCAAATAATGTACGTCCTGGTCGTGGCAACTTTCTTATCAGGCTGTTGAGAACTTAATATTGCTAATGTGGGTGTTAAAATATGTACTCGAAGATAGCAAAGCTATTCGTTAAACCTAACCCACAATCTGTAACCACGAAAAGAGGTGAATGATTTCTTACTCAACTGTTTGAAGTTTGAAAAACATTTTTTGTGGATGCTGAAAGGGCCTTATCATAATGAAAAAAAGAGAAAAAAAAATGTATTCATTAACAATTTTTCCTCTTTACTGTACACACCTTTGCAGGCCACTATTATTTTCGCGTCTAGACGATTTTCCAGACAAATTTGCTTACTTAGATGCACAGACAGACTAGCAGTCGTAGTGTTTGTGTCTATAAGCGTTAACAAATTGTCAATTTGCCAAAGACCCCCAAAGATTTTATGTGTTATTCAAATACAACAACAACAACAACAACAACAACAAATCAATGTTATTATAATCTAACTCCTCTAACAAATCTCGATAAATTAAGTTATTGACAGCATTGGCTTCTCCTCCGTATGATACAATAACAATAACAATTATCAGTTAGTTAAACGCTTTAAATTAGCATACGTTTGAAATTGTAATTTATTGCACAAATACAAGAGAATAAAAATAAATTGAAAGTACCAGTAGCAGCCAGTAGTACCCAGCTCTGGCTTTGAAATATAAACAAATAAATTGCCATGTATCTCCTACACAGGGTGGTTAATAAAATAAAAAAGCCTTTTAAACCCAGGGTTTGATTAAGCCCAGCAACAAGATGAAAGAAGAGAGAGAGAGAGAGAGAGAAGAAGGAAGAACTGCTTTATTTTTCTTCGTTTGACATTGAAATACAATAAATCATGATCTTGTATGGATGACTCATGCATGATCTTTTCTTTTCATCTCAAAGGACATTCCTTTATAGACAGACATCTTGTTTGCTGTCCAAGCCTTATAAAATTGAGTTTAGCAATCAATTTAAGAAATGATTCATATTTTAAACAATTTATTAATAAAAGCAACGTTTTTATTTACACTTTTTTATTGTCATATCATATCACATTCACGTTCTATCTTTGTTAGGTTTTATGCCAAATGATTCACTCAAGGAAGAGAATAAAATTCTTATACATTTCACGAATCAAAATGAATCACAAGTGCGATTAGAATATGAGCATTTAAATGCTGTCATTAAAGAGATATTTTCAAAGATTATGACAATGAAAGTTTTAATAGCCATGACAATAAATATCATTGATGATATCGTTGATCTTAAACTAAACATAGTAAATGATTAACGACGTTATTTAATTAGATTCTAAACTTGAAATACTTAGTAATAAATTGCACAATGGGTCGAGCAAGTATAAAGTACCTGGAGGTCTTGGGAACCTCTGTGTTCGTCTTGGAAAGGTGAGAGAATGAAATGAAAGAAGTGTGATAAAAAGTGAAGTCACCGTAGTCTGGTATGTAGTATGTTATCTTGTTAGTTACGAGCGCCTGGTTCAAATCTCAGCTCAGGAAAATTTTGCGGAAGCAAAAGCACGACAGCAGTTTACAAAAAAAAAAAAAAAAAAATCAAGGAAATAAAATTTTTCTCTTCTTTCCTTTGTTCGCATCTCTCTTCTTTTACATCCGAATCAACTGTTGACCAAGTACATACATATGTATGTGTTGGATAATGACGTCTGTATGTGTGCCTGTGTGCGTTATTATTTATTTAAGGATTCATTATTAATTTCCATATTGAATTACGTACGTTAAGGAAGTTTTGTGTTTTGGTTACGAGCCCCTGGTTCAAATCTCAGCTCAGGAAAATATTGCGGAAGGATTTAGGTGTGAAGCCTTTTAAGATACAGCTGGTGCAAGAATTGAAGCCGATCGACCTATCGCAACGCAGAATTTTTGGTGAATGGGCTCTTGGAAAGTTGGCCGAAGATCCACTTCTTTATTGAAAAATTGTGTTCAGCGACGAAGCTCATTTTAGGCTCAATGGATACGTAAATAAGCAGAATTGTCGATTTTGGAGTGAAGATCAGCCAGAAGCATTGCCAAAGCTACCAACGTATCCAGAAAGAGTCACAGTTTGGTGCGATTTACGGGCTGGTGGCATCATTCGACCGTACTTCTTCAAAGATGCTGCGAATCGTAACGTAACTGTGAATGGTGAGCGCTACCGTGAGATGATATCCAACTTTTTTTTTGCCCAAAATGCAAGAGCTTGACTTGCATGACATGTGGTTTCAACAAGACGGTGTCACATGACACACAGCACGCGTAACAATGGACTTATTGAGAGGCGAGTTCGCTGAACATTTTATTTCACGTTCGTTACCGGTCAATTGGCCGCCTAGATCGTGCGATTTAACGCCTTTAGACCATTTTTTGTGGGCTTATGTTAAAGGTCATGTCTATACAGACAAGCCCGCTTCAATTGACTTATTGGAAGCCAACATTGAAGCATTTATTCGTGAGATACCGGCCGAAATGTTGGAAAGAGTATGCCAAAATTGTACTAAGCAGATGGACCATTTGAGGCGCAGTCGCGGTCAACATTTGCATGAAATGATCTTCAAATATTAAATTATATGGACCGTACTATCGATTCAAATAAAGATTTCATGCATTTTTCTGAATTTTAACAACACAACGTGGGTGGTGTGAAAAGCTAGCTTGTAGTCCTGACTAATGCTGTTGTAATGACCACCTAAGTGGGTAAGATGCTAACATATACAACATGGTTGGTGTGAAAAACTAGGTTTAAATACTGACTAAGGTTGTTATAATCATCAATTAATTGAGTAAGATGCAGCAAATGAAAGAAAAGTTGTAGGAATCTTTACAAAAAGATAAATGCACGTTTATTACAATGCCAAACATCACAATAAACATCAGGAGAGCCTGCATAAAAGCTCCTAGCAGAGAAAAGAAGCTAAGTATTCTATTTTAATCGGACAGTATAGTCAACTGGCTACACGTAACTACATATCATAAAGCCTTTTGGGGTCTTAAGGCTGCCTTAGGTTAGGTTAGGCCGGAGTGGTAGCTCTGTTATCACAAAGCTCACTTGAGCACGCATAGCGGCCCGTTGTGATGCCACGGATGAACGCAGGCCCTGTACTAACCAAGTTCCACCAAAATCAGGGAAAAGGAAGAAGTCGGTCAGCGCAAGGGCTGCACAACAAAAGCACGACTACCCTGCACTGGAAAACCAGCCAGAAAGTAGCTGCCTTACAAACAAGTAAAATGCTGCCTTCCAAAATGTATCAATACAAAGTTTGTATACAGTTCTACTACTGTATATCAACTATGTAGACATGCAAAGTATTCAAACAATGCATCAACTATACATCCGATGCCTGATTGCTTTTTGACTGCGTTAAAAATACACATTGACGTCGTTTTGAAATAGTATACATTGGAATATATTTTGTACAGCGGCATTATGAAACACAATACTTTGTTCAAACACAAAGCAACTAACATTTTGGAAGGCAGTTAAAGTCTGAAGGTTTATTAAGCCCTTTAGGACTTCAAAGGGTTAATAGCACAAATATTATTTAAATTCTTTTTTCAACAATTTTTTCATAGAACTCTAAACATACATATGTAAACAAAAAAAATTTTCTTTAATTTGTTTGGATGACCACAATATTTGAAACAAATTGTAATTTGTTTATTAAAGCTATTGTTGTTGTTGCTACTATTGTTTTAAGCATTTATTATAGGCGGCATGTGCGTGAAATATTAATTGGATTCCTTTCATTGCTATTATTTAAGCAAAACTCAATTCAATGGAAAAACAATGAAAATTAGAAAAAAATTTAAAAAAAAATTTACAATTTAGAATCGAACGAACATAAAGGCTAAACGTTAAAAATTTTAAATAAAAACAAAACATAAAAAAATCCTCTAATGAAACAATAGTTGTTGTTGTAAGCAAAATGGAAAGGCTTTTTTTCTAATTGTCATTAACTGACCTAAAACTTGTCACAAAATGCATTCAAAATGCTTGTATTTAATGAACAACTGGAATTGCAAGCACAATATATAAAAAAAAATGATTTACAAGAATAAAAATAATAAATTTTTTTTTATTATTATTTATTATTATTGTTGTTATGGTATTTGATTAGCGGTTTACATTCTATGACGCTTTTGTTTTTTTTATAATTTGTTTACTTTTTTCTAATTTTATTTTTATTTTTTTTTCTACTCCATGCTTTATATTTTTAATTCTTGTGATACATTTGTCAATAAAACAATATTCATTTCGTTTATTTACTTTATTTTTAAATTCTATTATTCATGTCTCTTAAATATAATAGAAAAATATACAATAATTTATAACATTAGATTAAAATTATTAAAAATAAAATAAATAAACCTGACTCAATGCATAACAAGATAATAAGAAAAAAAAATTGTCACGATTTTTATATTATCTTTTTAGCAAATTTTGCTTTAAGCATATTAATGTATCACACTTTAACAGCATATTCCATAAATTTTGTATTGTTTTCTAATCGCAAACTTCTGTATCTTTAGCATATGTACTTGTTTTTAATGCACTTTTCATAATTATAATGAATTATACATATATTTCTTCATTTTGCATATTTGCTTATAAATGCATATTTGTAAAGAATATTTCATTATTCTTTTACTTGCAGTTGCTTGTTTGAGCATATTTTGGTACTATTTTTAAGCGCATATTTCGTCATATTTTAATATATTATTCTATTACTTGCAATTGCTTGTCTGAGCATATTTATGATATTTTTGGGTTGTATCTCCTATATGCTCTTTATTTTGTACTGTTTTAAATACATATTTCGGCATATTTTAATATATTATTCTATCACTTGCAATTGCATGCCGAAGCATATTTATGATATTTTTTGGTTGTATTTCTTATATGCTCTTTATTTTTACTGTTTTAAATGCATATTTTGGCATATTATAATTTTTTGTTTATTTATTTACAATTTCTAAAACAAGCATTACTCTCTAATTCGCTTATAATTTTTTTTTATCAATTTTATAATGCATATTTTGGCATATTTTACTGTAAAAAGCATAATTTCATTATTTGTTTTATAAATTGTTCATTATTTACCATGCATATGTATTTACATGTAATTCTTACGCGTCCTTTAATATTATTTACTGTGTTTGAAAGGCATATTTTAGCATACTTTCTTGTATTATGTTCGTTATATTCTTATATAATTTTTTTTGTATTGACATAATTTCTAACTCACTTATTATTATTTTTTTTTTTTACCAATTTTAAATGCATATTTTGGCATGTTTTACAATAAAAAGAATAATATTCTTATAATTTTATTAATTTTCATTGATTTTCCGAGCATATTTATGTATTTTTTTTACTAGTATTCCTTAAATGCATTTTATGTTATGTTACATTGTGTTTAAAGGGAATAGTTTTCTTATATTTTCTAAGCTTATTTATGGAAAATTGCTTAAATTAGCTTAACTCCAGACATCCTTATTAATTTTGAATGGTTTTTAAGTGCTTATTTATATATATTTTAGTAAAATAAAAGAATAATTTATTAAACTATTTTGTTAACAATTATTATTTTTGTAATCATATTTTTAAGTAATTTGTTTTTATTAATATTTTTATTTTGAATATGTTTTTAAATGCATATTTTAGTATATTGCTATATTAAAGTTTTGCTTTACAATTTTTTATCTATCCACTGATGAAAGTTGTTAAATTGATCAATTATCTGATTTGCTTTTTAGGTTTTTTATTACATATTTTAGCATATTGCTGCATTAAAGTTTTGCTTTGTAATCTTTTATGTATCTACTGATGAAAGGTGATAAATTGGCAGATTTTCTTATTTGTTTTTAATTTTTAAAGGTTATTTAGGCATATTGTGATGTATAAAGTGTACTTTTTTATACAATTTTTGTGTCTTCTAAGCATATTTATGAAAATAACTCAAATTAGCATGTTTTTTTATTTGTTCATCACTTTTTTTTGTAATTTTTAATGCTTATTATGGTACATTATACTGTCAATGTCATTAGCATGTTTTTTTATTTGTTCATTTCTTTTTTTATAATTTTTTAATGCTTATTTTGGTACATTATACTGTGAATGGCATATTTTCCTATAAAATTTTGTTTTTAAGCATATTCTTAATTGTTTTTTGCATATTTTGTTCAGAAAGCATATCTTGTAACATATTTTGTTTTATTATGATCAGCTTGGCATTGTAACTTCTTTTAATCGTTTACTTATTGTTGCATGCTTCAAATCAAACTTAGATTTTGAAAAGGATTTGAATTTGTTTAAGAAAATTTTATAAAATGACTTTTATATGCTTATTTAATATTTTAATAACAAAAATAAAATGAATTTAATTTCATTTTTTTTTATCTAAACATGCATTATAATTGCTTATCTCACAATAATAAAGAAGGAAAAAGTGAAAAAAAAACAATTGAAATCTTTGTTACATTGACTCTGGGTAATTTGTTAATTAAACAAATGACTGTTAAATTAAAAAAACAACAACAGCAGCAACAACAACAAATAAACGAATCTGTTAATAAATAATAAACATTAGTTTATAAAATCTAACACTTGCCACCTAACATTGGAGACAAAATGAGACATTTTGTGAGCTGGTCATAGTGAATAGCAAACAAATTGAGCAGCGAATATACCGGCATATATCTTGTCCGAATGTAATTGTAAATTGTGAAAATAAATTGAAACTGAAATTGAAACTGAAACTGAGCATTGAGACTAATTTAATAGAGATTGTAAGAATAAAAAAATCTCAATTGACACTTGAATTGATGATCTTTTTTTCATTTGAATTTATTTTTGAAATTTTATGAATCATCATGAATACATGCATACGTGGAGACAATTTGTGAAAATTAATGATTTGTTTTCTTTAGAATGACTGGTAATAGTATTATTTAGTCAATTAAAGGCATACAAAGAAACGTACACTGGGTGGCAAAAGTGCTTACATCAACAGAATATTTTTATTTAAAGCCTAAAGGCTCAAACTCAAACGTTATATTGAAGTGATGATTAGGATAACCTAGTTGAAAGAGTTCTAACGTTTCAAGACTTTGTCTTAACATTTCGTAAGCATTAAAAAATTTATGACATTTAAAACATTCACTCTTTTTTGCTTGCCAGTGTATACTTTTGTTTGAAATACAAATGCAAGTTTCTATTTTGTAAATAAAAATTTACCAGTTATACTGGCACTTCCGATTGCTGGTGAATATCAAAATAAGCAATAAAAAGAAAAATTATTCTCTAATGATTGCATGTTAAATGCAATTTATTATTTTACTAGTTGCAGTGAATGTTTGAAATGGGAATTGGAAATTTTTTCAATGTTTTCGATTTGAAGATAAAACATATAAGAATGCCAGTGCTTGAGCTTAAGTTATAACCTTAGCTTCAATCAGCTTTCAAAATCAATTCACATATATTTAGTATTTTTATTCAAGCTAAATGATTGATCCAGTGAAATTCTAAAACTAATTTTTATCCTGTCACAGATTTGCAATTAAATGAAGTTAGAAACAAAGCATGAAAGCATTAACAGTGTCATATAGAAAGAAAGCTTCAAAATATGCTCTGAAAAAATTAAGCATGAAAAACAAATGTTTTAAAACGTTTCTGATAAACACACTTCAGCATCTAACATATAAGAAATAAAAACATATTTGCATTATATGCTGTAAAAATATACTGAAAAGTTACAATAGTTATTCAAGAATAAAATGTGAGGAAAATATGCTTTGAAGAATATATTTCACAATAAAGTTTTTATAATAAGACAAAATATGCTCTAAAAAATGCAATCAAATATGAAATTTAAAAAATAAGCAAATAAGAAAAATATCAAAAGCTGAAATATGCAACAAAAAACCATAAAAGAATAATAAGCAAATAAGAATAAAGAATATGCAATAAAAACATTAAAATAATAATAAGAAAATAAAAATAAAAAATATGCAATAAAAAAACAATGAAAGGATAATAAGCAAATGAGAAATATACTTTATTCTACTATGAAATATGGAAAAAATGCAATTAAAAGTAAAAGTTTGAAAATAAGCAAGTAAAAAAATATCAAAATAGTATAAAAAGCTAAAATATGCAATAAAAACAATGAAAGAATAATAATCAAATAAGAAATATATTCTATTCTATTAGGGAATATGGAAAATATGCAATTTGGAATAAAATTTTGAAAATAAGCAAAAAAAAAATCTATTAAAATAATATATTAAGACAAAATATGCAATAAAAAACAATGAAAAAATATTAAGCAAATTAGAAACATGCTGCATTATATTATGAAAAATACGTTTATGAAAGATGAAAAACAAAGAAAAGAATAAGATTTAATTTTTAAAGAAATATTTCGCAATAAAGAATTTCATTTAAAGAATAATAACTTAAAGCTAAAAGCAAATAATAAGCAAATAAGCTGTATGCTATTAGTAGTAATATGTTTATGTGTGTAAATATAAATTGGTTAAAAACATAACAATTTTGAAACAGAATTTTCTTAAATATGCTAAAATATGCTGCTAAATTAATCAAAAATTATGGATATTTTAACAAAGATATACCAAATATAATTCATTCTTAAAATTTAACAACAATTTAAAGGTAATATGTTTTAAAAATATAATATATATATTATATGCAAATATGCTTTTTTGGCTTTTTGGCTAATTATGAAAGAAATTCTAATTAAATGAAAAATTATGCCAATTAGAGGAGAAAATTAGAAGAAGAAAAGGAAATTTGCTTAATGCTTAAATATTATTGCATATGCTATAAATATAATAAGAAAAAAACTGTGAAAAATTGTCAAATAACTTGTCAAACGTACGATATGCAGTACAAAATCTTATAATCTTATGCCAATTTTAGAAGAAAATTAGAAGAAGAAAAGAAAATATGCTTAATGAAGCATATTATTGCATATGCTATAAATATAATAAAAAAACCGGTGTGAAAAATTGTCAAATAACTTGTCAAATGGAAGATATGCTGTAAACATCTTGGGAGACAATACTGTGTTACTAAAAAACAACACAAAATATATGAATTAAGCTTTTTTAAGACAAAAATATGCTTTCTTTTTTGCTTTTTCTCTCAGAGTTTGAAAGTAAGTAAAGCATGTTCTATTTGTTCCCAGAATTAATAACAGAAATTTTAACCACTGGGTGGCATGGTAAGTAGCGACCATTAATACACTTTAAATGTCTTCAAAGAAAATTAATGGGTTTTTCAAAGTCTACAATACCGGTAGTTAAACACGTACAAGTTTTTTCTAAAAATTGGTTTTTACAATTTCAATTACATTTTGTTTGCAGTTAAAGGCAACTGCTTACAGTTGACCATAATTTTTTTTGCAAAGGCCAGAATTACATGAATTGCATGAATTCAAACGAAGTGGCAAGGAGTGTTCACAACAAAATTGATAAGAAATTAACAAAAAAAAAAAAAAAAACCAAATATTATTAAACAAACACGTGACAATAGAGAATATGAGGAAAAAATTACAATGTAAAGAAAAATAATAAAAAAAATCACACCTTTTTATAGAGAAGGCAAAAGAATGAAATTACAAAGACAATTAATGGATGGAGCCTTAAGGCTTTGGCAGTCATATTTTTGTTCTTTTTTTTGCTAAGTTTTTTCCATTTCGTTTAGAATTTTTAATTTTATGCACAGTGTCTGTTGATAGAGGATGGTGTAGAGTTTTTTTTTCTTTACAAAATAGTTATTAAAATATACAGAAAAAATTTAAAAAAAAATAATCATAAGAACGTGACAACCTTGCATCAATTGAATTAAAGTTGAATTGAAAATGAATACCAATAAAACTTTATTAGAAAATCAAATGAAATAAAAAAACGACAAGAAGAACAAATTATTTATTATGATAATAAATACTTAAGAATCAACAATTGAACATTATGGGCACGATTTTGGAAAATCTATAGAGATTCTCCATAAAAAAACAAAACAAGAATGCAAATTAAAATTATGGCTGGAGACATCTAGGCGGTTCATTTCATATACACATACAACTAATGAATACATATGTATGTAAACTGTTTGTGGTAAAAATTTATAGAATTTCATTGTCATTAACATTTTAAACTCATTTTAATAACACCGAACAGAACAATTAATTCAAAGCCTTCATTGTTATCAACAAAACATCATCCTCATCATTTGCTAGTGGCACTGCCATATTATCTACATCATTAACATCATAATTTTGTTAGCATTCGTATAGAATAAATGTTAAGGCTAAGGTTAGCCTCTCTAACAGTCATTCACTCGCTCACTAGCTTGCTCGTTCACTCACTATACAGTTAAAAAAAATTGTTGTTCACATACCCTATAGTGTTTGGGGGGGGGGGGGTACTCATATCTCATATAGATTTCGTTGTTCGCCTCTTTTCGTGTCAAAAATTAAAACTCATGATACATGCAATTTTTATGTAAATTACTGACAATTAAGTTTTTTTTTCATTTTCATTTTGCTACTGCTATTGCCTCTAATTGCTACACCCCCCTACTTGTACTCATCCACAAGTAATGGTTCTCTCTGTTTTTTTCAATTTATTCCCGTTGGCCATTAAATTTATACGTACTTTAAACAAGGGAATGTTTCCTCTCGAGCAATAGTCAAGCATTTAATACATTCAATACATTAACCCTTTGGGACTCGATTTAATTACGTACAAGAATTGTACAATACGGCATTATTTAACCCCTTAAAAGTTAGTTTCAAGCTTTGGAGCTTCAAAAATGAAGCCCATTTCCCTACAAATACCGTTTTGGTGGATAATTTTTTGCCATATTTGGTGTACTTTACTTTACTATATCATTAGTGTAGTGTTTTTGGGTGAAAAACGAATTCAAATTCGATTTGCAAGACTCTATAGAACTTTAATTTACACAATTTAAGGAGCTTTTCAGATATAAAAACAAACAATAACCTAAAGATGTAAAGTCCATGTCCTCTACGGTGCATGCATCAGAACTTGCCGACTATGTTCTCTCAGTTTTTGCCTTTTTTAACCAAAGAAGTGTTTGATTTCACCTTGTCATCATGGAACCCAACTACATTTTCTGTTGATCAATACTAGCCCTTCATTCTTCCCTTGCTTCTCTGTGGCAAGAAAGCATGTATGTATGCTGTTACATACTGATACAGCTGCCTTGAAAGTATTCAAAAGTAAAACTCTACACAAAATCTCCGAACCAACGCAGTTTGGCTATGAATTTCACATCCAAACCAAAGAAATGAACATTGTCCAGCTTAAAAGCTAGAAAAAGGATGTTCTAGCAGGATGTGAACTTGATACCTGCATCTACGGTCGTAGGCATAAAGAACTAAAAACTAAATTGAGCAAGCCCCCTATCACGAATGGGGGTGACCTAATGTTCACTTTTGTTTATTTTTATAATACAAAATGTAAAAATATTGACTTTTTTATATATTCAACATGTTGCTAGCAACATGTTGCAGATATAAATATTTATTATTTACAAATTGTAGGTAAATGATTTTAAAATGCCATATCTCAGGTTATATTAATCACGCATAGCTTAATATATAGCTTATTTGAAAGGTTATATTCTAAGCTTTACCTTCTTAGAAGACATTATTTAAATCACATTACTCCGTGAGAAGTAATCTGCGTTTGAAAATGATTAAAAATTTGGAACATTTTATTTTGCTTCTCTATTGTGATAAAAAATTGTAGGAATGCGTGGCAGGTTTCGTTTTAGATCTGAGAATTTTAATGTTAAAGATGCACTTCGCCCTGGTCTAATGCTATAAACACAATAAACGCAACACAGCAAACACAGTCATTTTCCAACATCAATTTGCTTGTTGTCGCATTGCCTTTAAAACAAACATTTCCATGTACACCCCTGTACTCCATTTTTGAGAGACTGCTGTGTTTGCTGCTTGATGCATTGCGTTTATTGGGTTTATAGCATAACAACGACTTAAATTTCAGTGAAACTCTTACCAAAGCTCGGTATATAATTTGGCATTCAACACCAAATAGTTATCAAACATTTAAAGAAGACAGAGGCCTGGGCAGGCCGAAACACAACAAACGGCTTGTTAAGGCCAATTTAGCAGGCAAGCAGTTCTAGATTGGATTGCTTTCTTGAATTTCACTAACTGTTGACAGTGGGGATCAGAACCAAAAGTTTGACCAGGTTGTAGACACCTATAATAAACAATTTCCTTCCAATTTCACCGCACAAGGTTGACAAACGCTTTGCTACTGTCTGCGCAACTTCATGATGATCTCTCGGACATTATAGATCGTGCTAGATCCACTTTTCATCGCTCGTAAGCATTTCCTTTCATTCCAACGTTCTGTGTATTAAGCCTTTCACTATTAACATCAATTATCGAGCTTATATGCCGAAATTTCTTAACTTTCTCGTTAATGTCATCAAGTTTTTTAGTGACCAAAGCGAGATGTGATCTCTAACACCGAAATTATCTGATGGAAAACACTTTCGCTGTAGTTTTATAAGCTTTACAAATATCATAACAGTAAAAAAGCTCTTCGAGAACTTGTTAAGCAAAGTTTCTTTACGTATATCGCTGAGTCACCGTAGTCTAGAAGGTAGTGTGTTGGCTTATTAACACCCAGGACAGGCATATCCAACTAAACGAAATATTAAAAACATATTTCTTCTGCGACTTCCTCTCAGCAGATTTCTGGCAAAAACTCTGGGAGTAAATAAAATTGCCATGAAAAAGTTTCTCAAAAATCTGTCGTTCGGAATCGACGTTAAACTGTAGATCCCGCCACCTACACATGAGTGGTGTGGGAAGCTAGGCCGTAATCCTGATTGAAGTGTCAGTCCCTGAGCTTTTAAATTTCGAAAGCTTAAAAGTTTATTTCAAAAAATTTAATGCAGAACTTTAAAGCTTCCTTATGCAGAATTTCTATTAAATTTTTTTTTTTAATTCTTTTTAAATATTTTATATTCGCACTTACCTCAGCTTGTGTGGTCGTTGATACTGGCCCTGATTTGACTGTGGCAATAATTGTTAACAGTACGGTTAAACCTAAGAACACATAACTTTGGCGGGTAGACATTTTAAAACTATTTGAGCTTTTACAGGTGACAGTAGTTGTTGATTGAGATGATTGAGCTGGTACTGCTGCTAATGGATTTCGTCGCTTAGTGGTTGGAGGTGGTAATTGCTTTCTATTGAACATATTCTACTTTAAACAAACACAATTTAAATTTGATTTGATTTTTTAAAATATTTGATTATTTTTTTTTTTTAAATTCTTTTTTGATATGAAATTTATTGCTTTTTTTTTCTTCAATTACAAATAAATTATTTTTTAATGTATTAAGGCACTGTTTATTACTTTTTTTTAAATCACTTGTTTTACTTGTGGTGGAGGTAATGGAAAATAAATCTGTAAAGAGAAAAAAATTTTTATTTTTAGTTTTCTTTAAAAAAAAAAAATAATTACATTCTAATAAATTATCCGGTGTTTAGCTATTTTTGAAATGTTACCAAGAATAAAGGCAAGCGTTTTAAAATAGAATATTTATGTATAACCTTATATGGCCAGGCATAAATGCCAACAGGTTGAATTTAATAAATTCCTGGTCTTTAGCGAAACGAAAACAACCTTAAGGTAACGGAAACAGAAACCTAAATAACTTGGCAAAAGGGTTTAAATGTTAAACTCTGGCCACAACCTAGCCACAGACTACGTACGTAAATACCAATTCCAAGTATTTTCTAACTAAACTCAACTATAATAGGGGTAAACCGTAATACCTAACCCATCATAGTTTTTAATTTAGAAAGAAAAGCAATTCAAACACTCATATTTGACTCACTTTTTATTTCACCACTTATTAAAAACATTTGCTGGGTAATCCCTATCTGCATGTATGCATATTCACCTATGATTTCGTAGCCGTATTCGTATTCGAATCGTAATTTTCCGCTTAGTTACACGGTTTTAGCTTGAAAATGCCATGGCAAATAATAAATAAACAAAGATTTTTATATGTAAAGTTAAACAACAATTATAAAAAGAAAACAACAACAATAATATTGTTATAATACAACTACAATAATAAAATGATTAAAATTTAATTAAAACTTTTGAACATGATGCCCTAGTTAAGGCATGTAAATTGAAATTGAACTTTCAATTGTTTTTGTTTTTTCTTTTTTGAGGTGAAAATCAAGTTCACAATGCTTGTAAAATGTTTTAAAGGAATTTTACATGTTTTTATACATGATTACCTAGTTTACTGCAGCAATAACTAAGGTTATGAGTAAGTGGTTATATTCCTACAAACAAATAAAGTTCAAAGGGTATTCTTAGTGTTGCTTTAGTTCCTTTAAGGAGCATAGGGCTGTAACAAGGAATCCTCTCTATTTTCTTATTCGATTTCCATTTCATTTATTTTCCAATTAATGTACAGCAATCGTTTTGTATATAGTTTCCCTTAACTCTCTCTCTCTCGATGTCGGAGCAGGCAACATCGTTGCCCTGGCAAACCTCAGGAGATGAACTCCTGCTCATGCAGATCATTGCGACAAATTTGTAAGAATCCTTTCTATTTTCTTATTCGATTTCCATTTCATTTATTTTCCCTGTAATCTACAGCAATCGTTCTGTATATAATTTCCCTTAACTCTCTCTCTCTCGATGTTGGAGCAGGCAACATCGTTGCCCTGACAAATCTCAGGAGATGAATTCGTACTCATGCAGTTCATTGCGACAAATTTGTAAGAATCCTCCATATTTTCTAATTCGATTTCCATTTTATTAATTTACCACATAATGCGCAGCAATCGTTCTGTATATAATTTTCCTTAACTCTCTGTCTCTCTCTCTTTTTTTCTCTCGATGTCGGAGGAGGCAACATCGTTGTGCTGACAAATCTCAGGAGATGAACTCCTACTCATGCAGTTCATTGCAACAAATTTTATTTTGTAACATTGTGATGGTCAGTAGTCAGCAAGGATAACTCCATACTTAATACTTGATGTCGCCGTAGTCTAGTAGGTAGTGTGTTGGCTTATTAGACGTAAAGCCAGGGTTCGAGCCCCAGGCCAGACATCAAGACAAAATACAAAAATAATTTCTTCGGCGACTTCCTCTCAGCAGATTTCTGACAAAAACTCTGAGAGTAAATAAAATTGCCATGAAAAAGTTTCTCAAAAATCTGTCGTTCGGAGTCGACTTTAAATTGTAGGCTCCGCCACTCATGTATGAAATTAACACACACAACATAAGTGGTGTGAGAAAGTAGGACGTTGTACAATGGGTCGGGTATTGTTCGACCTCCGGGTACTGTACTTGTCTTAATTGACATGTACACGTCCTCTAACCTAACCTAACCTAACCTATGATGGTCAACGTCAGCAAGGATAACTCCATACTTAATACTTGATAGGCGTTTATTTATATCCTTTAAAAACGTATTAATATTGCACCGATCATTTGGTTTCTAACTCACATGCATATTGGGTGTTAACAATGCCGTGTCAAAATTCCGATTACTCTGTTCAGGCTATTTCCAGGCATACTAAAGCAAGATTAAAATCTTTTTCTATTACAGATGGCTGGTAAAAGACTTAATACCGTTTGAGGAGCGTCTTTGACTACCTTTATCTTCCTTTTTGCTAACTATACACTCCTAAACCCCTCTTCATATGTCGCAAATAGTTTGTGGTCTAATTAATAGCGCAGAAGTTCTTCACACTGTTTATTTCCCAGTGGCCAGAGACTCCAAATAACTTGTCCTTGTAGTCTTATATATGTAGCTGTTGTAGATACTTATTTAATTGGGCATTATATATATTTAATCAGGCTTATGACGTCACTTCTCCCACCTCTTAAGTCGTGTGTGTTAATTTGATCTAGGAGTGCCAAGACCTAGAGTTTAAAGTCGATTCAGAATGGCATTTATTTTGGGAAACTCTTCATGGCAATTTTATTTACTCTCAGAGTGTTTTTGCCTGTAGGCTTCTGAGAGGAGTCACCAAAAAATTTCATTTTGTTCGAGATTTCAATACACTGCCTACTAGACTACGGCGGCTGATACAAATAATTGCTTGCAATCAAGCCTAGATACGGCACAGATTTTTGATAAAAACTAGACTACTAGACTACGGCGGCTGATACAAATAATTGCTTGCAATCAAGCCTAGATACGGCACAGATTTTTGATAAAAACTGGTCAGTTTAACTAACTGCCATTCTACTTCTTAATAACGTTATAAAATGTGTGATGACTCTAAAGTACTAAATATTTAATGTTGCGCTGATGGAAAGACTTAAGGTGGCTGGAGGAACAAACAGAAAATATTACTGACTAGAGAAGCTTAGGCTTTGTAAATCGAAAATAATTTAATGCGGTAGTATGCTATTATATTGGCTGCCTTCCAAAATGTATCAATACAAAGTTTGTATGCAGTTCTACTACTTTATATAAACTATGTAGATATGCAAAGTAACAAAACAATGCATCAGCTATGAATCCGATGCCCGAGTGCTTTTTGACTGCATTAAAAATACACATTGACGACGTTTTGAAATAGTATACATTGTATATATTTTGTACAGCGGCATTATGAAACACGATTCTTTGTTCAAACACAAATCAACTAACATTTTGGAAGGCAGCCGTTATGTCTGATAGTAGAACATAAACCATATGCTCGGTATAGGGTAACAGACCAGAGTCTTTGGTGGGAATCGGATCTACAATCCTCACGTTAATCAGACTACCCAGGACTAACCAGGACACCTTAGTTGTAAGACTCGTTATTTTTTTAAATGTAATAAAATTGAATAAATTTGTTGTTTCATTATCATTGTCATATTTGTTAAATACAGAGTGATATTTTAAAGTATTTTTTTTTATTTATTTCAATTTGTTTATTAGATATGAAGGTAGTTATAAGCAGCTGTCAATTTGAAAAGATAAGTAGAGACACACTTAGGCCACGCATTTATGACCCATTGTGATAACATACATAGTCTTTAATTCCTCTTGTTTATTAGATAAAAATGATATAAATTTACTTCATTTCATTTATTTTCTTTCTTTTCTTTTCATTTCTTTACTTTAATTATTTTTAGACTGAATTTGTTTAATTTAGGATTTCAAATCATTTGCTAAATGTACTTTGAGTGCATTTTTCTACGGCTTAAAATTCTTTATTTTTTTTTATCAAATTTTTATTGGCCACTTGCTGCAGCAATAAACTTTAAAAATCTGTGTTATTAGGGAGACACTGCTTAAGTTGATTTTGTTAGAAATTAAAATAAAATAACGAGAACAGAAAAATTTTAGTTTAAAGGAAACAAGTAGTAAAATGGGCTAAATAAGGGTTAAGAACTGTAAATTCAGTGGATATTTTAGTTAAATTTTTAAATCCTTAACTGTTTTATTTTGCTTGTAGAATATTTGTCTGTCTGCTTAATTATTTGTGAGCTATGACAGTTATAATCGACGATAACTGTTTACATCTGAAAATCAGGGATAGAATATTCTAAAAAGATTATTTTTAAACAATTTCTTAGCCTTCTTCAGTAAAAGAGGCAGGTGATTTGTTGACCATTCGAAAATATGAAAAAAATTAATTTTTCTTTGCACGAGTATACTCGTCATACATAGTTAAAGAGTTAACTGCTAACATGATATGGTAATGAACTCTAATTTTGTTTTGTTTAATTAAATTTAAATGTTTAAAATTTAATTTAATGCTTGTAAATTATTTAACATATTTTGTTTATTTTTTTATATTTTTCACAGACCAAAAATCTTTGTTTGAAATGATACTTGAAAAAAAAAATTTCATTTTGTTATCTTATCAGGTATAACAAATAAAAATATTTTACTATTGATAAATACCAAACAGAATAAAAAAAAGAATTAAAAAAAAGGTTAAAAAAAAATTCTTTAAAAATTTTATGGAAAAAAAATTTTTTTGTTCTAATTTTTGCACAAAAATACAAAAACTTTTTTTAAACAAAAAAATTAAATTCTTAAGCTTAAAAACAAAGCGAAATTGATCTAATCGATTAAAGCTAAAATTAAATTTTTTATTGTTTTTAAATAAAACTGTGATGAATTTTAACAATTTTTTGTTTATAAATAGAAAAAAATTTTTTTAAAACTTTTTACACGTCTGCCAGTTAAAATAGCAATCAAAAAACACAATGGCTTAATGAAACAAAAATAAAACGAAAATTATTTAAAAAAAAAAAAACAAAAAAAAAAATTGTTAATAATATACACCAGCTATCGCCCAACCAAAGGCGACTAATCATATAAATTATCATTCATCAAAAGTACCCTACTCAAGGCATTTTAAGCTTAATAAGTAAAGCTTAATCCAGAACAACAACAATACTACTTACTTTTTGAGTTTGACTGGTTATTTTGGGTGTTTTTTTTTTAATTTCAGCTCTCTTTGCTCTCTTATTTAATTTTAAACGTTTTGTTTTTGTTTTAGCTATAAAATAATTTGTACTTTTTTGTTGTTGTTTAATAAAAAATAATTTTTTTTAAATATTTTGTTTACACTCAGCCAAGGGAGACAAAATTTTTTAAGAAGAAATGAAAACATTGAGTCAATGTGAGTCATTTGAATAAATTTTATGTTAATTTTACAATACTCAGAAAGTATATATTTAAACTAAAAAGAAATATATACATATGTTTTGCTTAATTTGTTTTATTTTTATAAATAAAAACAATAACAACAACAACAACAACAAAGAAAGAAAACAAAAATTTAAATTTTGGCCTGTTTTCTCTTAAATTTTATGACGTTTATCATCAAACTTTTAAAGCAGAAAGAAGAAGACCAAAAATATAGGTTTTTAACGTCAAATTACTATGGTTACATTGCCATTAAATTATTGATTAAACAATCGGTATATTTGTTTATTTTTATTTAAAAGAAATTAAACGTTTTTATTTTTTATTTTCAGTTTTTAAGGTTAATTAAAGCAAACTGGGTCTCAAAGTAAACTTTTCAAACTTATAAGAGAAATGTTCTAAAATTTAATAAGGACAAACTTAATATTTAATTATATTACATTAAATAGTTTAAAAAATTAATTTAAATAAAGAGAAAGTTGTTTGAGTTGTTTTCTTATGCATAGAAAGCTAGAAATAGATTTCAGACACACTGTTATTGACAACTTTTTCTCTAATTTCTCCTATTAATTATGTCTGTAAAGCTACAGAATAGCAAATTAAATTGTTTTTTATTATAAACCTGACCTAGACAGTTCAAAATCAATGGTTGCATAACATTTTTAAACTGCCATAGCCTATAAAACTGCCTTCAATTATTAAAGGATCGGCGCTATACATTAGGTCTAGGCTTTCCTCGACCTCTATTACAACCTACTTTTCGAATTCCAATACATAAATACATACCTAATTGGTCATTACAACCCTTCATACCCCTTATGTTGGCTGCCTTTCAAACTGTATCAATACAAAGTTTGTATGCAGTTCTACTACCGTATATAAACTATGTAGATATGCAAAGTAACCAAACAATGCATCAACTATAAATCCGATGCCTGATTGCTTTTTGACTGCGTTAAAAATACACATTGACGAGGTTTTGAAATAGAATACATTGTATATATTTTGTACAGCGGCATTATGACACACGATACTTTGTTCAAACACAAAGCAACTAACATTTTGGAAGGCAGCCGTTATGTGCGTTAATTTTTATACATGAGTGGCGAGAGCCACAGTTTTAAAGTCGATTCCGATCGACAGATTTTTTTATGAAACTTTTCATTGCAATTTTATTTTACACTCAGAGTTTTTGCCAGAAATCTGCTGAGAGGAAGTCGCCGCCAAAATATTCGTTTTCATATTTCGTTTTCTTGGAGATGTCTGTCCTGGGGTTTGAACCTAGGCCTCATGTCTAAAAAGCCAACACACTACTTAATAGACTTCACGCCGACTTCAACCTCCTTATTTTCTTTTAATTTTTGGTACTTTTTCTGGTACTTTTTTATAAAATTAAGCAAGTTTTTTTCCTTAAAATCTAACAGATTTATTTATAATCTCAGGTCATTAGATCAATGCTAAGAAAGGGAACTTTTTTAAAAAAAAATTATTCTACAGCATAAAGATTGGGGGATTTTTTTTTGAAAAGAAAGTACTTTAATGCTTTTTTTAAAATATCTTATGATTAGTATTTATGAATAAAAATTTATTTTAGATACTCGTGATATAAACGCTCTAAAATAAAATGTTGTGTCTGCCACAGTCTAGTGGTAAGAGGCCTACCAAATGGGGGAAAAAAGTATGAATAAAATCTTTCTTTCGATGACTATCTCTCAGTATGCTTTTGGAAAAAGCTTTGAAAGATTCCCAAGTCTTCTTTAATTTATAGGAAAAAACTATACCGTAATCCTGGCTAAAAGGTTGTTATACTGACTTAAGGTTCCATTCACGCAAAATGGTAATTCAACATTTTTTTTTGGTTTTTGTAGCAGTAAAAGGGCTAAAGTTTATAGACTTACGTATGATAGCCTCACTGACCAATTCATTAACGTTTATTATAAAAAATTTTTTTCTTTTTTGTATGTTTATAGTTCAGCTAGGAACTTGACCTTAGAGATAACATAAATTTTGTAGTTCATTTCAAGCTATTCGATGCCTTATCTCATTGATAAAAATAAACCAAAAACTATATTTGATGACAGAAATATTATTTTTGTTTTCTTTTCAAATTTCCAACAAAAAATTTTTCTGACAACGTGGCATGGCGACTTGATGGCATTAATTTTATTTCCATTTTTTAGTTTAATAATGTCAAGTTCATTACATTATTTATTGAGCCGTTCTAAATACCTTTAAATAAATTTTCTTCTTCTTATTGTTGTTGTCGTTTTCTTTAGACAAAGGAAAAGAATTCTTAGCAAATATTTGTTAACAACACTCATTGTCGTATGCATAGAATGAATGTTCATCGTTGGAATACGCTTGTACAACAAAAAAAAAAAAATGAATAAAAAAAGCAAAAACAATAACAAAAACAAACATTTATTAAATATTTACACTGGAATTGTTAATAATTTAGTTTTTTTTCTTTCTTTACCAAAATGATTCACAAAAATGTTTTACGATAATTATCGAGGCGGTCAGAAAAGAACAAAAATTTTTTTTTTTGGTTTTAAAAGGCCAACACATATCAAATAAAGTGTAAAGTGTGTGTTGAAAAAGGTTTTTTCAAAGACCTGTATCACCTTATTAGTAAGTGTTGTAGAAGAATAGGCTATTAGTTATGAACAGAATATGGCGGCAACTTCACAGGAAAACGTTTTCAATTGATGAACAATCAAAGCGACACAACATGATCGTTTTATTGTTCTTTCTGGTGCTGAAAATGCATGGGATGCACTTCTCCACGATGATTAAAGAAAGTAGAGAGTAAATCTGTGACAATTGATAGAAATTTATGTGTTTTTCAGTTGCATTCCATGCACTATCTGTAGGTGGAACGCTCTTCCTGTAAAATTTTTTCCTTTCGCTTACAACATAGACAATGTAGACAGCTTCAAATCTAATGTCCACAAATCCTACTCACAATTTTCTTCCTAATAATCCACATTTTTCTGAAGTCGCCGTGGTCTAGTAGGTAGTGTGTTGGCTTATTAGATGAAAAGCCAGGGTTCGAGCCCCAGGCCAGACATCAAAGACAAAATACAAAAAGTATTTTTCGGCGACTTCCTCTCAGCAGATTTCTGGTAAAAACTCTGAGAGTAAATAAAATTGCCATGAAAAAGTTTCTCAAAAATCTGTCGTTCGGAGTCAACTTTAAAGTGTAGGTCCCGCCACTCATGTATAAAAAATTAACACACACAACATAAGTGACGTGAGAAACTAGGTCGTAATCTTGACTGACGGGTTGTAATGACCACATTATTCTAGATTCTATTCATTTGTACTGCATGAGTAGGAGTCGTCCTCTAAGTGTTGGTTGTAATAAAAACAAAACAATCGATGAAGGCGTGTCTGGTAGTCGATAGGGCTAAAACTCCTTTTTCCTATCCTTTTATTCCCCCTTCATACACCCTATTTTCTTCGTTCTAACTCAGTGACCTGCAGGAGAATGACTTATCCCCTGAATATTGCTTGTAATAAAAAATAATTGATGAAAGTGGATCTGGCAGTAAGTGGGCATAAAGGCTTAAACTTCTTAAGCTTTATAGACGACACACATTGAAGAGCAATGCATGTAAAAAGCATGCTGGGCTACGAACGCCGAAATAGGGACTTAAGGATCGAATTAAACACGATTTTTCTAGAGTGAAGAGCTTCTTATTAGATTACCATAGGTTGTGCCAAAACCCTCTTCAGATAAGCACTTGAAACTTGCATTTCATAGACTTTTTATTTTATTAACACTCCCCTTAAAAAATATTTTTAAAATTAATTTTTTTTGGCAGTATTTAATCATGTTCAGTTTTAAAAATAAAATCATATTTTTGCTTTTGGAATACTTTTGGACATAGACACCCCTTAATTAGTTTAATTGAATTGCTTTAAAAATTAATTTCTTATTCTTTCTGGATTAAAAAGGAGAGTTTTTATATGAAATTATTACTCAATTTTTTTTTAAATTGAAATACAAACTTTATACGAAATTTTCTGTTTTAAAAATATTAAAAATATATTTCAAATATTAAAACAATACATATCATAATGAATGAATGAATTTATTAAAGGGAAATACCCTCTTAAAATATTAAAATTTGTTTAAACAAAATGACTCATGAAGTATGTGCTTTTAATTTTAAAAAAATTTGTTGTTGTTGCTTTTTGTTACTACAAACTTTTGTTTTGTTTTTGACACTCCCTACGTCTATTTTACTATTATTTTTTAATTGTAATTTATTTTATTTAATTTAATTTTCTTTATTTTTGTTTTAAATACTTTTCAATGATGTCACAATATGAAACGTATTAGCAAATAAGGTGTCTTCTTATCTTTTAAAATTGAAAAAAAGAATATTTTTAATAACTGATAATGGCAGTTAAACAAATTATTACGAATAATGGTTTATTATTATCAGAAATAATCTCTGAAGTGTTGAAAATCATAAAAAAAGGAAATAAAATTTCATTTTTTTTTCTATTTTTTATTGGCGTTTTTTCTTCAAACAATCAAGAAAAATGCAATGTTTGGCATTAAAAATTATAAAAAAGGATTAAAAATATTTGTTTAATAATTATATTAATAACTGCTTAAATTGTTTATAAATTTTCCATTTCTATCCACAACCTATTGGCCTAGTTCTAGACCAATATCCCTTATGAGTAGCACCTATCTGCTAAGTATTGCTCGAGTTTAAAAAAAGCAGAAAAGTAAGAGTTTTTTTTATAAAATTTTCGAGTTTGACAAACAAATTCAAAGGCGTGGCTTTACATTATTAAAAATTAAACAAAAAACTGTAGAAAAAACTGAACAATTTAACCCATGCCAACAAACACTCTTTAATAAATGAAAAGATTTTTATGACAGACACACATTTCCTAAACTGACTGCCCTTTGTTATGAGATATGCTTGCCCACAGTTATACTTGGTTTTCAATTAAAAAATATTCCAACAAAAACAAGAGAAGCGTAGAATACATTACATATTCTATCATTAACACTAGACTTACACACACACTTACATATAGTACATGACATATAAGGACTGACAGATGCATTAAGGCATCTTTAACTCTTATTGTCCCAATACCGGTCTTGCCGTTGCATGGCTATACATGGTTTATTGACAAAAAAAGAGAGGAGAAAAAAATTGAAAGAAAATACAAAGAAAACGCGCAAAAAACAAATCTTAATAAAACAGGATTGTAGGTTTAAACAACAACAACAACTACAAATGCATTCTTTTGTTTTAAATGCATTTTATTTGTTTATTTACTCCTTTTTTTCTCATTAAATTACCAACAACCCGGCTTGAACAAAAATGGACAACAACAAAACGAAGAAAATAAAATTGTTTTAGTTGAACGAACTGTAGGCAATAAATAAAGCAAAAAAATTCTTATTTGATTTAAACTTCATTATTAGCATTTTGATCATGATTATAATCACAAATTATGGAAAACAAAAAACAGAAAGCAAAAAAATATTAAATTTTCTTTATAAATTAATATTATTGTTGTTTTATTACAACATCACTTTGTTTTTGTTTCGTTTGTAGCATTTCATGCAATCACTGACTCTGCCTCTGCCTCTGCCTCTTTATTGTATTTCATTTCGTTTTTGCTTTGCGAGTGCAAGTAACGGTTTATAAAAAGAAATTACTTTGAATAAAGGCTCGCTCTTTGTGTTTTTATGCACACGCACAAATGGATGCACTCATATTTATATTCCCTATTACAGTAATATGTTTTAATGATCCCCCATTCATTATGGCATGCGAGAGACTGCGTTGCCAACGATTTATTTGAAAAAAACGAGCTGTAATATCATTTAAAAAAGATGGGGGTATTTATTATAGAATTGAAATTAAAGTTTTAATTGAGTTTTTCTTAACAAAAAAAAAAAAAAAAAGATGAAAATAAAACCGAAAACACATGTTTATGATTAACTCATTAAATGTGCAAATAATTAGCTTTACTAAGAAAAAATAAACAAAGCTTGTCTCTAATTGTTTAATTTAGCAGTTCAAAAATATTTAAAATAATCGAGAATTTGTTATAAGATAATTAAAGAACAGAGATTTACGATCATTCTTAAGTGTTACTCGGTTTTAATTATAAACATCAATTGCGTAAAAATTTTAAAACATTCGTTAGTAAAGAGAGTTTAAGAGGTTTTTAGTTTGACAGGGTAAAACACCATTATAAAAATGGAAAACCTATAAATTTTGAAAGCTAATAGAAATATAACAAAGCAGGCTACTCTACACACCCAAAATAAAATTATCACACCCAACATGAGTGATGTGAGAAGCTAGGCCGTAATCCTGACTGAAGGGTTGTAATGGCCAATTATGTATGTATGTGTGTAGTTGTTTGCTAAATGATTTTCATTATTTAGTAAGAAAAAAGTTCTGTCGTTATTCAAAAAAAAAAAAAAAAAACTTGAACCTAAAACTCCCTATAAAATAAGGGCAGTAAGTTGATTATAGAACTCGCACAAATACTTTTTCTTTTATGGTACTTTATGGATATTTTCGATTATTGAAGAAAAAAATTAAATTTTTTTTCTATTAATTTGTACTACTTGATGGGGAAGGGAAAAGTACCTGTGTGGGGAAAAAAGGGAAATTAGTATTTCAACCAATATTCTTTAATTTTAAAAATTAGAAATCTTTAAAGGTACTTTTTAAAAATACTTTTCGACAAATACTTTCATTCTCCTTTAGTTTGAAAAGCTCAAAAGGGAAGACAAATTTACCTATAAAAAGTACTAATAAAAAGTACCTATAAAAAGTACCTATAAACGTTTGAATTAAAATTTCAAATAAAACTTTTAATATCACTAATGATACACTAATATTGATACAATATTTTATTAAAAAATAAATATTTTCAAAACTTAAAAAAAAATATATTCATCAGCGATAATATTTAAAACAATTTTTTTTCTTTAAAAACCAATCACTCTTTGCTGTCAATATTATTTAATAAAATGGCAAAAATTTATAAAAAATTATTTTTAAAATTTTCATTATTTATACAGTCAGACGACGTTGTCTCATAATAAAGTTCACAAACTTTATTAAAAAACTTTAATTCACTTAGAGGTTATTTAAGGAACGTGATAAAACTTTAAAGATACCCGGTAAAGAAACTTATTAATTTATTGTTTAAATAATACTTTACCCCTTAAACAGAATATATAAGAAGAGAACAAAAAGTTTGGGAAACTGTTCTTTGTTCCATAAATAAAATACACACACACGCACTCACTCACACTAGTAAGACAGTCAAATAATAATAACAATAGTGGCGGTGGTGTTAATTTTTTCTTTTAATTTTTAAATTGGTTTTAATGCACTTCTTCTTTTGTTGTTGTTTTTTGTTTTCTTTGATAATGAATCTTAATTGAAGACAATTAAGGGATAAATATTGTGGTTGTTCTACTCTGGTGGTAATTTAATTTTTTTTTTTTGGTTTTTTGAAATATTTTTTAAAATTTATTTGCTTACTTTGGGTTTTAAATTTTCTTTTCCATAAAATTTTTAAAATTTTTCTTAATTTGTGGGTTTCGTTGCAACTGTTTTTCTGTTTTGTTTTAATAATTTTATTTATTTTCTTGTTTTAAATGTTTTTAAATAAAACTTTTTAATGGAAAACACTTTGCTAATAAACTTCTATTAAATGTTGTTGAATTATTTATTTTTTTAATTTTTAAAAAAAGTTCGTTCGTTTCAGAAAAAAAAATGTTTAAACGTTTTCGCGTTTTTTTTTTCTTTAATTAAATTTAATTGTTTTTATTATATTTAACTTTAAGTCTTTTTAATTTAATTTAATTAATTATACAAATTGTTTTTTAAAATACAAAACAAGAGGAGCTACTTAACAACCTCCTGCTAAGGCGAGCAAATTTCAACTGATTTTAAAAATTGTCATTTTGTTAAAACAACAACCTCATCTGGCTTCTGGTTTGTCTCTACGCTGTTGTTATTTCTTTATTTTATCATTCATTAAACCCCCCTTCACCCCCTCACGCGCTTAATACCACCCTTTATTATTAATAATAAATAAATCTCTTAGTATTGTTAGTGATCGTGTGCTGTGGTTGTTGTGGTATTGGTGATCACTGCCAGGCTGTTATAGGAAAGCTTTGCCAAAATTGTTATGATTGTAGCAAGCTTTTGTTTGCTAATGAAAGAGTAGCAAAACGTACGTGAAGAGAGAGAGAAAAAGATTTTTTTTTTTATTTTTCTACAAATTAATCATAACAAGAGCGGGTGGGAGAGTCTTAGAGAGCTGTTGAGCAACTATAAAAAACGCCTGCAAGATAGTATTTGTTTTGTTTTTCACTGTAGTAAACAATGTTTGAAATTCTTTGTTTACTTAGCGTGTTCAATTGTTGCCAACAGTTTTCTGTTTATGAAATTCCTGGAAAAGCAATAATTTTTTTATTAAAAATTTCCTCTTAAAATTACAAAGACGTGTTAACGGTTTAATTAATTTTTTTTGTAATAAAACGTGGTTTAGAAAGAAAATTAATTTTTCTTAGGAAATATACAAATTGCATGGTATTTGGAAATGTACATTAATTAAGAATGAATGAATAATCAAAGTGAAGAATTTCCATTGACGAAAAACTTTCCACCATCAAAAGACGTCGTCCTCAATTCACAATTCAAAATCAATCAGGGTTTTGAATTTCTGAATAAACAACTTGTCGGTATTATACACGCTCTACCAAAAGTTTCGATGAATCACAACATAAAACTCTCATCTGAATTTCTTTTTTCACAAAATCATTTACAAAGCAGCTCGCTATCCCTAAATAATATCGCAATACTGTAATTTACGTCATCACCATACAGAATAATGGATTGTTATCAAGATTTTTAAAGATCTTTGACCTATTTGACCCACAGAAAGGAATTTTTATTTGAAAAATGGGTCATTAGCAAGCTTTTTAAATGGGCTTTTTTTACCCTCAGAAAATCATTTTTAATTGACTTCAGCGTTTAATTTTTTTAAATATTCTGCTCTCAAGCTCTTTGCAGCCTGAATTTTTAAATATTTGGGTTAAATGTTGCCGCCGACTACACCATAGGGGGTCCATCTACATACATACATACATAATTGGTCATTACAACCCTTCAGTCAGGATTACGACCTAGTTTCTCACACCACTTATGTTGTGTGGGTTAATTTTATACATGAGGGTCCCATCACTACAGTTTAAAAACAGATTTTTGAGAAACTTTTCATGGCAACTTTATTTTACACTCAGAGTTTTTGCCAAAAATCTGCTGAGAGGAAGTTGCCGAAGAAATACTTTTTGTATTCTGTTTTGATGTCTAGTCTGGGGCTCGAACCCTGGCTTTTACGTCTAATAAGCCAACACACTACCTACGAGACTACGGCGACTTGATAGAGGGGGTCCATCTGCATGTTATTATTTGAGCTTACTTTTTTAGGCCCTGTACGTCAGGGACTTCACGAGTCTCCATAAACAATAAAAAAATGGGTTTAAATAGCATGATCTAGGCATTGCATTTTTTACTAGAAAGTCTGAATTTAATTGCTCATCGTTCTTGCCTGTCAATAGGTATCCTGTGGGATATATGACACCGTCTGATTAAATCACATGTCAACGAATTCCATTTCTTCCATTTTGGGCACAATAAGTTACAAATCATTGTACTGTACCTTGCTCTATTGACTGTAAACCTGAGTTTGACCTACATTACCACCTTTTGAACTGAATTTGGCCACCCATTACAATGTTGACGTACCCATTGGGGGTAAATTTATATATTTATGCGCATAAATGTTCTTTAAAGGGGTAAAAAAAAAACTTTTCCTATTTCCCCTTTGGATGTACAAATAATCCCATTTCTAGAAATTTCTTATGGCAACCCTAATTCTCCAGTTTTATTTATTTGATCTTTGACTTGCGTCTGCCTGCGATTAATGAAACGAACACTCACTCATTCATTCATTCATTTATTGTCTCGATCTGTCCGTCCATGCATAATGTCACACGGTTTACAGAAGCTTTTATTTGCATGAATATAACAGTGAAACTGTTAAAAAGTTGGCTAGAATCGTAATGGAAGCAGCAAAAAAAAAAAATAAAACAAAAATAAACACAATCGTGCTGATGTCTGAATGGATATCTTAAAGATACAAATTAACAGTAAAAGAGCAACAACAACAACAACATATAATTTAAATAAATAAAAACAACATGATCTTGTTAAATAGTTAATAACACAATAACAGCAATAACAGCAGCAATAAGCAGTACTTATTAAAGCAGCCATAAATTGTTAGCACTGATGTGTTGCTGTGTGCTGGTATAGATCGATGAATAATCAAAGTTTTCTTGGAATCCAAAAACTTCGTCATGACAACAACAGCAACAACTTGAAACAGTTGAAAGAAAAAAGCAACAAAAACAGCAATAAGAGATACACAATCATTTAGTAAAAGTTAATAAAAAATACGTTAAAAAAGAGTATAGTAATGTGGCGGCAGAGAGGCTGCTCCCTCCTAGCCTAAGACTGTATATCAGGTGTCTCTGGCTGTGCATTTGTATCGTTTTTTTTTGTTTCAATTTCTTTGTCATTCTTTCGTGGTTACAATGAATTGTTTTAACTGCCTTTTCCTCTGAAAAATACTAAAATTAATCGGAAATCATTTAAAGTGTTGAACACGAATTGAAAAAAAAAATAAAATTTTTTTTATTTCTTTCTCTTCTAGTCATGCTGGGTATGACTAGCCCCGGCTTTTAAAATTTTTTTCTTCTCTTTTGTTTTTGTATCTGAGACTGCTGTAGGCCGGTTCGGAGTCTGATGCTGATGACGTTTTCTTTTATTTGTTGTTTTTGTTAATATTATGACAAGTGGTTTTCGTTTGTAAAAAGTGTTTCTCTGATTACTGCCGCATACAATGTGTGTGTCAACAGAATTTTTATGAATGAATTTTTGATTGAGTTTCGTTCTTTTATTTCATTTTTTTTTTTGGGAATTTCCTATTATTTCCGGTATTTTGGTGTTTTTTTCTTTCTTTGGTTTTTTTCTTTCTTTGGTTTTTATCTTTCTTTACTTTTTTCATTTGTTCGTGTTTTTGTTATTGTTTTTATGCGTTTGTTTCAGTTGTTTTTGCCATGATTAATATCGGTAAGACGGACATACATACGTGTGTCTGTCTGCTCATTTTATTATGTAGCTCCAGTATATTACTTTCTACACAGGGTGTTGCAACAGTAGATGTGATAAGGAATTGGGTAAGTATTGCTCTGGACTCTGCAGTCTAGGGTATGGTAGAGTGTGGTATGTATAGAGACCGGTTTAGATTAAATAAAACGAGGTCAATCAGGTAGAGTTCTGCCTTTACTTCTATTTTTTAGTCTCCAATTTAATATTCAGATGACAACATCATTAGAATGTGTATTAATCGTTCTGCGGAGTCCACATAGGCTGCTATTAGTAGCGCAGTGTAGTGCTTGATTATGAGACCATGCAATGCAGGATTGAATCTGAGAGAATATGCTTAACGAGTGCTTCAAATTATGTAAGCTCTTCAACCAGCCTTCAAATAATCCAACCAGGAAGTATCCCAACGTCCTGCAGAGCATGCCATGAACAACAAACATCATAGGATGTTACGAAAGCATACTATTCTTCAGAAACAATGCAACAAAGCAATACCCATTCACAGAGCGCGCTACTGTTCTGAAAATAGTTGGCAACACTATTATTTCAGATCAATTGCATGCTTAAGTGGAAAAACTTGATAAATTTTTCCTTGGTTGAGTTTTAATGACGATTGGGCCTGAATATGGATTTAGGTTTGTGAAGTCTGTCCTGCCATACGTGCCTTAAATGCATAAGCTCCCTAAGTACTTGAGTTGTTGGTGTCATGACATACTGTTCTTGATGTAGCCTTAGTCTAGTAGGTAGTGAGGTTGACTTATTAGACGTAAAGCCAGGGTTCGAGAACCAGGCCAGACATCAAGACGAAAACATGAAAAAGTTTTTCTTCGGCGACTCCCTCTCAGCTCTGAGAGTAAATACAATTGCCGTGAAATGTTTCTCAAAAATCTTTCGTTCGGAGTCGACTTTAAACTGTAGGTCCCTGCCACTCATGTATAAAATTAACACACACAACATAAGTGGTGTGAGAAACTAGGTCGTAATCCTGACTGAAGGGTTGTAATGACCAATTACGTTATGTATGTTACCTACTAGACTACGGAGACTACAATCAATTTCTTCTTGAATCCTCCCGTGCTATTCTTCTATTTGATCGTAAACCTTTCCTCTGTTCATATAGAAACTAATTTTGATTTTTACTTTATCACTGACACTCTGT
The DNA here is from genome assembly GCA_936449025.2 of Sarcophaga subvicina. Taxonomy (NCBI): domain Eukaryota; kingdom Metazoa; phylum Arthropoda; class Insecta; order Diptera; family Sarcophagidae; genus Sarcophaga; species Sarcophaga subvicina. The sequence goes on from OW388084.2 coordinate 11,901,322, forward strand.
CTTTTGACGGTCAGTACCTTGTGTATGGTATTAAACAAAGCGTTACTTTCAAGTTCTGGCAATCGCAGATTTTCGATAACTTTACTGTGACAAATTTTCTTTCAATTTTTGAAACTGAATTTTTTTCTTCACTTAGAATTTTGAACTACTGTTCCACAGTCGCCCACTGCTTTAATACTTTTTAATTGTACGAATAGCTTTACTTCAGTTAGAGTGGCGGTTCTGCATGACCTATTGCAGTTGTTATCCACACACACACACACTTTTAAATCACCCTGTATAATAGTCACACAAATTTACTTTATTATGGATCTGTTTTTATTTCGTATGAGTTTTTTCAATTTTTATTTATTTTTTTATTTTTGTTTTTATTGTTGTTTTATTTCTTTTTCTTTTAACAACAATGAAATGGCACACGTTCATTCTTCGTTGTTCATATTGGGGGGCCCCATTAAAATAGTCTTTGTATCAATGCTGATACATTTTCTTACAATAATTCATTTCATTTCAGTTTTATTGTTTTTGTATTTATTTAATAATTTGTTTTTATTTATATTTTTATTATTTCTTTTCATTTATTTGTTTAATTTTTTTACGCTTTTTTTTTGCTATTTTATTGCAGGCCACCAATATGCGTTTCCAAGTATTTTTTTTGTTAATAAATTTTATGTAAGAAATGTCAATTATTGTAAGTATGAATAAGTGTATGTATATGTATATGTATATGTATATGTGCGTATATATGTATGTGACAATGTAATTTGTTAATTGCAATCAATCAAGTAACTAATCAAGTAACAACCCAACCCAATTCTTTACACATAATGAGCCAATATTCCAAGTAAATGTAAATACGTGTGTATGACTGTAAAACAGAAGGTGTACGTTCACTATCCCCATTCATTCATTATCTTCTAAAACGGAAATATTTCTTATGAAGGTGCACAGTAAAGAAGTTTTGAATGCAATTGTTTCCTTAGGAAAGATTTTCGAATTTCTGAACTGTATAGGAATTTAATATAAGCTGACTGCCTAACTGAGCTATTCATCAATGCATAGATCAGACATGTGTGGATAAACTGGGCTTGTACTTAACCAATGTAAAAAGGAAAGCTTCAGGCAACTCTTCAGAGAAGCATAAAATAACCTTTAAGTAGATTCATAATGTTCGTTCATAGATAAGAAGAAAACTGGAACCAAAGTATACACTTTTTCAAGGGGACATCAGTTAGTATGGGATAATTTAAGAACATTCGAATTGATGACAATGAAACTTGATACTCAGACTCAGAATTTCCAGCAAAATTCTGGAGCATTGAGGGCAAGACAGGATATATTTTATAACGAATAAAGGAAATAGAAACTCATAAAAGTCAGAAACTCCGAAAGTCAGTTAAACCATAAGGAGATCCCACTCGTTATAATTTATCTTAATGAAGTTATTCAGTGTACGGATAAATTCAGAACGCTGATTGACGAAATATCATCTGACTGTAATCCCAGGCATTAATAATAGTCTTAGCACTACGAACCGAGCATCGCGATCCAAAAATCTTAATCAATTATACAGTTTGAAAACAGAAAAGGAATTAACGTGAGTCCAAAAAGCTATGTTTGATTGATTAGAATACAGGAACTAGTGCCACTAGCCGAAGACAGAATAGAGAACACGTGGTATAGCCTTTTCTGAGCCTATTTAGTTTCCTGGAGTTATAAATGTCGATTCTTTGTCTTCTTAATTGGTTTTTAAAACCCTTTAGTAAGGCTTACAACCTAGTTTCGCACACCACCGCAGGTTGATGCGTTAATTTTATCAATGAGTGGCAGGACGTACAGTTTAAAGTCGACTTCGCACAACAGATTTAAAAATTTTCCATAACAATTTTATTTTACTCTCAGAGTTTTTATCAGAAGACTGCTGAGGAAAAGTCGTTGAAGAAATATTTTTTCATATTTCGTTTCTTTCGAAATGTCTTAGCTGGCCTCACGTCTAATATGGCAACACTGTAACTAGACTACGACGTCTTTCTCAAGCGTACTACTATAGGACAAGCATTGTGAAGGAAAGTAGTCTTCCAGAAAGTGTGAATTAACAGCTCTATGTACGGGCAGGTCTTCAAAACTGTCAGCGCCTCATGACGAACTTGAACTGGAAGATAAATATAAGAACACCAATGTTTCCTTTGTTGAATGCGTTGATAGCTTTTGCCATCTAGTCAGTAAAGTAGAAACCATTTTTATGCCTTTATACCTTTTTGTTTCTTAAAGTACTTTTTGCATCATTTGAAATACCACAAGTGCAGTTGAAACTTCGCCTCTTAAATGCCTTTCCAAGGAAATATATGCAGATTTTCCCTTTGAGGATAGTTATATCGAAGTAGGAGGTGGCGTAGCTGAGTAGGAGATGACAGATTCCACATCCATTTAAACATACATACTTTCATATATAATTGGTCATAACAACTCTTTCGATAGGATTACGACCTAGCTTCTCACACCACTAATGTTGTGTGTGTTAATTTTATACATGAGTGGCGGGACCTACAATTTAAAGTCGACTCCGAACGTCGGATTTTTGAGAAACTTTTTCATGGCCATTTTATTTGCTCCCAGAGTTTCTGCCAGATATATACTGAGAGGAAGTCTTTTTTCAAAATTTGTTTTGTTCGAGATGTCTGATCTGACTTTCATGTAAGCACTGCTTGCAAATTCATATGCTCTTTCATTTCCATTGTTCTTTTCCTGTCCCGGCGAAAAGATTGAGGAAATGTTGCATACTACATACATCACTAATGTTATCTCCTTCTGTCATCATTTTGCCACAGGTCACACTAATATCAACTGATGTCTTGAATAATTTAAATCGTTTTGTTAAAACTAATCCCATAATTATTCTTTAACTAGCAACATATTAATTAATTTTGTAATCTATTTAATCAAAACAAATCGTTGCCAATAATAATGACTAATTATTAGGGGGGCACTCCCATAAAATTTACAATTTCAGTGCCAAGCAAGCAAATTGCAAATCTTTCAAAATGCTGACATCTTTTTAAACAAAATGCTTCATTATTAAATAAATAAATAAAATTAATAATAAATACAATAAAAAAAATAATAATTTGAACGCATTGTAATCATTTTACAAGAGAATGTTGCCACAAATATTCCATAAAATGCGAATTGATTTCAATAGTTGGCCCATTACAAGCATATTATAATACAATATCTGTACATATGTATGTACATACACAGGCATACAGTTCAAAGAATAATGCGATGAATCATATAACTTTGCCATACAAAATTTATTAAAAATAAATTGGAAAAAAAGCGGAGAAAAAACAAAAACAATTCAAATTGAATTTATTTTTATTTTATATTCCAGGCCAGACCAGACAGCCATCACCACCACCATCAACGCCATCATTAGCTCTATTACAGATGATGATGATGAGCTGGTAGGGCATAATTGGTTCAATGTGTAGTTGGTAACGCATTAGAAAGTCTGTGGCGGTTCGAAACTATAAAATGTACGTTTAATTATTGAAATACGTTTCTGAGTTACCCATGCCAGAAGCTGATCAGTTTGCCTTCCAAAGCATAGAGTACCCGGTTGTTTGTATTGCCCTACAAAAAAAGTGTTCTTGTTGCTGTGTACTATGCCCGTCAAAGTTTATTTTTCAAATCACTTGAGGTTTATTTGAGATACAAAGCATTTAATGGCGAAGATAATTTTTCTTTTTTTAATAAATTTCTTGGAATCAAATCTGTTTTCTAAACTGCATCTACAAAAACACAAAAAAAGGGGGAGAAAGTGTTGAAATGCAGATGCTAAAGATGACTAAATATACTCCATCCATCCATCCATTCATGTGTTTATCCATTAAAAAATCTGATATTTTCATTAAAAAATAAAATTTATGATGCTCTTCATGAGAGTATCATATTTCAGTAGTTTTCTTGTGTTTATTTTAAGAGAGTGTTTAAAAATATTTTCAGCGTTTTTTAAAGTGTAAATTTATTTAACAGGCTCCATCCATCCACACTCAATCATAGTTTTTTTTTTGCCACTGAAACAGTAAATTGAACTTTATGGTCGACTAGGTTTTTTTCATGAAAAACTAAAATTCAAATGAAATGAAACGCAAAAGAAGAAAATTATTGAAATAAACTGGTTTCTTATTAAGCGTTGTTGGCGGGTGGCTGGTGGCTGGATATTAAAAAAAGTGTACCAACACCACAGCGCAAGTAATTTATATTTTATTGCACAATGAGTTCCACTACCGTGTGGTACACACACGTAATTGGCCATTACAGTCCTTCAGTCAGGATTACGGCCTAGCTTGTCACACCACTCATGTTGTGTGTTAATTTTTATACATGAGTGGCGAGAACCCTCTGTTTGAAGTCGACTCCGAACGGCAGATTTTTTTGAGAAACTTTTCATGGCAATTTTATTTACTCTCAGAGTATTTGCCAGAAAACTGCTGAGAGGAAGTCGCCGAAGAAATATTTTTTTCATATTTTTGTTTTGATGCCTGATCAGGGGTTTAAACCGTGGCTTTGAGTCTTCCCTGTGGCACAAGTTTTCCTAAAAAAGCGTTTAATTAAGCTCCATTTGTTTACTGACCCCTTCCTCATATGGAGGTTATTAGATAGAATTCGTAACCATCAATCAAATAACAAAACTTACTCCATTCAGTGAACGATATAGTGGGGTTTAGTTATCAAAGGCTTAAATCGGGGAACTCATAATGATTTTGCGATTAACAAAAGCAGAAAGCTTTACATCCATTCGATTTAATACACCGAGTGGCTTATTAAAGCCACGCTAATTGTCGTATGTCATCTGTTACCATTGATAGTGTAAATATTGGGGAATGCTGAAGTTCTTGGCGTTCTGGCGACACCTCATGTCTAATAAGCCAACACGTTACCTACTGAAGTTGCCGTAGTCTAGTAGATAGTGAGGTTGGCTTATTAGACGTAAAGCCAGGGTTCGAGGACCAGGCTAGACATCAAAACGAAAACATGAAAAAATATTTCTTCGGCGACTTCCTCTCAGCAGATTTCTGGCAAAAGCTCTGAGAGTAAATACAATTGCCATGAAAAGTTTCTCAAAAATCTTTCGTTCGGAGTCGACTTTTAATTGTAGGTCCCGCCGCTCATGGATAAAATTAACACACACAACATAAGTGGTGTGAGAAACTAGGTCCTAATTCTGACTAAAGGGTTATAATGACCAATTAAGTAAGATTGTAAATAAGTACACCAACGAAATACTATTGTCAACATCTCCCATATGTGGGTCAATGCTACGAATTCTATTTTTGAGCTTATCGACCATGTGCCGTAAGCCATTCAACTCTACTGATTCATTAAAACACCACCACAGTGTGGCATATTACTTTGCTATCAAGAAAGCATGCTCATCATGTGCTGCGGACTCACAACTGATATCCACAGCAGAATAAACATAAATGTTTATAAGCGTTTGCACGCCTACATCACATATCGGTGAGGACATAAATCTAAAAATATACAGTTCCTCCATGAATTTTACGATTTGGAATCATGGAATACAGTAATCAAGGATGTCAACGTGTTGCAGACAATCATTAACCACTGTCCTCGGAAGATTTTCAAAATATTTAGACCAGCAACCAGAATGCAAGCACTCCTTCTGCTTGAGGACCTGCCATATCTCAATTGAATTTCAGCTCCATAAATGGAGGAGAACTGTGATCATTCTACGAAGACTTAGTGGTAAAATTGCTACTGAGCAGAGTTCTCAGGTTAGCCCAGGAAAGGGAAGGTTAGCTCAGACTTGAAAAAGGCAGATAGAGATACAAGCTGCTTTCCACTGTATGGACTAGGGTTACATATGGGGGATGTTTTCCCTTGGAGCCTATATGGGGCACAGGACCTCGGTCAGGTCCCATTAATCAATTTGTAACAGGTTCTCACACTTAATTGCTCTACTGATCCTAGTCTGATAATGGACTGCCGTCTTAGACATCAGATTGACCTTTGAATTTATAACGATATATAGCGACATATTTAATTTAAGTACAAGGAACCGCTTCCTGCAGCCGCATCTAGGAAAACAGATGCTACAGTCGCCTCACGGAACTTTCCAAAACTTGACGGATGTCAAAAACTTCACCCAGAGGTTTGTGAGTCAATTTGGCGTGTGACAGATTTGGATAACCTTGGGTTTATTGCATTAAATCAAAACTTTTACCGCATCCTTACACTCTCTTTGACCCCAAATGGCTTTGGACAGAAATAATTCCAGATAGTAGAAGTCTTCATAGTGTAATGGACAGTGTGTTGGTATGAAATGTTTCTCAAGTGGTGAGAGAGGCTAGGTTGTAATCTTGACTAAAGGGTTTAGTATGACCAATTAGGCAATTAGGTTAGTTCTGTAATGCCCAGTGAATCGGATGGAAGCAGGAATATTTGCTACACTATAATTAAGTGTAACTTTTATAGTAAATTGTTCTGGTACCTTAGTTAATGTTGTGGCTGGATGGTAGATGACAGAAAAGTGAGCATAATATCCCATAACTGTAATCGACTGTTAATAGCATTTGTTACCACACTTCTAAGTCGACTTATCTAACCTTTTCATGGATCCGTTAAATCGCAAATAAATGTTCGGTTGACCGCGACAATGAACTTAAACTTGTGCGCTTAAATTTAACATCACACCCCCTAACAACACTGTCTGTCTATAAAAGTAATTCGTGAATGCAAAACATTGAAAATTTATCAGAGATTTATTGTTTTTGTTTTTTTTTGATTTTCAAAAATATTTTCAAAACAATTAAAATTGATTTGTATTATTTTTGTTTTTGTTGTTGTTGTTTGATTGATTTTGTTGGGACGTGATTATTGGTTTTTGTCCCCAATTTAAATTGTGTTTAGAAATGATTGCAATTAAATAAAATTATTGTTATTAAAATTTAATAAAAATTATTAAAATTGTTTCGCATTTAACCTTTTTATTTGAAAATACTGAATCAATATTTTTGCTGTAAAGCTTACAATTATTGTTGTTGTAAGTTGACTCTGCTGTTGTTGTTTTTTCTTCTCTCAATTAAAAAGCAATGCACGTCAGTAATTTCAGTGTCAAAAAGTGTTTGACAATTAAAATAGAAAAAAAAATTGTTAGAAGATATGTTTGTAAATTGTCCGGCGGCTTTCATTTGTTTGTATATTTTTTTTGTTTCTCTTTTTGTAATACTTGTGTTATGCCAGTTGTTTTTTTAATTTGAAATTCCAAAAAAATTATTTAATTGATGAAAATCAATTACAATCAATGCAATGTAATGCACAATAAATTGTGGAAAATTTTTGCCAAGAATATTTTAAAATTAAAAAAAAACAAATTTTTTAAATAATTCATACGATGGAGATTACAAAAAATTTGAAAAAGGAATAACTATGCCTCTCGTACTAGTTACGAAATATTAATCATTGCCTCCTAGTGAATCCATTAATATCTAGGTTACCTAAACTAACCAATCCAATTCCATTAACATCTCTTTCTTTGATTGTCAACAAGAGGCCCCACAAACAAATAAAACAGTCTTGTGGTATCAAATCCCATGATCATTTAGGCCAGTCGTCTGCTTCAAAGATTTGAAATGAAACAAATTGGCCTCTCATTATGCTTAAGGTATCGTGTATTGTGTTGAAGTCGTCGTGGTCTAGTAGGTAGTGTGTTGGCTTATTCGACGTGAGGCTTCGGTTCAAACCCCAGATCAGGCATCTGCAACTGAACAAAATTAAAAAAAAATATTTCTTAGGCCACTTCCTCTCAGTAGATTTCTGGCAAAAATTCTGAGAGTAAGAGAAAATTGCTATGAAAAGTTTCTTAAAAATCTGTCGTTCAGTAGAACGTAAACAGTAGGTCCCGCCACTCATGTATAAAATTAACGCACACAACATATGTATGTGGTGTGAGAAACTAGGTCGTAATCCTGACTAAAGGGTTGTAATAACCAATTATGTATGTATGTATTGTGCGTTGTGCGGTATGTAGCACCCTGTTGAAATTACATGTCAACCTAGTTTAATTCTTCATTTGGAAATCTGAGGCAAACAATTTTTAAGAAGCCAGAATTTATCGACAGAACTTGTCCATTTCTTTATGAAGTTCTCCAGATAATTCCGAAAAACCTGCCAGAAATTAAATACAGACACTAAAATAGGCTCAATACTGTTACATTGGACGTTTGACAGCTCCCAAGTGATGCTTAAAACGGATTTTCTTTGGCTTAGTAAAACCCTAAGAAATATGCAGAAAAACTTTAAAAGAATTTCATGTTTAACAGGACTGGAACAGAGTGCCCATACTAGACTAAGAAGTTTTCTTGAAGTTTTGGTTTAAATTCCTGTATAGAAATATCTGTTATAAACGTTGTGCCAAGTAAGGGTTCTTTCAGTTACCATTACATTCAGCTTGATACACTCGGAGGGGAATGTAAACGAAAGTTTTCAGAAGCCATGGAATCAAACGAGATATTTCTAGAAAGGAATGTGATCATGAAAGATCTCTTTTCAATTTTCTTTGTTCGAATTGCAAGTCTACGGTAAAGTTTCTTCTTAGAAGTGTTTAATACAGGCTTACTTAAGTTCTATAAACTATTTGTCATCTTCCTTATTCCTTTTCCTTTATGGAGTATTTTCCTTGCTTTGTTTTCATTCATTTAATAAAGTTTTTTCAGCTAAACAAGGCTGGCTTCCAAAATTTTTGTAGATTTGTGTTTGAACAAAGTATCGTGTTTCATAATGCCGCTGTACAAAATATATTCCAATGTGTTCTATTTCAAAATGTCGTCAATGTGTATTTTTAACGCAGTCAAAAAGCAATCAGGCATCGGATTTACAGTTTGATGCATTATTACTTTGCATATCTACATAGTTTATATTAGGGTTTCGTAAACGTTTATAACCGTAACCGTAAACGCGGTTATTTGTGCTCATAACCGTAACCGTAAACGGATGAAAATCGGACGCATACGCATATTTAGTAAGCCATGACTTTTTAAATTTTTTATTTGTAAAACATACATAATAATATATTTGCATTCACAAGCAAAATAATGAAATCCAATTTTTGAAAACAATATGCACACATATGAAGTAGGCCATGAGTTTTAAATTTGTTTTATTTGTAAAAGAAGTTTTTGGTGCATGCTTGGTGAATCATTTGTAAACAAAAACTTTTTGAGAAAGAATATTCAACGCATTACGCACCAAGTGGAAGCAAAATAAAATTGGTAAAAAACATACACAGAAAATAAAACATTATGAAAAATTATTATGTATTAATAAATTAACAATTATTTACCCTAGAAAATGTCATTAAAAAGACCAACATCATCAGTTTGGAGTTATTTCAAGAAATTGGATAAAGAAAATAAAGCCCAATGTTTAAAATGCTTTTCCAAGGTGACAAATGCAAAAGGAACAACTGGCGCTATGATAAATCATCTGAAGCTGATACATAAAATATCATTAAGCTCTTCTATGGAAAATGAGTTGCATCAACCAAAACTTCAAAAAACTTCAAGTTCAATGCTAGAGTTTGTTAATCGAGAGAGTTTGTTGGATATTGTCTCAAAATTGGCTGCAATTGATAACATCTCAATACACACTATAACGAATTCAAAATTTATTCGAGAATCAATTTCAAATCGAGGTTATTCTTTGCCACACTGTGAAAGTGGTGTCATGAACTTAATTCATAATAACTTCGAATTAAAAAAAATTGAGATGATTAAAATCATTCAAAAGCATAAGATAGATGGGAGAAAATTCAGTCTCACTACTGATGAATGGACAAGCCTCAGAGGACGTAGATATATGAATGTAAATGTACACGGAGAAAACAATGAGTTCATGAATTTGGGTCTTGTTCCAATCAAAGGATCTTGCAATGCGGATGAAATGGTTGAGAAAATTAAAAATCATCTAACTGAATTCAACATAGATTTTGAGAGTGATATAGTATGTACTACTAATGATGGAGCACCAATAATGCTCAAGTATGGAAAAACTTGTCCAGCTGAACTAATTGTATGTTTAAATCACAGTATACACTTAGGTGTCTGTGACTACTTTTATAAAAAACGTGAGTCTACACAAATATCTTATGATGAAAACATAGAGGACAATGAAGAAGATATTTTTGAAGATTCTTGTGTTGACCATGAAATCGAAGATTATGTAGAGGATAATATCTCCATCTTTGAGCAACTTAAGTTGGTGAGAAAAATTGTAGTTTTTTTTAGATATTCTCCTGTGCGTAATAGCGTACTTCAAAATCATATTAAAAAGGAATTTGAATGTGAATACGAGTTGCTGTTGGACATCAAGGTGCGATGGAATTCAATTTCGCCAATGTTAGAAAGATTTTTGAAGCTCAAAACATCAATAGCACAAACTTTAAAAGATTTAAATTCATTTCATTTGATGGACAAACTAGATTTGGAGCTGATTGACAATGTTTGCATTGCTCTACAGCCAATAAAACTTGCCGTAGATGCATTAAGTCGAAAAGACGCAAATTTATTTAGTGCTGAGGGTGTTTTGTCGTTTTTGAGCAATAAAATGAAAGCTCACAACACAGAAATAAGCCGTGATTTGTTACAGTCAATTCAGCAGCGGATTGAGTCCCGGAGAAATAATAATATTGCTAATTTAATAAAATGTCTTGTTAATCCAAAATATTCTTCCAATTCCGTGGTTGCTTTTGCTAATACTCTCATTAAAAGACTTTTTCCGAATAGTAACATTCAAGATCCGGACAACGAAAGTCAGGATAAAGTAGCTGTAACTGATCACCAAGTTGATTTAGTAGAAGAACTGAACTCTTACATAACAAAAGCATCAAATATAAAACACTTGGGAAAACCTTCAGATAACACTTTGAGGCAAGAATTCAATATTTTCAAAAGAACACTGAAAAGAACTCCCAATCTTGAAATGCTCTATAATGCTCTAAAAACGGTTAAGCCAACATCAACAGACTCCGAGAGAACTTTCTCAGTTTCAGGAAATTTTTGCACCAAAATTCGTTCTCGTTTATCTTGTAAGTCACTGAATGCTTTAGTGTTTCTAAAACATTATTATGTGAACCATGAAAAACAGCAACAATAATTTTAAGTATTTATGTATGTATTTTAAAGCAATATATGTTAGAAATAAACTTTTTCTACTGAATTTATATATTTTTTTAAATTTTCCTTCGGTTAACCGATAACCGCGGTTATTTGGAAAATTACTATCCGATAACCGCGGTTACTGAAAATGCGGTTATTACGAAACCCTAGTTTATATACAGTAGTAGAACTGCATACAAACTTTGTATTGATACATTTTGGAAGGCAGCCCATGTGTTTAACATACTGAAGCAGGTTCTATGACAATAGGGACCCCTATCTTACGTTGTCTAGACGTTTAAATGTATTGAGTTGTTGTATTAAAAACGATGCTTCATAAATCATTCCTTCCCTCAATGCATTACTCGGCTTGATCCACCAATTATGATGATTACCTATGTCATGATCTCTGAGATGTTCTGGATGATTTAGTTGGAGGAGAAATGAAGCGTTTTTTTTAATTCAAAATCAATAAAAAGATTTCGAAATTTTCTTTTCCTCTTCCTTCTGTATTTAAACTTGGAAGGGTTGTAGTGAAGCACTTTATCTTCTTAGCTATTAAGCCAAACGTAATGGTTTTTAATCATGTACATACATACACATACATAATTGGTCATTACAATCCTTCAGTTAGGATTACGACCTAGTTTCTCACATCACTTATGTTGTGTGTTAATTTTATACATGAGTGGTGGGACCTACATTTTAAGTCGACTGCGGACGACAGATTTTTGAGAAACTTTTCATGGCAATTTTATTTGCTCTCAGAGTTTTTGCCAGAAATCTGCTGAGAGGAAGTCGCCGAAGAAATACTTTTTGTATTTTATTTTGATGTCCGGCCTGGGGCTCGAACCTTGACTTTACGTCTAATAAGCCAACACACTACCTACTAGACTACGGCGACTTTAATCAATTCTAATCATGTAGTTCAACGTATTGGAATTCGGAAAGCGGTTTGCTTCGAGTTGGTTGATGTTAAAAAGCATCGAAGGAACTGAAGTATTCCTTTCAAAACTATACATGAATTTTAATTGTCATTTAAAGACTTCATGATAGTATAGTAGGGAGTAGCGTAGCTAATAGCTTAAAAATGTGTGAGGGTCTTCTGGCCTCACAAAAATCGTGAGTGGAACAGTTATATTCCTGACAAAAAAAGCCTGGTTTAAGGAGAAAATATGCAGACACATAAAGGACTGCAATCATGTCATGGGTTCAACCATTAAAAAAGCTAAGATTGATCATCGTTTAGTGAATGTATAACTGACAGAAGTCTCCGTAGTCTAGTAGATAGTGTGTTGGCTTATTGGACGAAAAGCCAGGGTTCAAATCCCAGGTCCGACATCAAAACGAAATACAAAAAAGTATTTCTTCGGCGACTTCTTCTCAGCAGATTTCTGGCAAAAACTCTGAGAATAAATAAAATTGCCATGAAAAGTTTATCAAAAATCTATTGTTCGGAGTCGGCTTTAAACTGTAGCTCCCACCACTCATGTATAAAATTAACACACACAACATAAGTGGTGTGAGAAGCTAGGCTGTAATTCCGACGGAAGGGCTGTAATGGCCAATTATGAATGAATGAATGAATAGGAATGAAGTCCGTACTTTCATTTTCATTCTTTATTGTTTAAGATATTGAGTGGCCGTAGTCTCGTAGGTAGTATGTTGGCTTATAAGACGAGAGGCCACGGTTGAAACCCCATCAACAGATTTCTAGCGAAAACTCTGAGAATAAATAAAAGTGTCATGAAAAATTGCTCAAAAATCTGTTGCCCGGAACAAAAATGATGTGTGATGTTAGGATGTCATCCTGACTGAAGGATTGTAATGACCAATGACTGCGTTTACAACAATTCTTTTTAATAATTAAAATTTTATTTTTATTTTTAAACTTACATTAAATATTTTATTTGCTTAAAGAGTCGTTTAATTTTTTATTAAATTCTAGTTTTCATTTGATTTCTTTAAATTATTTTTTTTTTTAATTGAAAAACTATTTTCAATATTTTTTTTTAATGTTAAAACACTTTTTAATTTAATTTTTTTCACTTTTGCTTGTTCTTTTTTAGATATTTTTGTGCGAATATTTTCTATACAAATAAAATGAGTAAAAAATTATAAAAGAATTCATTAAGACTAGCGAAGTTATAAAAAGTAAACAAAAATATGAAACAACGTAAGCGTTAGGTTGTAAAAAAAAGAAAAAAAATTCTTTTTTATCTCAAAAATTGTTAAGACAGATAAGAATGTGACAGATACCTTAAGAGTGGGGGTTCTTTCTCGCACGTTTATTCAAGTTGTGGTAACACACTCATGATTAGATCAGAAATGCATGGAAATAAAGGCCAAACTGATAAGATTATGAAAAGTCAGAAACAGAGAGAGAGAGAATACGCTATTAAAGAGGAAAAGAATTAAGTGTTGCAAAATTTTTTCTGTATCACCTACAAAATCGAACAGAATATGAAAAATATTGTAAATTACGAAAAAAAATTAATTAAAAATATTTTTCATATCCAATGCTATCATCTACATACATATATGGGCAGAAGGCCTTCCTACTTTTGATATTTCATTAATTATGTGTGTGTTACAAAAGGTTTTCTATCACGCTGTCACACATTTCAATCAAATTTCAAGAAGTTTTATTTCAATTTCCGATTTCAATAAGGCCCTGTTATAATTTTAATATAAAAATATGTAAAATTATATTAAAATTATGGAAGTTAAGCAGCCGCACATAATTTTAGATCGAGAGACATGTACAGTGGACAGCAAAAGTCTTAGTACGGCAATATATTTTTCTGGTGGCACCATGAGTAAGTTTTTTGGTTCACTTTTGTTTAAGGTTTAGCGGCTACGTATCCATTCTTTCAAATCATCGCCTAAATACTCTCTTGAGATCATATCGAGACTTTGTGCAAGAGTATTAAAACTGTGGGGAATTTTTTTGTCAAAATATATTGCCGTACTAAGACTTTTGCTGTCCACTGTAAGTCTAAGTATCAATTTATTGATCATTCGGCCTAGCATTTAATTTATGACAAGTTTCCTACTCGTACTCGATTAGATGGTCCTGTTCGAGCGAAGTTTAAGAAGCTCGACAAGTTTTCTTATTTCCTGTATTCCGTAAAGAAGGACCAGATGTAGAAGTGGTAGCGGTGAGGTCTTTGGCGGCCTTTAGATAACTGATACAGTCTATGTGTAGAAGAAATTCGTGGTCGAATTAAATTAGGCTGGTGTAGTAGTACTGAGAAACTTTTCATGACAATTTTTTGTTTACTCTCAGAGTTTTTGCCAGTAATCTGCTGAGAGGAAGTCACCGAGGAAATATCTTTTCATATTTCATTTTGTTGGAGATGTCTGACCTGGAGTTTGAAGTCTAATAAGCCAAAACACTGCTCACTAGACTATGGCGACTAATTTAAACAAAACTACGGCCTTGCTTCTCACACCACAGAAGATGTAGGTGTTAATTTAATTTATGAATGGCAGGAGCTAAAGGTTAACATGGACTTTGAATGACAGGTTTGTAAAGCTGTTCCCAGTAAGTAGTTATTCTTAAAAAGTTTTCCAGAAGACTATTGCGGGGGGATTGCCAAAATAATTTTTTTTAAATTTTGTCTACAGGTATCACAGCTGTCTCATCGATTTCGTCGTTTGAACCAAGGCCTTACGTCTAATAATCCAAAACACTACCTACTAGGCTACAACGATTGTAAGAAACTAGGTCGTAGTGCTGACCGATGGGTTGTAATGACCACTTATGTATGTGTGTAGTGTACTACCACTTAGTGAGGAAATAACCCACAGCATTTACTCAGGATAATTGAAATGTATTTAAAGAATTTTAGAGTGTTAATGGATCGTGGCAACTATGACTGATTACACTGTGCTACAGTGAAAATACACCCGAGTAACTACATGCATACATACATAATTGGTCATTACAACCCTTCAGTCAGGATTACGACCTAATTTCTCACACCACTTATGTTGTGTGTGTTAATTTTATACATGCGTGGCGGGACCTACAGTTTAACGTCGACTCCGAACGACAGATTTTTGAGAATCTTTTCATGGCAATTTTTATTTACTTTCAGAGTTTTTGTCAGAAATCTGCTGAGAGGAAGTCACCGAAGAAATACTTTTTGTATTTTGTCTTGATGTCTGGCCTGGGGCTCGAACCCTGGCTTTACGTCTAATAAGCTGTTACACTCTTTAAATCATTACCACTGTAATGTTTGTCCAATTTTATCAAACTGAGCTGAGTCAGTAGGTAGTGTGTTGGCTTATTAGACGTAAAGCCAGGATTCGAGCCCCAGGCCAGACATCAAAACAAAATACAAAAAAATATTACTTCGGTGACATCCTCTCAACAGATTTCTTGCAAAAGCTCTCAGGGTAAATAAAAATTTTACCATGAAAAGTTTCTCAAAAATGTGTCGTACGGAGTCGACTTTAAAACTGTAGGTCCCGCCACTCATGTATAAAAAATGAACACACATAACATGAGTGGTGTGAGAAGCTATTCCGTAATCCTGACTTAGGGCTTGTAATGACTAAATTATGTAAGTATGTGTAATAGCTGAGTCATATTTTTTATGAACTTAGACTAGATAGTTACTCGGGTGTATTTAATTTTTTTGTATTTTGTCGGATAGTGTTATAACTGAGCGTGAGGCTTTAATGATTTTTTTGTGTGAAAACGAAAAAAGAGAAAACATCCTGTCCACACTCGTAGATTAAAATATTGTAAATTAGATTACTAACGGGTGCAGCTTCTTGTTTGGATTATTTGGGGAAGATCTCAAGCTCAACTTTATAATTCGATATCCATGATAAAAACTATTGCGTCTTCACCGCGATTTGAATCTAGTGTTTGCAATGAAGTTGTTTAACCAGTAAACCGTGAACACTATTAAGAATTGGCGTTTGATGATTTTTGCTAAACAGTTTGAAATGATTTTAATTTGTTTCCCTTTATTTTGGATTTTTGACGAAACTGACTTGTTGGAGTAAAATTTTAAAATTTTAAAGGCCGTTTAGTTGCTTAAAGGACCCTAATAAACGTTGATAGAGTGTTTGAAATTTTTACGTGTTATTTGGTATGTTTTTTTTTTAATTTTTAAATTATTTTTTAAAATATTTTTTCGTTGTTACATTTATTTACATTTTGTTTTTATTTATTTTTTTTAATTTTTTTATGTTTTTTTAAACTATTTTGTAAAAACCATTTATTTTTATGTTGTTTGTTTTTAATTAAAATAAAATTTTATATAATTTTTTGAAATTGATTTTATTTTATATTTTATGTTCTTTATTTTTGTTCTTCATTTATTTATTTTTTTTAATTTGTTTTCTTTTATTTTTTTCCAAATTATTATCATAGACAACGACACGGTTTCGAACCTTTTCTGTTCACGTTTTGTATTCGACTCGTTGTCGTTGTTAATGTGAATTTTACTCTTAACTTGGCTCGTTTATTGTTTTCACAATAAATATTGTTGTTATTATACATGCCAGCTAGTATTGTTATTGCTCGGTTGTTGTTGTTGCTTTTAGCCCTGTTGTTATAGCATATACTCTCTATCATATGTACATAGTATAACTTTAAGCATTGTTGTTATTGTATTTTTGTTGTTAAAACGTAAACGACAAATACAAAAAACCTTTACAAAACTAACAAAAACCATACCTCACATACATATGTACATATTCATACAATTTAATAATTTTGGTTACCATTTTTCTTTGAGTGTATGATTTGCTATTTTTATTGGTGGTTGAAAATTTCTGCCTTTATTTTTATAATTTTCCACTACAAACAAGCAATCCAACTACGGTTACTAATAGACTAGAATAGTTTAGTTTCTGTTTTAGTACGGAACATTAATATTTCCTATTAAACTTTCAACTACTACTGCTACAGCAACAGCAATACTATAATTACGGAATACAACACTATACGGCTACTATACGATTACTAGCCAGCCTTTATTGCTTGCTACACTTGTAGTAAAAATAGCAAACAAAAAAAATGTTCTAAAATTTGTCTCTCAGAAATCCCCATCACCACCACCACTAGGCTAGACTAGACTTTGCGCTATTCTTTATGCGTTTGAACTCTAGTCACGCGAAATACTACAATCGTAATATGGCAACAACAATACTAATAAACGAATATAAAAATAAAGGAAGTGGAATGTTGCGCAGCTATTGGTAAATATTGGGTGATTGTTTTATACCCTACAATGGTATTAAATGTAGTCGCCGTAGTCTAGTAGGTAGTGTGTCGGCTTATTAGACGTAAGGCCACGGGACAGACATCAAAACAAAAAAATTAAAAAATATTTTTTCGGCGACTTCCCCTCAGCAGATTTCTGTAATGCAGTAAATATAATTGCCATGAAAAGTTTCTCAAAAAAATCTGTCGTTCGGAGTCGACTTTAAACTGCAGGTCCCGCCACGATCAGTCATGAGAAGTCCTTGTAGTCTGGTAACTAGTTTGTTGGCTTAGTAGCCGTGAGACCACGGTTCAAAACCCAGATCAGACATCTCCAATAAAACGGAAAATAAAAAGAATATTTCTTCGGCGACTTCCTCTTAGCAGATTTCTGGAAAACGATGAAATGTTTCTCAAAAATAGAATTTAAACTGTAGGTCCCGCGACTCATGTATAAATTATCGCACACAACGTTAGTGGTGTGAGAAACTAGGTCGTAATCCTGACTGAAGGGTTGTAATGACCAATTATGTAATGGTATTGATGCTTAAGATATCAGGGATGCATTTTTCTGAGAAATTTTCAGAGTCCTTTTGTTATTAAGGAACATACAGGGTACACTTTAAATTGTAGCGTTTCTGACAATACTGCCGACAATATAAAAAACGGTACCCCAGAACTTTCACTCTACGTTACATACCTCTACCAATGTATCACCTGATTTAAAGGCTTTTGAAACCTTCAGATATTCTGAGGGCCTTAATTCAGGTTTACAAAATTTAGAAAGAGATTAAGAGTTCTAAAGTAAAGTATACAAGCTGAGTTCAAGCTGGAGTGACACTAGTAGCCTAGAACCCTAGAACTATCACTCTACGTTCCATGACACTACCAATGCATCACCTGATTTGAAGGCTTTTAAAACCTTCAGATATTCTGAGGGCCTTAATTCACGTTTAAAAAATTCAGAAATAAATTAAAAGTTCTAAAGCAAAGTATGCAAGCTGAGTTTACCCTGTAGTGACGCTAGGGCCTCTCCTAATTCCCTTAAAATTCAATGGCCGCTGCTAAATCTTGAAATAAATTTATTGTTTACAATCTGAGTCCGTTACTGATTGATGCAACATCCATGCCAAACTGCCTAAGCAGTTTAAGTAGTATTTAAAACACACATGGCAATCACTGATAAGAATAGCCATGAATAGGGGTAAAACTGATAGGAATGTCTCGCTTAAGAGAAAATAAATTGCCCAACTGGCATGACCAGTTCTTATTGGGAAAAGTTAGCGAATCCTATTCTGAAGTAACCACAGGCGTTATGTCAGCGCCGTATCATATTGAAGTGATTGAAGACGGTATCATCAGTTTCTGCTGTCGCACTATGTGGCATTTACCCTGAAAACGTGGCCAAAATTAATAGAAGTGTTTTAAGAGTTAATGGCTTGAATTTTTTGATAGTGTTATTGATAATTAGGCCCAAGGATGAACCCAACTGATTTTGGTTCAAATGATTTCGCTTAGCCCCCATACAAACTACAGGGTGGCTACCTTTCAAAATGTTAGTTGGTTTGTGTTTGAACAAAGTATCGTGTTGCATAATGCCGCTGTACAAAATATATTCCAATGTATTCCATTTCAAAACGTCGTCAATGTGTATTTTTAGCGCAGTCGAAAAGCAATCAGACATCGGATTTATAGTTGATGCATTGTTTGGTTACTTTGCATATCTACATAGTTTATATACAGTGGTAGAACTGCATACAAACTTTGTATTGATGCATTTTGGAAGGCAGCCGGTTATTTGTCTTCTGGATGCTGTAGGTTAACGTTTTGCGGAGACAAATAGATTCGGGCGCTTACTCTTAAGGTAATTAATATCGCGCCCCTAAAGCAAGTTTAATAATTGAAGCAATTCAGGCCGTTACAGTTATTGTCAGAAAGACAATCTGGGTTTAAGGGTAATGAAATACTGTGCCATTACTACGCCGTATATTAAAAATGTACTATCGGCACTGCCGACATTTAACGTATTTAAGTACCTGATTTGGTCTTAGGGAACCTTACCATATTTTCAATATGAGTGTTGGAAACTGTTTCAGTTAACAATTCCTAAATGTGATCATTTGACATTTATGCTGGTGTAGCGTATCTTATAGTCGTATTTAGTAGCCGTAACTACTTGATTGTTTTTTATTCCATTTTTTTAGTACTAAACTTTGTTTTTTAGAAACATTTTTTTTGCCATTTTTTGTTTTTGAAAACCGAATAATTCTCATTTGATTGGAGTTCGTCTATAATGACATTTGGTCGGCGTGTTTAGTGGGTGCGTTTTATATTCGTTTTTCATGAACACTTCTTATGCTTGTAATTTTAAAGGAATAAAAATGACTCTATTTGCTCAACTAACCCTTGGTATACTATAGAAAAAAGGCCATTTACAGTGATTTAAAAAAGCAAAACACGTTTTAATTTATAAAAGTAAAACACGTGAATTAAAACTAAACTACAATACAAATTATTAAATTTAAAACTTAAATTCATTAAAAATTTTTACAAGATTGAAATGTAATTGAAGCCTTTGGTTTTTAATCACTTTTTGCTCCCACTGTATTTTAGTGTAATTTAACTTGAATTAAAAACTCAAACATTTGAGTTGATTTTCATTAGAAAAAGGGGGTGATTTTTTCTACTTTCAAAGAAACTGCCCATAAGGACAGATTGACACGAAACTATTTATTGTAGTAAATTTAAATCGATATTGGAATAAGGAAACTTGTTGCTTTTAAGCTTTTATGGATCTAATCTATTCGAATGGGAAATTGTTTTTGAATCGATTGGAATGTGTTGGTATTTTAAATAATTTGTACAGAAGAAACTTTATTGATTGACATGGGAATCAAAGGAATGTTTACGCCAAAAAGCTTAAGGGAGGTATTCCATTCTCTGATCATCGCATATCCACCCTTTTTCTCGAGGAGGTGTGGTCGTTTCCATGCATATTTTGATTCTTCGACACTTAATGTAGCAACCATTGTAAGCTTCTTTGAATTTTCAACAAAGTTATCACACTTGACCGTCCTCCCAAATAAGTTCCAAGAATTTTTATATTTTTCCTGCTACAGTCTATACTTCGTTTCCGGTAACGGAAATAAATTGTGTATGAATAGTAGTCAGTCCGCTCGAACTGTTATCAATCAGATGTCGCAAAAGCAAATTTAAAACGAAGCATTTGGTGGAACAATTTGATCAACATTTTATTATTATATCCTATAGAACCAAGAATTTAATCATAAACATGCAACTTATAAGAATGTGATCCCCTAAGTATTGACCACCTACATGGGCTTTGTTGTCACAACTAAAAACTCTGGCTTAAACCGACATATTCTGGGGCAAATAATTAATTGGGTTCCAAAGATTCAGAACTAGATTCAGTTTTCTAAAGATAAGAGTATAAATCGAGTCGCCGTGATCTAGTAGGTAGTGTGTTGGCTTATTAGACGTAAAGCCAGGGTTCAAATCTCAGGCCAGACATCACAACAAAATACAAAAAATATTTCTTCGGCGACTTCCTCTCAGCAGATTTCTGGCAAAAACTCTGAGAGTAAATAAAACTGCCATGAAAAGTTTCTCAAAAATCTGTCGTTCGGAGTCGACTTTAAACTGTAGGTCTCGCCACTCATGTATAAAATTAACACACACAACATAAGTGGCATGAGAAACTAGGTTGAAGGGTTGTAATGACCAATTATGTATGTATGTAAGAGTATAAATCTAATTCCTCTTTGGATTAACAGAATAGCCTCTATTAGCTATCCATGTACTGAAGTTTTGTTTAAAAGTCACCGTAGTGTAGTGGATATTAGACGCGAGGCCACGGTTCAAACACCATGTCAGACATCTCCAAGAAAACCAAATATTTCTTCGGGCACAGCCTCTCAGTAGATTTCTGCCAAAAACTCTGAGAATAAAATAAAATTTCCAAAATCTGTCGTTTAGAGGCGATTTCAAACTACAGGTCCCTTCACTCATTTATAAAATTAGCACACTCAACGTAAGTGGTGTGACAAGCTACGTCATATTCCTGACTAAAGGGTTGTAATGACCAATTTTGTATGTATCTATTGGTGCAGACAATAACCGCTTTTTAGGGACAGAATCCAGTTTATTTATTATCGCAATCACCTTGTTTACCAAGCTAAGGAGGGTAATATCTTTCCAGATTTTGCACTCAATAAGGTCTCCTTTCTTAGGAAAATCGTTTATTAATCAAACTCTTGGCTTAATTCCTGTTCAACAGCATGAAATTTTATGATTCTCTTTAATAAAGTTTATGCTTAATAGGTTTCAGTACTACAGTGGGGGAAAAACCAGTGCAGAGAAAAATGTTGCTTTTCTTTATAAAATTTCTGAAAAACTGTTTTTTATTAAATATTTCTTATTAAATCTTAATTTTTCTTACGAAGCAATTAAATTTGTCCAAAGTGTAGAAATGTGAACTGGTTTGCAATCGTATGCTGTAGGCGCCTTTAAACAAATGTTTCTCACTGTTCGAAAACTACTATTAACTAACTTTGTTATTGTGATTCTAGTATTTTTTATTTTCATTTTTTTTCTTGTTTCAATTTCAAACTCATGTAATAAATTATCGTAAAACTTATTTCGAAATACTCATTCCGCTTATTTTATTTGATTTGATTAAATAATTCATAGACAATTACGAGATACAGAGATTTAATTATTTTAGATTTTTATTTTTTTTTCCCTTCCATTGTTTGTTTCTTCATAATTATTTAAGAAATAACAACAATTCACTTGGGGGTACAATAGAATACTATGCCGTATGCCGTCAATTGCCGTGATGGAATGATTTGCAATGAATTGATGTTTAACTCTGACGGTTGTTGTTGAAGTGACATGTTTTCAGTTACAATTTCTAATGAGCCCTGATTAATATTTATTTATTGGCAAGAATTTTATTTTATTTTTTTCTTATGAAAAATTCCTTTTTAGAAAAATATTTTCAATTTAAAACATTAGAATTAGAAATTAAAAGAAAATTAATTTTTTTTATTCTTTTTTCTAATAAAGCCATTTAAAAAATAAATGCCAATTAGTTTTAAGCTTTCATTTAAAAAAAGCAAAAAAAAACAATTTAATTGGAATTTTTAATATGTTTTCTGGAATTGCCCAGAATTTAAAATAAAATCTTTCGAAGGAAAAAATAAATACAATGGAAGCAATAGGTTTCTAATAATTTTTGTTTGTTAAACCCAATGAAAACTATCGAAGACACGTAGAAATTATAGTATTAATTAAGGGAAATATGTACAGTGGTGGCCTTATAATTAGAAACGACTTAGCAACATGTATGTTTGTTAATTTGTTTTACAGTTTTCACTGTATACCTGAGATCAAAGGCTTTGTTTGGGGGACGTCTTACATACGTTTTTCCATCAGATTGGGACAAATTAAACTTAGATTCGTCACTCCAGAGAACTCTGTTCCAGAAACATCGTTTCTTATTATAAGGCCACCACTGTATGTGTTAAATGTTTACGCAGAAAAATCACTAGGCGTCATCCTTACGAAATAGAATTATTTTTTTACCAACCTTTCAGTCAGCATTATGACCTAGCTTCTCACAACACTTATGTGGCCGAACCTAGAGTTTATAGTCGATTCCGAACGATAGATTCTGTGCCAGAAATCTGCTGAGAGGAAGTCGCCGAAGAAATATTTTTTTCATATTTCGTTTTGTTGGATATTTCTGACCTGGGGTTGCAACCGTGGAAGCACGTCTAATAAGTCAAGACACTACCTACTAGGTTACGACGGCTACAATACGGCTAATATGAATGAAGTAATACGAATGTGAGCCTCTCCAGCAATAATTAATTCAAAATGTACAATTATTTTGCTACATCAGGCGCTATTATGCATTCTAAATATCTAAGCAGAGTTGCATCAACGTATTGATCAATAGATAACATTGAGAACTTGATCACCAGAAGCTCATCATGGCTAATGTAATCAGGTGGGGAATTAATACTACAGAATAAGCTTAAACTTTGGTTAATATAACCTAAGTGGGGCACTCTTTGCATATTTAGGGAAGAATCAAACTTAAGTTATCGATAACTGCGTGGAATAATTGTGGAACAAAGCTTACTATATCCTTAATCTAAGTTCTTAAGAACCTTTGCCCTGGTCGAATACGTAACATTTTCTGGTCAAACATCATGCGTAACGTTATGCTCTCGGTAGAAACCAGTCAAACGTTAATCGAAACAGAAATTCGTGAAGCATTGGGCAATCACACACGAGAACAATTATGCTGACACAAAATGGCAGCTTGTAGGCAAGAGAGGTGGTGAGGAGAGTGGTTTTTGCAACCAGCTTCTAGCCCGCATTACCAGCACAAAACTAATACATGCACATTTTTAAAAATTATCCAAACATCAAATGAATGCAAAAATACTAATACATACAAATTATGCCAGATGAAATAGTCTCGTGTGTGACTGAAAGAACAAAAATTGTGCGGGTTAAAAAATAGTCTCGTGTGTGATAGCACGATTTTTGGAGTAAGACAAGCAAGCCTACTGTATCCGCTTCTTTTTCTGATAGAGATGAGACCAAACCACTGAACTGAACCAACTTTGCATTGTAAAAAAAACTTATAATCTCTTGAGTATGCTGAGGAAAATTGTGACAATAGGCAGGAGTTTGACTGGAGGTATAAATACTAATTGAGCCAAATTGAGCCAATAACCGAATTTCAATATTGAGATAGTAAAGTACGGGTTAACATTGTGTTTACTATTATTTACTACCGTTAATTAAATTCAAATAAATTTTTTTTAATTATTTTGTTTACCATTTTCAAAGCCTATATTTATAATTGGAAAAATCTTAGATCTCTAGGGGGATATTATTTGCAATTCGTGAAGGCTTATCTCACGAATATAAATCACAAAAATTTTTTTTATTAAAGCAGTAAATTTACAAAAATGCTTTTTTATTGTATTCCTTACTTTATTGATAATTTTATTAAAAAAAATATTTATTTTTATTATTTTAACGTATCCTTTGACTTACCTTAAAACGGTTCTGAATCTAACAATTGTTTAATCCTTGATAAACAAATCCTTGAATTGTTGCAATTGTTGTTTATAAAAATTGCTATAAAACAACTGTTAAATGCACTGTTATTTTAGTTTTTTTTTGTTACAATAACTCTCTCAATAACAGCACAAAGCTTTTCGCTTTTTTTTATTTAAAAAACTTCGTTAATAAGTCTCACGCTTAACTTTGTCTCTTAGTTGGCAATATCTTTATGCTCTTAATTTAAACACTTTCGCTCTTTTTTAACGGTAACACTTGACTTTCGAAATCAAAGCTTCGTTTTAAATTCAATATCCCTGCAATTGCGGAAATATTGCTACAAAATGTTCACTTTTTTTTTTGAAAATTTTTTTGTTTAAAAAACCAAAAATTTTAATTTCAACTTGCTTGCGATTTGAAAATAACGATCTGCACCACTGAGAACGTTTTCCTTTTATTTTTTTGTTCTAATCGTTTATGAAATTGAAAGTGTGTTCCTGGTGAAAGATCGCGTCTAGACTGAACTTGAATGCTGATTGTTTAGATACTTTTATACCCCCATTACACAATGCTGTGCTCTGATCTGGTCATCATTGTTTTAGCCTGTTATACGGTGAGAGTATCAACGTGTTTTTTTGTTTTCTTCTCACTCTCTTTTGGCGCATTGAAATAAAAAAAAAACTGTCAATTTTATTTTAACAACAACTCTATTATAATTGGGGATAGAATTTTTTCAATGTTCATCGTTATTATTTTTGTTATTGTTGTTATTGTTGTTGTTAATGACATTGCCATTTCGGATACAGTTCCTCCTAATGTGTCATTTTAAACTCGTACTCGTTTTATGTCCGTTTTCAAGCGTCATCATCTTCATCAAACTAATCATCAGCTTTGATTATGTACGTAAATATTGAGCAGCACATCGATGATACGCTACTGTCAGTTTGTTTGACAATTCATTCATTCATTGTGTTATATCGGTTCTTAGGATCTTCTACAATAATATGAGATTTTCTAAAACTAAAATCTTGATGATGTTGGTTCCAAACTATACAATGGACTTAACTGTTTGAAAATCTTCACTAGAAAACTGTCATTAGCGCTATACATCTGTATATATTTCTAGATACCTTCGATTTTTTGAATCTTCTTTAAATTTTCGGATAAAGTAACAACCGCTTTGAAGGGAATTTAGCTGCTTTCCCAGACAACTATAAAAACGGTGGGCGCATAAACTCTGAGATCCCGTTTTGAAAAACAAAATATTTGAAATTGATACTAAAGATAGATTAGGTTAGCTTAGGTTAGCGCTTAGCTTGCTTTTCACAGGTTAGTTCACTCGGTGTCCATATGGTCCATTGTGTTACCCAGTGTAAGGTAAACCCCCTTGTCAAGAGTGGTGGGTTTGAATCACCCCGAGCTTCGGATGAAACCGGCCAGTTTCCTTGGCCGCACAATCGACACCATGCTCAGATCTTCAAACGTTCTGTCACCCAAAAACCGATGACGTGTGTTCTGAAGTGAAGGGCACTCGCATAAAAAGCGTTGCGCCTATTCTGTTTCCTTTCCTTCTTCTGCAATAATCCTATTGTGACAGACCGAGCCGTCAGCGAAATTATCAATAGCATAGTGCCACGTTAGAATTTATGTTTGAATGCGAAACGTTTTCTTGTAGCACTCATGTAGATCCCCGGTTGTCCGTCTGTTCACTGGAAAAAACTGTTTTGAAATTGGACCACCCGTGGCCGCACAATCGACACCATGCCCAGATCTTCAAACGTTCTGTCACCCAAAAACCGATGACGTGTGTTCTGAAGTGAAGGGCACTCGCATAAAAAGTGTTGCGCCTATTCTGTTTCCTTTCCTTCTTCTGCAATAATCCTATTGTGACAGACCGAGCTTCCATGCTGCTTCTTCCACTTTGGAAAAGTATTCCTGTAGCGGCACATATATCCCCTTTACCTCCATCTATGCCACAGTGAACTGGGACCCAGTAGAGGCGGGTGTTGTATCGACGTATACGGTATAGAGAGTCCACGCTACTCCTGGTGCCTTTTGATTTGGTGAGATAGGATCCCAATACTAAAGATATCTGTTTTAAATTTACATAAGTCCCTTGGCTCTGCTAAGTGTCATGGGATGCCACAAACTACCACAAATTCCTTCTTCCTATTTGGTTTGGAAGCACTCATCTTCATTAATCGTTCGTAATCGTTTCTGGCATGGAAACTTGTGATATTTCCCTGCTTTTATAAGCTATTTTCATAGCTTCTGCACAATACATTGCATGAGTATGGGCCTCCTATAGGAGATAATAGTGACAGTGTCGAGTGGATTACGCCATAGAAAACTGAAGACTGTTAGGCCTGTCATCAAGTGTTCATGTATACCGAATGGAACTGCCGATAACAATTTCTGATAAGAGTTTTTGTATCACAAAGTCTTGTTTTTTACAGGGTGCTGTTAGGAAAAAGTTTCAGTTGGTCTTCGATAGTTCAATACTTTAATGTGATACGATACGGTATGATACCCTCATGTATTCTTCAGACTGCATGTCGCTGATCAGGTTGTATTAACTTAAAGTCGACCAAGTAAACGCTTTTCTCAAAGCGTGCAATATTTCTAATACTTCGCTATGATATGATATGATTTTGTAAAAGAGACCAATACAGTGGTAACACGTTCGGCTTTGTAGGTTAAAATTTAATCTTTGTTTGAAAACTTTTACCAATTGTAGGGTATTCTACACCCAATCGTTCCTAATTATTGTTTTTTGTTTTTGTTTTAAGCGAATATGTGTGTGTTTTTTTTGTTTGTTTCCTTAGCTTCACAATATCCATATTAATTAATTTGTTGGATTTCATTTATTGTTTTTGTTATTATTCATGCTGTCGTTGTTGTTTTTGTTGTTGTTGTCATATTGTGGGGTTTTAGTTTCATCTTCCTTTTGTTTTTGTAACGAGATTGATTTCAATACTGAAAACATGTTGTCACTGATTTCGTTTAAAACAAAACACACACACACACACACACACGCACACACTTATACAATATTATTCATGATTATTTATTTTGTTTTTGTTTTTATATTAAAAAAATTAAACATTTTTTTGTTTAAAATTATTTTCTTTATTTTAAATTGATTTTTTACATGAAATTTTTTTATTTTATTTTTTTCATTTTGGGGTTGAAGGTGTTGATAAGTTTGCATTTCGTTTTCATTTTGTTTGTTTTTTTTTAATTTTTCAAAATACGGTTGCTGTTGTTGTTGTGTTTTATAACAGAAAATCCAGAAAACGTGACATGCAATACAACACTGTAAGTGTCATGCGTCAAAGATCATTGACAAACTGGACAATTTCATTAACAGATAATTTGACATAAACAGTGACATTTTTACAGAGAATTTCTCTCTCTTCGTTATGGTCGAATGACATGAAATGTTCTCTTAAATTGAAAATGTTACACAAAGGAATGCGTGGGTGTATTTTTATTCTTTTTTTTTTGATTTTGTATTCAGTAATGATACCCATTTTTTGATGAATCCAACAAAATTGTTGTATTTTGGGACGACAGCAATCCTTATGAGATCCAAAAGTGTCCATTGCATCTCGAAAAAGTCACTTTTTGGTGGGGATTTTGAGCTGGCGGCATCACCGTTCGATATTTCTTCCGGAACAACATTGGATAGGCCATCACTGTCATTGGCTAGCACTTAAGGTCGATGATTACCTATTTTTTTATGCCTTAATGGGTTGATCTGACCGCCAAGGAAATGTGGTTTCAAAAGGATGGTGCTACATGCCACACAGTTCATGCCACATTGAATATTCTGCACGAGTGAGTTGAGGGCATTATTATCTTACATGGAAATTATACGAACTGGCCATCGTAATTATAGGATTTGGCTTCATTAAGCTTTTCTTGTGGTGTTTTCTTAAGAATTAAGTGAATACGAACAAGCCATAAGCCACAGCGGCCCTTCGATCATATTCAGCCTGATTTTTAACCAATTGGACACCAATTCTCATTATTCGAAGGAATAAAAATTACTGAAGATATTGCACACGTACACTTTGTTTTTTAAATATTAAAATAGAAAGCTCTTAATGAAAGACCCTATAAATGCGAGATCGTCAAATGACTAACTACATACATACATACGTACATACATAATTGGTCATAACAGCCCTTCAGTCAGGATTACGACCTAGTTCCTCACACCACTTATGTTGTGTGTGTTAATGTTTGTACATGAGTGGCGGGATCTACAGTTTAAAGTCGTCTCTGAACGACAGAATTTTGAGAAACTTTTCGTTGCAATTTTATTTCACTCACAGGGTATTTGCCAGAAATCTGCGGAGGGGAAGTCGCTGAAGCAGACATTTTTTTATAATTTCGTTTTGTTTGATCTATAAGAGGTGGGTTTGAACCGTGGCCTCACGTCTAATAAGCCAACATACTTCCTAGTAAACTACGGTCACCTCAAATGACTAACTACTACTAAGATTATTTGAGTGAAAAATTCTTGGCAAAATTTGCTGTGCTAGTGAGGGATTTGAATGGTGAGTAGGTTGTAAGAGGGAACGATAAAGTGCTAGAACTGTAAGAAAGTGTGGATAGAGTCAAATAAATAAAATCTCTCGCATTGCTACTACAGAAGATGATGTTATACTGTAGAAAACGTGACCTAAGTACTGAGGAGAAGACCTCTCCACTGTAAGTGCACAAAACTGTTAACATTGGTAGTATTTGACTGCAGAAGATGAGATTAAACTGTAGAATATTGTGACCTAAGTGCTGAGGTGAAGACCTCTCCACTGTAGGTATACGTAGCTGTTAACAAAATGCTGAAAATGGGGAAGAATTTTATTAAACCGAGGAACAGGCTAATTCGTATCCTGACCTGTAATTACAATTGCTTTACATTGTCTGCAGGTTTACAACACCTAAGTAAAATGAATCTTGAAGGCATTTTTCATTGAAATTTGCATCATAGTGTTGCGTTTAAAGCACATTTAAATGTTTTGAAAATGATGCCAAATTTTTTATGTCCGGCCTTTTATGTTCTGATTGAGAATAAAATTTCTTTGAAATTGGGAATTCCAAAAAAATGTGGACTTTAATGTCCAGAGTATGTCTCATTTGCATTTGTTTTTAAAATTACGTTTCTATGGAATTCTCCCACTATAGCAGTAACAAGAAATTGGGCATGTTTTTAATTGTTTTCTCGTAAATAATTAAACAAAGTTTTTTTAAATAATTTTTCTAAAAACAAAAATAATTAAAATTATTATTCGAATACAAAAACCCGTTCAAATATAATTTTTGTTTTTTTTTTTTAATTTTTAATTTTAAAATTTAATTATTCCTGCAAGATTTGTAAGCCAATCAGTCAATCGATCAACCTTTGGCACTGCAAGCAGTTACTCATAAATAATGACAGCAATTTTATGTACGTTCGTTTATCGATAACTGTGAGTGAGTGAATGCAAGTAACTGAGCTGAGCTGATGCAGAATTTCTTGTTTTGTTTTTTGCTATTGTTGGCGCCTGGTATTCTCTGGCAGGGCATACAATAGTGACTCATCATGCATTGTCTTAAGTCGTTATGAGACGTTGTAAATATATTCGTAATAATGGTCTTTAGTTTAATACGTAGTCCTTAATGGTTTAATGTACACACACACAGTGTCATTCATTGTTTTGCATTTGCATTGAATTTCATTAAGTTTTTTTTACGTTTTGTTTCGTTTTGTTTATCCACCACCACCACCATTTGATACAATTCCATTAAAGTTTTTATTACAATGCTCTTTAAAGGTTCATTGGTCTTCAATAAGTACGTCAAACAGTGTTTTTTTCTTCTCTTTCATTTGAACTTGTAGATAAAAACTTAAAGTTTATGGTCAGTCCCACATTTGCATACTAATGCACCACCATCACCATCACCAACACCGCCACTACCACCACTCACTCCAGTCATATTCGTAATTTGAAAACAATTTTTCCTTTTATTTTCAATTTCTTTTTATCTCGTCCTTCGGCAGACTCACTTATAAGCATCGTACAAAAAATATGTAACAATTGTCGTCATTGATACAACAACAATAAACGTTGCGATGATATAAACGATATTTTATTTGATTCGGGTTTTCATTGAAGATGAGTAATCCCATGAACCGTATTGAAAATCAAATTTCTTGTGGAGTTTTCTGCTGGAAAGAACATTACGAGGCTGATCAACCACTAACTTCATGCAAGTTTGAATAAATTTGTTGCGCTGCCATACAACTTACAAAAAAAGGCTCAAAGGTACCTTATACCTGAGAATAATATCGGGTCTTTTATTAAGCACTTCCTGTTTTTAAATTTAAATAAAACGAAGTATGTGTGTGAAATATTATTGAAATTTTTGTATGCGTTTGAAAGACCTATTGAAGCCATTATGTGTGGCATATAATATTGCTCAAATGGTCGTCAAGGCTTCTTAGAGTGAGGCGCATCTGAAATCCACGTCTTGAAATTCCACGTCTTTGGCCCATAAATCAGGCTGAATATTATCGCTTACATCGGTTATGTTTGATTTGAGGACTTCCGTGGCTTGTGGCTTATTTGCAATCACCTTCGACTGAAAATACCACAAGAAAAGGCCTAACTTGACTCCGTTAGGCCTTTTCTTACATTTTCGGTGACCAGTTCACATCATCACCATGTTAAATAACCATGCCCTCAACTCGCTTTTGCAAAATATTCAATGCGACATGAGCTGTGTGGCATGTAGCACCATCCTATTGAAACCCCATATCGTTGGTGTCCAGATCATCCAATTGAGACATAAAGTGGTAGGTAATCAGAGACCTTAATTACTTGCCGATGACTGTAGTAGCCTATCCAACATCATTCTCAAAATGGAATGGTGATGTCGCCACCTCGAAATTCACGCCAAATTGTATCTTTTTCGGAATGCATTCTAGGATCTGGACTTTTATGTGGATTGGTATTGCCCCAAATTCGACATTTTGTTCGTTGACGTACCTATTAATCGAGAAATGGTTCTCAGCGCTGAAGATGATTTTTCGATGAAAATTATGGTCACTTGAAAACTGCTCCAAAGCCGATTAAACAAACCCACAGGTCGTTGTGTTCGGTCGTTTAGCTTCAGTTTCTAGGTTAGTTGAATTCTTAACGAGAGAAGGCTTAAGTCATGATGTAAAATTCCTCAAGTTCTGCTCTGCGAAAGGCCAAGTTCTTGCGAGTGACGCGAAATCGACTAACTTAAATCCTTCGGCACATTTGCTGACTCCGAAGCGATGTTTTCGTCAAATCTTATGTTTCATCGATGTACTGCTGCTGGTCAATTATTTACTTAACCAGTGTGGCTGGATTTTATGTGAAATGTGAAGCTGCCGCACTTTAGTAAGTAGCGTGTAAGCTTATTAGACGCAAGGCCACGGTTCAAAAACCAAGTCAAGACATCTCGAACAAAACGAAATATTTCTTCGGCGATTTCCTTTCTGCAGATTTCTGGCAAAAACTCTGAGAGTAAATAAAAAATTCCCATGAAAAAGTTTCTCAAAATCTGTCGTTCGTAGTTGACTTTAAAACTGTAGGTTTAGCCACTCATGTATACAATTAACGCACAACATAAGTGGTTTGAGAAGCTAGGTCATAATCCTGACTGAAGGACACCGTTCAAATTCCAGGTCAGACATCTCGAACAAAACAAAGTATTTCTTCGGCGACTTCTTTTCAGCGTAAATAAAAAATTGCCATGAAAACGTTTCCCAAAATTCAGTCGTTCGGAGTCGACATTAAAACTGTAGGTCCAGCCACTCATATATGAAAATTAACACACACAACACGAGTGGTGTGAGAAGCTAAGTTGTGTTTCTGACGAAGTGCTTGTAATGACCAATTATGTATGTCTGTATGTAATGTATGTGTATGTATAGGCCCAAGTAACAACTCAAAATTCGCCAAGTTATGGTCTGTGAAAGATCGAGTTCTTGTGGCTGCTTTAAATTCACCGGCACATTTACAAAAACAGAAGCTATGTTTTTGGCAGGTCTTAGGCTTCGTCGACGTACAAGTGTGGACCGATTGTTTACTTCACCAGTGCGGCCGAATTTCATGTGAAAAATGTATGAAGCCGCCGTGATCTAGTATGTAGTGTGTTGGCTTATTAGACGTGAGGCCACAGTTTAAGCCCCAGGTCAGATATCTCGAACAAAACGAAATATGATAAAATATTTCATAGGCGACTTTCTCTGAGATTAGATAAAATGAAATTACCATGAAAAGTTTCTCAAAAAATCTGTCGTTCGGAGTCGACTGCAAATTGTAGGTCCCGCGACTCATGTATAAAATTAACGTACACAACATATGTAAGTGGTGTGAGAAGCTAGGTTTTAATCCTGACTGAAGGGTTGTAATGACCAATTATGTGTGTTATGAATTATGTATGGCTACCTTCCAAACTGTTAGTTGCTTTGTGTTTGAACAAAGTATCGTGTGTCATAATGCCGCTGTACAAAATATATACAATGTATTCTATTTCAAAACGTCGTCAATGAGTATTTTTAACGCAGTCAAAAAGCAATCAGGCATCGGATTTATAGTTGATACATTATTTGGTTAGTTTGCATATCTACATAGTTTATATATAGTAGTATAACTGCATACAAACTTTGTATTGATACATTTTGGATGGCAGCCTATGTTTCGTCATTGTCAACTCACAGAGTCAGAGCAATCAATTGCGTTTGTCCTTGCCTTTGTAGGAAGTACAAATATTTAAATGTTATTGAACAAATAGCCGTGCTATTAATAAGTGAATATCCTTAATAAATCTTTTATAAAATATTATGATATTGTTGTTGTTGTTGCATTGCATCCTTAAAATAATTAAATAAATAATTTCGTATTTTTTTTTTATTTAAATTCTATTCATCAAATATTTTTTAATTTGATATTGGATGTCTTTTGTATTGTTATTGTTATTGTTGTTGGCATTTTGCAAATTTATTGTCTTATCATTACAATTATTTTATTGTTCAAATGAATTAAAAATTTTTTTTATTTTTATTTTTAAAATTTTATTCTGCTGCAAACAAAACAAATTCAATTGTGTTGTTCGTCCGTCTGTCTGTCTGTCTGTCTTTGCACTCCTTTACAGAAACGGTTTCGTTTCGTTTTGATTTATTTGAAGTGCAGTTTTCAAAACGTGATGGAATTTTCCTTAAAATAAATAAAAAAACAAAAAAAAAAATAAAGAAAACGCTGTTAAATTTGTATTTGTTTATCCGTGTTTTATTGTTTAGAGAAGAAATACATTTTATTTGTTTGTATTTTTTTAACGGTTTTCCTTAGGAAAAGTTACGTTAATTAACGGAACTCCTGACACGTTAATCGGTTCGTTAATAAGTCTAAAGGTCCACTTTACACTTCTGGGATAGTGGAGAGGGTCTTTGCAATGAATTTCTTTTTTTAATTTTTTCATACGAAAATTAAATGCAAATAAGGAAACTGTGCTGCACGGAAATGTTAATGCACATTTTGTTAGTGTTGTTGTTGTTGTTTTCTATATAAAAAAATGATACATTTCACTTTGATTGGATTTGATTTTGATGGATACGTTCGTTGAATTACAATAAATTCATTTTGAATCCACATTATTTGTAAACGTAACGCTACCCAACGTTCAGTTACAATTTTAACACAAAAGCAACAACAGAAAAAAATTCTCAATTTAAAATCCAATTAAATTTTGCGACAAATATGATGCAACACACATAATATTTCATTTGATTTTATTTTTTTTTTCAGAATAATTTTTTGTTTGCTTGTATTTTTGTTGGCCAGGTTTTAAATGGTCATTTACAACATTCCTCTCATTCGCTAATTGAACAGTTTAATTAAGGTAAACTAGAAAGTTAATAAGCCTGGATGCTTTTTCTAGTCAAAAATCTTTAGCAATTAAATGTTTAAACCCATACAAATACAGTCATACCTCCTTAGAATCACTTCAAAGGGTCTTTCTCATCCATACAACTTTCTCAAAAGCCCCTCATCAGTACCTTTTCGAATTTATTGACCTGTAGTGAGAGAATCTTATCTCTCTAACAGAGCTTTCTTAAGTCCCGCTAATACTGCTTTGACGTTGGAGAAAATAGATTCATACTTGGATAGGCAATTACTTTTAAAGCAACTTTCTATGTAAGGTATGATAAAGTAAGTGCGCCAAATAAAGCCGTACAAATTTTAATTGGGTTCAATGGTGAGTTGGTAACATTGATTGACTTTCAAATACAGAGGTTTTCTAGTTCAAAATTAGTTTTCAAATACAAATTATGCACACATTTGGAATCCTCATTAATATAATCGCATGTGCCGCATTGTCTCTCTGCTCCAAGAAAAATTTCTCAACGGCAGGAGAACACAAAAAAGCGCTTCTAAACGATAATTTATATGAATGGTACGGCGTCTCCTCATGCTTTATAGTGTATCCCTATAATGTGTCCTTTTAGCCTATTGCCTTTACACACCTCTGGGTGATAATTCTCTGTCTAGCACTTGGTATGCCTTCCTTCTGGGATGCCTTAATATGTCACAGGTTTCAAGGATATTCTCCAATGATTCATTGTCATAGTCACAGAATCTACGTGTTAGGCTCGATAGTGTAAATAGGTGGACTCTGACACTGCAATGCAAGTGTCAAAAGATCGGCTACCAACCTTATGTTATTCCTAGATTGACTGATGCATGACACAGACCTCCTCTTATTGTAATTTCCCAACAAAAGTTTTAATTGATTCGAACCCATTTTTTTACTTCTCTTTCATTGAGCATACCATCCGCTCCCAGTCCACAGAACGGTTCTGATACCATTGACGGCGTAGGAGCACCAGTAATCGCAAGCTGTTCTGCTCGCTTATTGCTTGAATTTCTAGCTGAGGCTAAGATCTGGCTTTTCCAGACGTTCCCATACTACCTTCGATTAAACCTAATAAGGGCCGTTTGCTGGAATGGCGACCAGACTATGAGATAAGATTGTTATGCCTTGTCATTTATACCAAAGTTAAATTGCTTTCGTCTTTCGATGGCACAAATTTACGCTTGGAATATACCCGCGAGCTTTCCCATTGGCTCGCAATAATGCATTGTGGAACTATAAACTCCTGCTTCTGTTCCAATATCCTTTCTAGAACCATCTGCATACCACTAAACAGTCCCTCTTCCAGATTACTCCGTTCATTTTTGTTACTAAGCCTTGTAGCGAAGCAGTTTCCTGAAATTAGCCAATTTATTCCTTCGATCATAAAATCTAGTAATAAATTTCATGCTAACCTTGTCCGCTTTAATCTTACCATTTTCTTCAAAGCTTTGGCATTCATTATCATGTAGAGTGGACTTAAAATTAACAGACTATGGGACCGGCATGCATTGCATTGCCCTTGTTATGCCAACACACGATAGTCTCTGCATCTTGTTCAACTCTATTATGGCATGACTGGGCTTTCCTGAGATGCTGTTTGTGTGAGCCGTCAGTGACATTTGAAAACAAAGCAAAAGCAAGTAGTAGGTACGCAAGTAGTTGCAGCATAATATGTAAGCTTATGCAGTCAATACACCATGGCCAAGGTTCGATCATTATAGAGGGAAATGCCCCTAAAATTATTGAAGGAATGAATTGGAATATTGATAGGTTCTTTGACTTGTTATTGCGAATTGAGGGCAGGAGCTAGTGGGACAGGGAGGAGTCTGTTGACTCACATGGGGTGTTTACTACTACTGTACTCTGCTGGTTACTTCAATGGTTTGAGATGGTTAGCCCCTGTTAGGATTTTTTTACTTGGAAACTTTCAACTCTAACATAATCTGGCTTTTGGGATGTCTCTGTTCTTCTCTCTACCTATCTGTTTCTCACTCTCTGTTCCACTCTCTCTGTTCCTCTCCCTTTCTCGCTCTGTGTTCATCTCTCTGTTCCTCTCTCTTTCTCTCTCCCTCTGTTCCTCTCTCTCTATCAACTATCATTGCCCCTATTTATAAACATAAGACCGTGTCTGCTATCAGAGTGCCGGTGTTTTCATTACTTGCTTAACCTAACCTTTGTAAATAAATATGTTGCAGAGAAGAAGTGATAGCTGCGTCAGCTGTCAAATTGTTAAAAGAAATTCAAACTTAACTGACCCTGTAGTAATATTGAATAGTTTTCATTTGAAACGAAAAATACTTAAAAATGAGATGATTAAGTGCATACATTAGACGCACACGTCTTAAAAAACAATTCCCATGAAATGCTCATCGTTAATGTAGTTAAACTTACGCAGATTTTTTTCGTGATTTTTGTTTTCAAGTGTATTCGAATACAATATTGTGCACTACAAGCCGTTGGTTGTTAAAATGTCGCACAAATGATTTACATCGTATTCAAACGAAAAACAACAAATGAAAACAACACAGAATAAAAAGGGAGAAAAAAATATTAAAATTTTATAAAAATAACAAAATAATTATTTTTCTTGCTGAAATAAACAAGACATTTAGACATACGTATAGCCACAATGGCTGGTTGGCTGGCAGACGCTGGCTTACGCTTAAAAAAAATCCGTTTCAATAATAAAAGCCTGGTTTTAAGCAATGCATGCATGATGATGATGCACTTGATGGTTGACAATAATTTTTGAATGCAAAACCGAAAAAAAATATTTGCACACTGGGGTCATTAATACGTGCAGCGGTGTATAGAATGTGCCATGAATATTAAAGTGGCGAAACGAAATAAAATTTACAAAAAAAATTTAATTTCAACAAAAATTTTCAAAAAATGTTTGTAAATTAATTGAAATTTTTTTTAATTTTACGAAAATTAATAAATAAACATACAGCCAGCCCGGCCAAGTCCAGGCAAAATAAACGAAACTGTTTTGCCCAAAACTGAAATTCCTTTCTGGTTCGAAAACAATGTCTGCAAAATTAATTCCTCCCCCTGACAAAGAAGAGGGAAATTTTTCATTCTTAAGACCATAAATTTTGTAACAAGAAGTGAAAAGAAATGAATTTTTGTAAGAATTGTAAAGATTCCCTCATAAAAAAGTACTGAACAGAACAGAACAGAAGTAATATTTTAAACTCGTGTTTGGACTCCCTGCAAGATTTTGTTAAAGAATTTTAATGAGTTTAGATCGTTGGCCAGATATGCTTTAAAAGGTAAAAAAATATTTTCAAATAAGGCAAGTAGTTTTCCGCCTTTGGAATAATAAAACCCACCCAGTAAGAAGGCAGGCAGGCAGGCAGGCAGTCACATAAAGTTTGTTTTCATTTGTTTTTAATCTTTAAGTTCAACCACCCCTTTAAACAAAAACAAAACAGAAAAATTCAAAAAATTTGGAATTTTATGAAAAATAAAATCCAAACAATCAATATTGATTTTTCAAAAGTACTTTAATTTTTTTTTTGTACTTTTTTGTCTCAATAGGTAGGTACCTGCCTTAGCTCGATCAATTCATTTTCATTGCATGACATTTTTTTCGATTTAATTTTTTAAATAAACATTTTTGATGAATTTTATGGCGGTCTCATGTCATTTATTGTCAGTTTTTTTTTTGTAATAAATTTTAATAATAATTTTCATATTTTATGGCATTTGAATCTGATAAAATTTCATTTTTAAATTAAATATTTCAAATTTCATCATCATCTGGTCAATAACTTGCGTTCCATATTTAAATACATACTTCGTTGGAATTCTTTGTATTTTTGTCTAAGTATTAATTTTTGTCTCAAAGAATATCGAAAAGCAAAACAGAGGCTTAAAATATAGAGAGTTCAGATTAAATAAAGTGACGGCACCGCCCATAAAAATCCCTGAGGTTTTCTCTTAAGCCAACGTTTTAGGTCCATTGTGCAACCATACTTTATAAAATTAAAAAACTACAGTGCTCAAGTGAGCTTTGGTAACCAAAGCTTACACTTCGACCTAACCTAACCTAACACCACCTAAAAGAGTGTGCTACTTCAAGCCTCCAAAACACACTTACATACATATGTATATACTGAACAATGTCCTTTATTATAAATTTATAAACATTTTTCAGGGAATAATGAGGTTCTCAAGCACGCGTTTTCTCGAGTGCTGGGAAATGACTCGTTAAGTGACAGAATCTTCTTCCTTCCTCCGAGTCGCGAGAGGGTTCCAAGCTGACAGGCATGCCATCGTATTAAGAAATGTTCAATGAGAACGGAGACTACAAAATAAATGTCAAGTTGGAATAGAAAAACGAGCTGTTTCCTTCTCCCTGGGTTGAAATTCTTCTCGCTCAACATATCCGTCGAAGTATAAATCTCTCTGCTACTTTCTTCCCCTCTAACTACAAGAAATCGGAGGAAAATCTGGCTTTAAGTACCTGTAAGCTCTACTTAGGGTACAATATATCAATAATAAGGTTCTACAACTCTAGTATGGCCTATGTCTAGTGGAGCGGTTTATCAAGTACAATCTAATTGCCGCAAAAGTTGCCTGTTGCCCAGGAGAAACTTAGTGGGAAACCAAAAAGGAAAAGTGTAAGGAGGGTAAAGCATTATTGGTTTAACAATTCCCCTGTATTGTCAAGATGTGGTGAATGGTTTGAACCCTTATCTTTCACCAATACCCTGTTTACAGATAAAGTAGGGCACATACATTTTCTGGTTTCTTTTGAAATATAAAGAATTCACAAGAATTTGAAATCGAGGATAACCCACAGGCAGGTGTGTTTGTCAGTAGAGGGGACACTGAGTTCAATTTATTTAGTCTTGAAGAATTGATCTTCTGGATATGATATTTCCTAGTGAATAATATGAATTTGACCTTCTGACGATTAACTCTCAGACAGTTTTTTCGCTCCACTTAGAGAGGATTCCTAATGCATTTAAAGCTACATGCCAGAAAAAGCTATACTATCAGCAAACTCTGCAACTTTGCACTGATTTTTCATGATACTTCGTAAGCAATGCACACAGCAATGCAGATAGTACACCATTAAGGCGGTTCGAGATTTGTCTTTCTACTAATCTTAGCATTGTTCCACATAACAAATAAGTGTGCATAATTTTTCTTACCCTGGATATGAAATTGCTTTTAATACTTGCTTGCGATGCAGAATGAAAGCTCTTTTGTCTACCAAGTGAATTCTATCTGAAGGCTTAGTTCTATAAAAGTAAGTATGAAAACAATCCTACAGACTTCAATATGAGGCAGGACAAACACAGTTTTTTCGAATATATGAATACAGAATCTTGCCGCTCGAAATCGACTTTAAGCAGTAGGTCCCGCCACTCATATATACAAATTAACGCACACATCATAAGTGATGTAAGAAGCTAGGTCGTAATCCTGACTTGAAGTTTGGTAAAGACCAATTATTATGTATGATCTGTTTCTTTACGGTAAAATTCTTAGCTCAGACTTATATTGTTAACAAAAATGAACCAAAAGAAATAGGCAATTGCCTCTGAGCGTCCTATTTGCTAATTTCTTGCCTATTGGAATAGAGGTCAGGCTTTATCTATATGCTGCTGCCTAGTATACGATTTGAAATATTGTACCCGCACAACAATAACTAACAAGATAATGATTATAATCATAATGATATTGGCAATACAATAAGCGTTATAAGCATTTAAAAAATATAAGGAAATTAATTTCAGCTCATCATTTAAGCAATATTTGTACATACAAATAAGCGTTGATACATTCGTACGCATTTGATGCGATTGCATTGAAGTGTTAAAATGTCCAGTAAATGATGGCAACAATTGTGAATATAAGCGTACATACATATATGACAACATTTGTATTTAAATTCAAATTTAAATAATAAATAAAACAACAACAAAAAACACTCACAATCACAATAGTTATCGATGATAATCATCTTTGAAAGCAAAAAACAGAAAACAGAAAAAAATAACCACAAATAAAGAGAGTGTCTTAAGGAATATTAATGACGTTTGACTCGGTTAAATGACATTGAGAATCGAAATGATAAATTAATAATTAACGGTTAATCATATACTAATAACAACAACAGATAATGGTTTAACTGAAAATTATTTATAAAAATTAAAATCGCCTTAAAAACTAGCAGCCAGCCAGCGCAATTAAATTCAATTTCTTACTTGTACTCATATCTTATCTTTAAGCCTCAATTAATTGTTATTAATTACGTTAATAAATTTATAGGGAATTAGATTTTGTAACAAATCAATCACACAAATGAATGAATCAATGTTTTTATTGTTGTTTACAATTTAAATCAATTTATTGTTGTTTCTGTTTTGCACCATTTCAGCAAGACAATGTAGGCCATTAAGTCGGTGATAATTTCCCTGGAAATTATTCGAAATATTCCCCCCACCCCATGGTGTTTGCCTTTTTACGTATTTGCCGAGATTTATTTGTAATGATATACAGATCATATGCTTTATAAGCAATTTAAAAATCTATTATTTTTCTTAAATTTATTACAAATTTTTGTTGTAAGACATGGATTGTAGAAAATTATATAAGAAAAGTAATTGAAATTAAATTGTAAACGACGTAATTAAATGACTTTGTATTACAACACGAGTTTTGAAAATTTTCAATGTAGAATAATTGGCTAAGATATGCGGTCAAGTCGCTGTAGTCTACTAGGTAGTGTGTTGTCTTATTAGACGGGTTCGAGGGTTCGAGCCCCAGGCCAGACATCAAGACAGAATACAAAAAATATTTCTTCGGCGGCTTCCTCTCAGCAGATTTCTGTCAAAAACTCTGAGAATAAATAAAAATTGCTATGAACAGTTTTTCAAAAATCTGTCGTTCGGAGTCAACTTTAAACTGTAGGCCTCACCACTTTTATGCACACAGTTATGTCATACAACATAAGCGTTGAGAGAAACTAGGTCGTAATCCTGACTAAAGGGTTGTAATGACCAATTATGTATGTATGTATGTGGTCATCTTAGAAACTTACTTAGAAAATCAGACTGCATAAACAAAATTTTGTGTTATGAGCCTAACACTTAGCCAACTTTTTCACAAGGAGAGCAGTCTGTCCCCGTAACAAAATTGACAATTATGACAATAATCTCACAATTACAACAGTATCAAGACTGGGTTCATATATTCGCAAAGACTGTGTTTTATACTCA
This sequence comes from Sarcophaga subvicina, assembly GCA_936449025.2. NCBI lineage: Eukaryota > Metazoa > Arthropoda > Insecta > Diptera > Sarcophagidae > Sarcophaga > Sarcophaga subvicina. The sequence continues at coordinate 11,943,003 of OW388084.2, forward strand.
TATTGTGGATCGTAAGACTGTTTTCATGTAGTCGACGTAGTCTAGTAGGTAGTGTGTTGGCTTATTAGACGTAAGGCCACAATTTAAATCCCGGGACAGACATCAAAACGAAAATATGAAAAAATATTTCTTCGGCAACTTCGTCTCAGCAGATTTCTGGCAAAAACTCTGAGAGTAAAAAAATTGCCATGCCATTCGGAGTTGACTTTAAAACTGTAGATCTCGCTACTCATGTGTGAAAATTAACACTCACAACATAAGTGGTGTGAAGTCGCCGTAGTCTGGTAGGTAATGTGTTGGCTTATTAGACGTAAAGCCAGGGTTCGAGCCCCAGGCCAGACATCAAGACAAAATACAAAAAGTAATTTTTTCGGCGACTTCCTCTCAGTAGATTTCTGGCAAAAACTCTGAGAGTAAATAAATTGCCGTGAAAAAGTTTCTCAAAAATCTATCGTTCGGAGTCGACTTTAAACTGTAGGTCCCACCACTCATGTATAAAATTAAAACACACAACATAAGTGGTGTGAGGAACTAGGACGGTTGTATAATGGGTCGACCTCCGGGTACTGTACTTGTCTTAATTGACAAGTACACGTCCTCTAATCTAACCTAACCTAAGTGGTTTGAGAAGCTAGGTTGTAATCCTGACTGAAGGGTTGTAATGACCAATTATATATGTTATGTAAGACTGTTTTCATACTTATTTTTATAGAACCGAGCCTTCTGGTATATTTCTTTATGTATTTCTGTTTTAAAGAATTTCAGAATTCCGCAAATCTCGCAGAGTTTGAAGGAAAAGTCGAACGTACACCTTGGAGACCCTCATCCTACCCGTGCTTCTTTATGGCGCAGAGGCATGGACCCTATTAAGTACTGATGCAGCAGCCTTGAGAGTGTTCGAGAGAAAAGTACTGCGTATCCAGTCTTCGATCCACTACGAGTTGGAGATGTTATCCGCATCCGATCCAATAATGAGCTGTATGAGCTCCTCAACGACGGCAATAACGGCTGCGCTGACTAGGCCATGTTGTTCGAATGGAGGAGTATGTTCCGGCGGGGATCTGCGGAAGTCGGCGAAGGGGACGACCTTGTATCCGTTGGAAACACCAAATCGAGGAAGCCTTGTCATCGATTGGTGTGACCAACTGGCATAGGCGAGCAGGAACAGAGGCGCCTGGAAGGATGTGTTGCGCAGGCCGAAATCCGTTAACCGGGTTGTTATGGCCAATTAAGTAAGTAAGTAAAGCATCATTTTCACTTTTCAAAAAAGTTTGAATGGTCTTCAAGAAGGAAAGGATTAGGGCGGCCTATTGAAACATATTTTACCAGCAACTTCGAGTACGAATGTATACCAAATTATAGGTGAAGACAATTTTGTTTTTGTTAAATTGCTATTCGAATAAAATTGTGTGTGAAAATAATAATAAATTAATGTTAATTAATTATAATAACAGCAAAAGCAACAACAACAAGGTGTAACATTAATTTATTTGCAAACAGTGCCAAAGCAACCCAACAAGCTTATGACAGAGACAGTGACATTAAGACAGAATAGCAGCAGCAACAGCAGCAGGCAAAAATTGAGTAAGCGTTAGAGAAACACTGACAATGACTTGAACAGGCATACAGAGAGACAGACAGATACCCGTATATTCTAGGTTTATTTTATTTTATTTGTTTAAAAACAATTTGTTTTTGGCTGTAAGTATTCTTAAAAATCAGAAAAAAAAATTTTTAAATTTACTACGATTTGCAATTTGATTGACAAGTCTGGTCATTGGAGAGGGTTAAACTATTAATGAGACACCATAAAATTTGTCAAAAAAAACTAATAAAATTGACATGATTTCTGGCAAATATTCAATACTTTTTCATTTTAATTTATGTAAACAATGTGATTCCTTTAGTTTCAAATGATTTTTATAGGCTTCAACAGATGTTTAGCCACAATGGAGAAACAAGCCCAGACATCAACCAGACCAGCAGACATTCGTAAGTATCTCCACCCAATTTTAATGTCAAATTAATTTTGATTTTATTTTTAATTTAATTTAAATTTATTTTTATGTTTTTGTTATTGTAAAATAAATTTCATTGAAATTGTGTAAAATATATGCGCGTGTGTTTGTATAGTGTTTCTGCGATAAAATTTGGCCACACGTTTTGCGGTTTTCTTGCGAACGTTGGAGCGTACGAACGCTGTACTTTTTTTTGTAGAAAAATTTGATTTCAAACACAATATTTTTGTTATAAAAATGTATCGTTTTCATTGGTTCTCATTGCTTCTCAAAGACACACGCTCAATTACCATTATTTATGAAGATTTATGACTCCAGTCTTTAAATTTTTTTTTTTATTCAGAATTTCTGTTTCTGTTTCGATGATGATTTTATGCCCAAAAATATTGAAAAGCAAGTACGTACACTTGATGATCATTTTTTAATATTCCCAGAATATTTTATTACAAATTAATCGATGTATTAGGGTGGCTCTGAATCTATGTAATTTTCAGACCGATTTTTTTAGCTTTGTACAGTACATAGGGGCTTCCAGTCACGGCCACACTATGGGCAATTGCATAGCTGATGACACACGTTAGAAAGCGAACACTTCTACAGAATAGCAGTCAACTTATGTAAATAGGTGTTACAACTTACATATATACTTAAAAAATTCGTCATTACATCCCTTTAGTCAGGATTACAACCTAGCTTCTTACACCACTTATGTTGTGTATGCTAATTTTATATATGAGTAGAGGGAGCTACAGTTTAAAGTCGACTCCAAATGACAGATTTTTGTGAGAAACTTTTCATGGCAATTTTATTTACTTTCAGAGTTTCTGCCGAGTTTCTGCTGAGAGGAAGTCGCCGACGAAATATTTCATTTCATATTACGTTTTGTTAGAGATGTCTGACCTGGGATTTGCACCGTGGCCTTACGTCTAATAAGCCAACACACTACCTACTCGACTACGGCGGCTTCGTCAAGGTATTACGTCTTACTTTCGTTTAATTGTGGTCTCTGGAGGAATCTTGCTTGTTAGCCTAGGTAGCAAGCATACCAATTAATTCTTTCAATCGAACCATATGAATATATTTGTCGCTTAGGCCCATTGTGGTATCACAAACAACATTCAACTCGGTGAGCAAACATTTACTAGAATCTTGCTGTAATATTCTTTAAATTTGAGGGCTCGGTCTACGATGTCGAAACCTCAGCCTTTTTATGACAAGAGCAAGGCACTGACACAAGAGATGAAAAATGACGGACGGTCTCTTCATACTACTCAGCCCTACAGCTCTTGCAGAAGTAATTTCATAATGCTTACCAAAAGGACAATGGCTCTTGAGAATCGTTATTGTGCTATTGAGGGCCATGCGATTTTAGGACAGAAGTGTTTCGGTCATCCTCTTCTCTGCTGGACATAGCTTAGCAATATTGCACGTACCCTCGTGAAAGCCAAAGACTTTGAGTCTCCTTGTAAAACGAGTGAATAATATCCAAATTAACGAAGGCAATTGGAATAACTGTGGGATTAGTTTCCTTAGTTTTCTGTAACAGATTCTGGGATGATAGGGTTGCCATGTGTCATTGTGTGGAATCAATTCCCTCTATGAGGTGTATTATTGTTGGCGTATAGGTTGCCGGAATTTTTCTTTATGCCTGTAACCGATACAATATTTTCTAAGGGTTAGAAGACTTCTGGGCGAATAATGCGGAGCGGTGATGAAGCCACTTAATTTCTTCAAAATTCGAAAAAGCTTGGACAGGTTGGATTTAAAGTCAAATATTTAAGGGATGACAGTAAAATTTACTGTTAGTTGTGTAACACTATTCATAATCAATGTTTGACTAGGAATGATGTGTTCTCCGTTTTGACTTTGCGTAAGCATTAGACCACCCTAGAAGGTCCTAATCACTTGGTGGTTTCCATGGATCTCTGCCGAAATAGAGATGCGTTAAGTATAATAAATCTTCCAACTGCAATATATAGACAGTATTACGTACGAAGTTATGGACGAACGTACGTAAACACATAATAAAAGTTCCAATGAATACATATGCGTTCGTTCCAAGTATACTTAAATGTGTGCCACCCTAATATATGATTTTTTTTTTATTATAAAATAAACGTACATCTGTACACTTGTATGCATTTATGGATTTTAATCGTAACGGCATATCGAAAAACAAAAGCTTAATAAATTTCCCATGACTCAATAGAGTGAAAAGATCCCTTTTGAATTGGAAATAATGAACACTCGATTAATAATCATCGTTAAACGCTAAATATGTTACCAGTATGGGCATAATCGGTATGCCTTTATGATCTACTACACAACATGACAACATATTATTGGATGACACCATATTTGTGCGTTAAACAACGAACATTTTCTTGGAATGGTTTGAAACAATTTCGAATTTTGCATAAATTTGTGGTTTTTGGGACTTTAAATTTTCCATTTCATTTCAAAAATCATGGAAAGTATCAATGAATGAATGTGTTTGATTTGAAGATAATTGTAGGATTGGATTGATGAATAATTAATAGTTATTGGAAATGTTTGTTTGCGATGACACTTTACTCACAATACAAAATTCCCTTTAAACAAATAAAATTTTGTTTTTTGTGGAAAAATAAACACATCATCTGTATTGAAAATGTCATCGATTAGGGGAAGAAATTATTTTCTGAAAGTTAAATAAGTTTTATTATTAAGAAAACTTAAGAGTCGTCTTCAAATATTTGCCAACGCAATCTAAAGTACAAGCTTAGTTATGTTCTCTTTATTTCCACACAGACAGAACCCCTTCAGGTCGTATAAAACATATCCTCAAAGGCCAGCATCAAATATTTGCCAACACAATGCATTCATAAAGTATATGCTTAGTTGTCTCCTCCTTCTTTCCTTGGCTGGTGCCAATCTGAGGTAAAATTGTGATATTTTTCGTACTGGGGATCATGCCCAAGTGTACATAAAAGATTCCATCAGTCATTTTGCCTGCTTCTCACCAGCTTACTGTGCTAATACATCGAAGACCATTCGTATGCGCATTCATAAATCTCATCCTTTGTTGTTTGTCGTTGTTGACATTTGAGTTGTCAAATATCAACAGAAAGTGTTCGAATAATTGTAATATGCGCACTGAACATACTTATGACAGTGCTAAGTTTTACTCAATATTATAACAATTTGCGTATTTATTGCGCAATTAATAATTGAAACTTTATTTGAAATATTGAGCTCAATAATGGCGTTTATAGCGATTTACGCAATAAAGTTGCACATCTGAACACCGTATTAGGCTTGGAGTACTTAATACCACAGTAGAAGCGATTCCTCATCTTAGTGGTCCTTCAGTGACCTAATTTTCCACAACACCTCTGAAACGGGATCCACAAACGTGTCATCCTTTTCCTCAATGATATGATGTGGATATTTGCTTAGCACTCTTATATTAATTTCGAGTGAATATAATCCGAAGAGATTAGCGTCTTTAATTCCCCTACTTGTCTTTATCTAAACTCAGGTGACAATTGAAAAGGCTGGGCCACATATCCATTGGTTTCCCAACTTCAATTTTGGTCTCAATAAATCCCCCACCTAAATCTCCTAGACCGAACGTCTAAAGACCACACATTCGCATTTCTGCAGTTGTAATACTGTCTACCATAAACTAAACCATATAATACAACCTTTCAGTCAGGATTACAACCTAGTTTCTCACACCACTTGTTGCTGTGTGTCAAATTTTATACATGACTGGCGAGGACCTACAGTTTGAAGTCGACTCCGAACGACAGATTTTTTATAGAAACTTTTCATTGACAATTTTATTTTCTCTCAGACTTTTTGCCAGAAATCCGCTGAGAGAAAGTCACCGAAGAAATATTTCTTGGTATTTTGTTTTGTTGGAGATGTCTGACCTGGGGTTTGAACTGGGGACTCAAGTCTAATAACACAACGCACTGCCTACTAAACTAAGGCGTCTTAAACTTTCGTTTGGGGTTCACTAATTCCCACAGCTACATCCCATAGAACGAACGTATAAAGGCTACACTTTCGAGTTCCTGTGATTGTAATGCCATCCCCTATATACCCATCAGCTCTGACTAATCTAGTCTTGGACCGACAAATGCGAGTATTGGTTCAACTTTCCTCGTGGTAGTACATTTAATACCAGATTTCTATTGGATTTATACTGAGGTCTTGCATTAATATGAGCATAAATGCGTTCATCTACTGAAATCGGTTCTAAAGAGATCAGAATTTCAAGGAGTTTTTCAGGTTCTACGATCCTAATAATTTGAGCATAAATGCGTTCTTTTCTACTAAAACATCAACAGAAATTGTTTCTAAAGAGATCAGAATTTCAAGGGGTTTTTCAGGTTCTACGATCCTAAGGACAGGCAACCAAAATCAAATTATTTTAGCTTCATAGAGTTCCTTACAAGTTTAGCTCACCAAAAACAAAATCGTAAACAATTTCGTTTTCTTTTCACTGAAAAAAAAGAAACCCAACCGTTACTTGCCATATTCTTAACCCTTTATGGGTGTTTCCCCACTTAATCGACTCAAGGTCAAGATATGTTGTCTTAATGCTTTCGCTTTGTTTACGAGCCAAGTACAGGTAGGCCGGTGTGAAATAAAGGTTGGCAAAAAAAAAGCATAAAAAAGAGAAATCGAATCAAAAAGAATTTATTTTTATGGTCTCTTCCTGCTTTTGAGTGTGATGTTTACGATGGTGATGATGACGATTGTCGTGCTGGAGATTGTTGGAGTTCCTTTGTTCCTAAAATTAGTGAACAAACAAAAAATTCTGTGTCAGGTTGGCTGGCTAAATGGATGAATGGTTGGATGCACGCATCACAATGACGATGATGATGTGAAAGATTTTTGTTTTTGCATTATTTTTACCAGTCATGTACTATGTGTAGATCAGCAAAATTGAATTGAAGTTGAGTTGTTGATACAAGTACTTGAGTTAAATGCATCGTTACTTACAAATTGCCAAACAATACAACAACAATACAGTCTGTTTAACAAGAAATGAAAACAATCAGGTTTTTTTCTTTCCATTTTATGCCGCAGATTTTTTATGACAATTTTACAAAGAATTGTTGTTAAAAGGGCTCTTCTCGAGAACACAATAACAACATCATTGACTTGAAAAGGCTCTTGAGTAGCATTCAATGGCTTGGGTTGAGTTGAGTTATTGTAGCTGCTGTTGAGAGATGTTAAATTGCGTCTGAAGCAAAGAAAAAAAAAAGAAAAAGGTTTACAAACCGGTAGTAAATCAGGCAAAACGGTGTTAAAGCGTAAAACGTTTAAGGCAGTTATTGTGGGTGATTCAAAACAAATTTCATTGTCAACTTATTTTTGATGAGTTTTATGGCTTTTTTTTTATTATTAAAGCGATACATTCTCCTCATCACAGAACCAACATAATGGGCCTAAGGAATCCCTTTACTGAAGACGAGTTTACAGTGGCGGTTTAAAAGGCGGGCTATTAACCTTCGGCTGCTGCTGATGCATGACTGATAGTCTGATACATGACACAAATCTCTTCTGATTGCCTTACAGCCAACAGAAGTTTACATTGCTTCGTATTACTTTGGCTTGAGCGAAGTCTCTACCTCTTCTCATATTTTCTTTTGCCAAGTGTACTCTCGCCGTAGTCTAGTAGGTAATGTGTTGGCTTATTAGACGTAAAGCCAGGGTACAAGCCCCAGGTCAGACATCAAAACAAAATGCAAAAAAGTATTTCTGCGGCCACTTCCTCTCAGCAGATTTCTGGCAAAAACTCTGAGTGTAAAATAAAGTTGCCATGAAAAGTTTCTCAAAAATCTGTTTTTAAACTGTAGTGATGGGACCCTCATGTATAAAATTAACACAGACAACATAAGTGGTGTGAGAAGCTAGGTTGTAGTCCTAACTAAAGGGTTGTAATGACCAATTATGAATGTAAGTATACCCTTTGGAACATTTCTTCCTACTCCTCGTAAAGATTCAGGCCATCTCAGCAGCACCTCTTCTCGAAAGCTCATCTCCTGTTTATAGCTGTGAACTTCAACATGACCTGGGATCCCGATTCTTTGACTCTACAGAGCCCGGTCTAAACCCAGGCTATTGTTGGATAGTATGATACATGTCTCCAAACTCTTGTTGTTGTTGTAGTTGTCAAATTGTATCAAATCCTTTTGGCTTGAGAAGAGTTTCTGCCTCTCTCTATCTTTCCTTTTGCCAAGTGTACCTATTTCTCCCTACTCCACAGAAAGATTCTCGACGTTTCAGCAGCGTGGAAGCTGCCCTCCTCGTACGTTATTCTACTGTAAACTCCCACATGACCTGGGAACCAGCAGAGGTTCCAACTATTTCCCTTGTCAAGCTGATTCAATTTTCGAGGCAGTACCATACAATGCCTCAGTTAACCTCATAAGAGCCAAGTGTTCTTGCATGCAAGACCGGAGAATTTTCCTTTCGAAAGCGTACGTTACGTTCTTACATTTGTTGTATGACTTCTTGGAGGGATGACATGGCCTAATGCTGTAATACCAGAAAGCTGTTCTATTTTTATAGGCAATTGAGTAGCAGAGACCTCTCTCGCGCGACAAAATTAACACTTTACAAGACACTCATCCTACCCGTGCTTCTTTATGGCGCAGAGGCATGGACCCTATTAAGTACAGATGCAGCGGCCTTGGGAGTGTTCGAGAGAAAAGTACTGCGCAAGATCTTCGGTCCAGTGCGAGTTGGCGATGATTTCCGTATCCGATCCGAGCTGTATGAGCTCCTCAACGACATGGATGTTGTACAGCGTATTAATATCCATCGGCTGCGTTGGCTCGGCCATGTCGTTCGAATGGAGGAGGATGCTCCGGCGAAACGGGTATTTGATGCGGGAATCTGCGGAAGTCGGCGAAGAGGACGACCTTGCATCCGTTGGAAGGACCAAATCGAGGAAGCCCGGTCATCAATTGGTGTGACCAACTGGCGTAGGCGCGCACGAAGCAGAGGCGCTTGGAAAGATGTGTTGCGGCAGGCCGAAATCCGATAAACGGGTTGGTATGGCCAATTAAGTAAGTAAGTGTTCTATTTTTATGGTCTCACAATTTTGCTGGCGTTTCATCTTTATGGTAAGGGCTCTGCGTTTCAGATTCTACCAGCATTTAATAGAAACTGATGAAACTTGTATTTGTTGATTTCGAGTGCCCCGCTCAGATGCCATCTATGCCATCACTTTAGTTGTTTTAACTTGTCTTAAAGAAGATTTGGGAACCTCTTTTGTGTTATTACAATCTGGACTAGTGTAGAATTTTGTTTCATTTGGAGAGATCGCCGTTAAGCGATAATTCTCAGAAGAAGTCTCTCCCATCAAACACCCATCAAATCGCAGAGACACATTGTTCCTAGAACATGATTTTACACATAATTTAGATAAAATTGTTATCCCCATAGGAATTTAATTAATTCTGTGAAAAATATTCTCAATTTTAAGGAAACACCCATAAAAATGTTTTCTATGTATTGCAAGATATTATTGCTCTATGTGAGCAATAATAGTCACATCAATTGATTGTTCAAATAAGATTTAAAATTTCCTTAAAATAATTAATAATTTCTGATAAATAATAAACATTTGAATAATTAACGCCATCAACCAATAAATAATTTCTAGAAAATCATAAAAAAAATCACTTTTTTGGTTTGTCAAACAATTTGATAAACATTGCTTATACTGATCTGATGCGAAGCCATAAAAAATATGTTTTCTATGCATTGTCTGTCACTGTGATAAAAAAGATTTAAAATTATTTTCAAGTAATTAATAATTAATAATTTCTCACCTGCAACCAATAAATAAATTCCAGAAAAACATTTAAATTTTTTATTTCTTTTTCGACTTTTGTTTTCTTTTGTTTGTCAAATAATTTCTTAAACCGTCCTTTCCACTTTTTTTTTTGATATCATGAGTAGAAATATATTTGTTTTGATTTTTCTGTTTTTTGGTTTGAATTATTCTTAGATTTTTATTGTGATTCATTTTCATAATAAATCGCGTGATGAAATGTCAAATTGTTAAACAAAACACAAAATATTTTCAAAATATCACCTCACATACCCTACACTGCCTTGAGTGATAGTTTGGTTTAGATTAGATGAGACCTCCTTTCCGTTCTGTTTACGTACTGTCTAGATTTGCTGTGTATTTCCATTCAAAGTCATTTCTCGGTAGTCTCTTATGGTTTTATCCTGCTCTAATGGAAAGTGTAAGATACACAATGAATTGGTTTCGCCACAGCTTCACCCAATACAACAACCCAACAGAAAAATAGCAATCCTATCATGCTACAGTAGACCTACCGAAGTAGCCGTATTCAAGTAGGTAGTGTGTTGGCTTATTAGACGTAAAGCCAGGTTTCGAGCCCCAGGACAGACATCAAGACAAAATACAAAAAGTATTTCTTCGGCGACTTCCTCCCCTCAGCAGATTTCTGGCAAAAACTCTGAGAGCAAATAAAATTGCCATGAAAAAGTTTCTCAAAAATCTGTCATTCGGAGTCGACTTTAAACTGTAGGTCCCACCATGTATAAAATTAACTCACACAACATAAGTGGTGTGAGAAACTAGGACGTTGTACAATGGGTCAATTCGACCTCCGGGTACTATACTTGACAAGTACACGTCCTCTAACCTAACCTACCCTAACGACACAATCGGTGGAAAAACTTAACTAAAGGCACTGAAACAGCTCAACGAGCTACATACTTACTTAATTGATCATTACAACCCTTCAGTTATGATTACGATCTAGCTTATCACACCACCCATGTTGTGCCATGTTAGTCGACTCCGAACAACAGATTTTTAAGAGGCATTTCATTACAATTTTTTATTTATTCATTGAGTTTTTGCAAGAAGACTGATGAGAGAAAGTCGACAAAAGAAATAATTTTTTCATATTTCGTTTTGTTCGCGATTTTTGAGTTTGGGTTTGAACCATATGCTCGCATCTAACACACTTCCTTCTAGACTACGGCGACTTCAGTCCAATTCTATAAAAATACTGATAGGTAGGTAGGTATAAGTGGCCGTCCCCCCAAGGAATCTGATGGACACACTTAGGCCCCATGGGGCCCATTGTAATACCACAGTTCATGTTAACTACCCCCTAGCCTTGGAACCTCGTAGACCTTACAATGACTCAAACTGCCGTCGTCAATGTTCGACAAACCACTTACACTCAGCCACAAAAGTATACCTACGGTTACCAAATTTCAGAAATTTTTTAACCAATCCGTTTTCGTTGAAAATCTTTATAATTGTCTGACATCTTTCTTCGATTTGAAGACAGTCTTTTGCATTGGTTCAGAAATTTGTGAAATTTGTTAATCGGATGTATACTTTTGTGGGCCTGTGCAGGGCCACAATTCAATTCAATTTCAGAAATTTTTTAACCAATGCACTACAAAACACCGTCTTAAAATCGAGGAAACTATAAAGATTTTCAACGAAAACGGATACTTTAGTAACTGTGTGTTGATCATCGATGTAGTAGGCACCAAGATGTCTGTTTCTCCTAGTACCGGGCATAGTTACCAGTAGATGAGGAACAGTCTCTTCTTCCTCCTCGTCCCTGCAGTTTTTACAGAAATCATTTGCGAGGTGTCTTAGATTAAATCGCCTCGAATGGAAACCTATAATGCAATGCCCAGTCACGACTCTAATGACAGTACTGAGCACGCTTCTTTGGAGTTTAAGCAGACTCGCAGTGCGCCCTCCATCCAGCCTCGGCCAGATTATGCTCGCCACTCTGCCCTTATTCGAAGCTGCCCACCTGCGGTTGACAGAGTCCGTGATCTTGTTGTCAATTATGAGCTTCTAGGTACCCAAAGCACCCCAATATTTAAGAATTTGTCGGAGAGTTCTATGGTCGTGCCGTGTCTGGTCAGTTCATCCGCTCTGCAGTTGTCCGGGGTATCATTGTGTCCCGGAATAAAAATACTAATACTGATACTGTTACTGTTACTGACATACCGTAACAACGTTTATGAATACAGTAATCCTTCGATTTACGTCGCCTCGATTAACGTTGTTTCGATTTACGTCGTCAAATTGTTTGTTCTCTCTAACTTCAATTTGCGTCGTCATTCGATTTACGTCGCCTTTTTTTGGAACCAACTACGACGTAAATCGAGGGATTACTGTAACTTTTTCAAGTTCCTTGTTAAAAACATATTACTTTGTAGTATGAGCAATATGAAATTCGATTTACGTCGTTGCGATTTATCGAGGGATTACTGTACAATAGCGTTATGGAATATCACATCGGAAGCTTTCTCAAAATCTACGAAAAACAGACAGTGCGTGAGACATTTTGCAGATTGTTCAGTGATATTGCATTGGCACTAGGTACACCGCATAACAGATGGGTGTAGATAACAGCAAATTGACAAGTACAGAAAGCTCCTAGTAAATGTACCATTACCTTGGTACACTGCATCAGAAAAGTATTCGAATCATTTGTCCAACTTGAAGTCAAATAAAAGTTACAAAAAAAAAGCGTTGATACTTTCTGTTGTTGTTCATGAACTTGCTTCTAAAATGTTTGCGTATATTTTAATAACAGAGTATGCTTAAATAATTGAATAAAATGGAAGCAGTCCGTCCAGAACCTCGAATCAAACTATAATATTTGCGAACAAATTTTTCTAATCAATCAACTTTATTTTCCACTATGGCTTGATGGAAGGTAGCATGGCATGTAATCGGCCTTGTCTAATTTTAAATTTTTCTACATATCTTTCTTACTCTTGTTGTTGTAGCTGAAATCATATTTTTTTAAATTTCAATCACGTTTTGTGGTCATTGGACGCATGAACAAAATAAACGAAATCGAAAAAGACGAAAAAAAAACAGAAAAATAAAGAGAAATATTTGCCAAAAATAACAACAACAACAACAATCATACGAGATAAATATTTTTGTTATTTTTTGTTTTATTTAAAAAAACCAAAAACACCGTTTAAAAAAATAAATAATCAGTTAAATAAATAAATAACAGTAAACAAAGCAAAACAATGTTTATTTAAAGTAATTAATTAATTGCACACACTGTACGGTACATACTTGTCATTGAGTAAGACTGCAGGTCAGTAAGATGCAGGATTTTTTCTTTTGATAAGAATCGTTTGAAAAGAGCCATTTGACAAGCCTTATCTGGGTTAACATGTTATACTATATGTACATACAGTGGTGGCCTTATAATTAGAAACGACTTAGCAACATGTATGTTTGTTAGTTTATTTTACAGTTTTCACTGTGTATCTGTGATCAAAGGCTAGGTTTGGAAGACGTCTTTCATACGTTTTTCTATCAGGTTGGGACAAATTAAACTTAGATTCGTCACTCCAGAGAACGCTGTTCCAGAAACATTGATTCTAATTATAAGGCCACCACTGTATGTGCGTCATTTGAATATAATGCCTTGGCCTTAGGCAGACCTTTTATTTTGGGACTAATTGTGCCTCAAAATATAACGCGATACAATCCACTAACCCATGACATAGATCGGTAGCTTTGTCTAGTCCAATTGGTAAAATTGCGGCCAAAAATGCGGCCAATGTTCCATCAAATATTAACAACAATCGATTCAAAACATTTTCTTTTAAATTCAAAGCATCTTGCCGTATCTTCTTAATCAACTAACCAAGGCATTTGTCTACTGTAGCAAGTTCTAGAACGATAGGATTGCAAATGTCGGTGCCTAGAAACAACTTCCTCTATGAAAGTATCTCGCGCTATTGTATTGGGTGTAAAGGTGAAGAAACATTGTCCATTTAGTTCCACTGTTTTCCAAGTCAAACAGCGCCCAACATTCCTATGAATAACGCTACTGCTGGTATTTTACCTCAGGGGTTTGGAAAGTTTCTGGATGAATTATTTTCAATTTTTTTTTTTTTAGATGGATGCTTGGGTTTGTACCCAAGTCTAGTAGGTAGTGTGTTGGCTTATTAGACTTAAAGCCAGGGTTCGAGCCCCAGGCCAGACATCAAAGACAAAATATCAAAAAGTATTTCTTCGGTGACTTCCTCTCAGCAGATTTCTGGCAAAAACTCTGAGCGAAAATAAAATTGCCATGAAAAGTTTCTCAAAAATCTGTCGTTCCGAGTCGACTTTAAACTGTAGGTTCCACCACTCATGTATAAAATTAACACACACATAATAAAGTGGTGTGAGAAACTAGGTCGTAATCCTGACTGAAGGATTGTAACGTACGTACGCTTATGTTTGTAGTCCAGCAGTTTAGGCATTACACCACGTGCACTTCTGTGGATTGCTTAGATGTCAAATATTACCCACAAAATATTTGGGGACCACTTAATTCCGGCTGGGTAAAAAGGAATATGAATCTCATAGGCAATAGACTGAAACTGGAAGAGATGGTAACCCCATATATCCGGCTTTTGGCCACATTTGCTAAGCTATCTTGTATTTATTCGAAACTACAGTCCTAAGATTAGGAGCTCATATTCAAATTCTCGTTATAGAAAATGCGGGCAATAGTTTGGTGACATTGCCACGAATTTGCTTTGAAGTTTCCCGTTCGCGTTGTGGGTTTGTTTCATCAATCACCCATCGCGTTAAGGACAACGTGAGGCTTTACAATCTCTATTAATATATTGAATATGTCTTGGGACATGGAAAGTATTCGACATGATAGTCACAAAAGTTGGCAGGGCATCCGTGTTATACACCACAAACGTCGTTTGCTGAAATAAATCAAAAGAGTGACTCACAACGTTCTTTGACGTCCGTACTTCCCCGATTAACAGTTGAAGGGGAAACTCACAAAAACACCATAAAAAATCACCTTTTATTAGAAGTACTGATCACTAATATATGTTGGAAAAAGCGTGCAAACCTAGAGCAGGCAGTTGGCAAATTTGACTGAATTTAGTTGAACTAAAACAGAAAAAAAATGGCTGTCGATAGGATTGATACTCAGGAATGTTCCTCATAAGAATTTTGTGTACAGTATATAGAGCAGTAGGCCATGCTAAATGCACACCCTACAAATTTCAGCAAACTTCTCTGGGTATGTGTATAATCCTGCCAACCTTTTTTCAAATGCTGCCACCATCCGCTTCCCGAAAATGGGTCGATTATGTTACGTATCAATCGATGGAAGTGAGGTTTATGGGATTATCCTTTGCTAACAAACAACAACGTGAGATTTGGCGCATTAGAGCTTTATTGAAGGAATCGCTTTCAAATGTAGGGGTTAGGTTTTGCATGTGGAAACAGTCGTGGATAAGCAAATTGGGACAGATTTGTTGATTAAATTTTTAGAGGAATTAAAAGTTACATACATACGTATATAATTGGACATTAAAATGCTTTAGTCAGGATTACAACCTAGTTTATGTCGGAAATTTTACGAAAATGTCGTACAACATTTGGATGCAGAGAAGGACCAACAGTGCCCGGTATATGCAAGTTTATTGTTATGTTGTGTGTTTTAATTTCATACATAGGAGGCGGGACCGAACGATAGATTTTTGTGAAACTTTTCACGGCAATTATATTTTACTCTCAGAGTTTATGCCAGAAGGCTGCTAACAGAAGCCGCCACAGAAATATTTTTTCCATATTTCGTTTTGTTGGAGATGTTTGACCTGAGGCTTGAATCGAGATCTCACGTCTAAGAAGTTAACACACCACCTACTAGACTACGGTGACTTCGGTTTCTGTGGGAATAATTCGAGTTGCCCATGGTTAGGTAGGATATTAATGAGTTGCAGATGGCTCCTCTAACCTGTAATCATATTTCCAGCTCCCAGGAGAAGCATGGTGCATACTGGTGTGTACTAAAGACATTTTTCAATATCAATTGAAACCCCTTTTAGAACATATCCTTGCTACAAATGACTTTCATTTGATATTTTCCTGTTTACACAATACGTATATGAATTAAGGAAAATTGAACTTGAACTTCACGTGCACGTTGTAAAATACAAAAACAATGAAACAATAACAGAAAAAAAAAGAATAAAATTCAAAGGAATTTTAATTAAATCATAATCATCATTCAAGTATATCAGGCCGGCAGGCGGCCTGGCAATGCATGAATAATTTTGCAAATTTTGATTTCTCATCACTCGTCAATCGTCGTTTGTTCGTCGTCGTCAATTGTTTCAGATTGAAAGATTGAAGCCACTGCAAACAACAATTCATCAAGACAATTGCAGTGCCTGCCTGCCTGCCTTGCACCTGATAATGATACGGCAAGTTGTCAATTGGACAAGCGCTCATTATTTAAGTATTCAATTAGTTTGACGGGCTGCTTGACTGGTTGTGGTTGAAAGCCTCTTTAAGGCTTTATAGGCTATGGAAGCATAACAAAAGCAAGACTCACGTCTTGTTTTTCTTTCTTTCTTTCTTTCATGCTTTTTTTTTGTAATTCTTTTGAATGCTCCTGTCTGCTAATAATAATCATAAAAATAAAAAGAATTTTTCTTTTTATTATTATTATTTTGTTTTTTATTGTTGTTGTGTAATTATTTAAATTTTTTTGTTTTTGTTTTGTTTTATTGTTCGAAAAAATGTTTCCGTAATATTTCAACGTACAAATCTTTTTTTGTGTCCTGTTCTGCAAATTTGATTTCATTTGATTCGTTTTGTAATGGCGTTTTTATTTGTTTGTTGTTGTTGTTGGCTTTTATTATTTAAATAAATAAAAAAATAATAATTAATAACGAATAATTGATTGTATTATAATGATATTGATTATTGCAGATTCACAGGAAATTAATTTAAACGAACGGCTGGCATTTTTTAATTAATTTTTTTTTATGCGTGGAACCCCTTTCCATGATCCATCATCATTCCGCCTTTCATACGTTGTATTGCATTACGTTGCCTTTAGTAACCAAAAAAATTAAAGCCACACAATAATTTATCAGGTCGTTTTATACGCAGAATACCAAATTGAAAAACGGACATGTCATCGGCCACATTCATATCCAAAGCCATTAATTTTTCAGCTGCCAACGGATGCCAAGAGCCAAAGGTACAGGCGGAATTTATCTGCAAAAACAGACAATAAGAAAACCAAAAACAAAATCGTTACTGAGAATGTAAAACATCCTTTAAAATTCCTTTAAAAAAAAGAAGGAAACGAAATCTTAATTCCTCTCTCTTCCTTTTCTTAAGCAAAAGAAAGAAGGAATTTTTGTTCGTTTTCTTTCAAACACTTTGATTTTAATTGCCTTTCGTTACGGGTTACAGTGTGTTATTTACCAGGAGGCAATTGAAATTCATGTCATTGAGAGGCGCAAATAATTGTCAGGCTGTCAGCCAGCCAGCCACCCTGTCCACAAACTCACCTCTTTACTGTAGTAATGACAACGTCCATTGAGGCGTGTCGATGGTATGTATTCAATGAAATCAACGACAGGACAATGAGGTAGTAGTAGAGCAAGACCTGTAAGAAAGAAATGTAAAGAATATGCAGATAAATTAAAGAAAAATTACAGCGGCATACAATGAATAACGAATTTTAAACAATAATTAGCAGGAACAAGGAAACAGTTCTTTAAGGACAAAGTGTTTCAAAGAAAATATTTTTAAATACTAGAGTACTACTCTCCCCCTTAGGGTGACCTGGTAGTCTAGTGGGTAGTGTGCTAGACTATTAGTGTGAGGGACGTGGGTTCGACCAGAGACTCTGGTCTGTGACACTACACCGAGCATATCACTTTACTGCGCTCGTATATAATTAGAATTAGAATATACTAGAGTACCCATCCCTGCAAGCCCAACTGATTGCCCATTGCCGTAAATTTCTACAAGATCGACAATCCAGCTGGTGGCATTGTCAAATTACAATAGGGCATTAGCATCTAAGTGTACAGGATCAAGGACTATCGTGGTGTATCACACAATTTCTAAACACTGGCCATCTAACTGATCACTCATGAACATACGCACATACATATTCCGTCATTACAACCTAGCTTCAGTCAGGATTACAACCTAGCTTCTCACACCACTTATATTGTTTGTGTTAATTTTTACACATGAGTGGCGGGACCTTCCGTTTAAAGTCGATTTTTGAGAAACATTTCATGGTTTTCCAGAAATCTGCTGAGAAGAAGTTGCCGAAGAAATATTCTTTTTATTTCCCGTTTTATTGGAGATGTCTAATCTGGGTTTTGAACCGTGGTCTCACGGCTACTAAGCCAACAAACTAGTCACCAGACTAGACAACGACTTCTCATCACTGATCACCCATGTGATTCGAACAACTTTAGCCAAGGAGTGATAATCTTTAACGACTATTTCTTGATCGAAAGGGAGTCTTGGCAGACCGGAGTTTTTCTCTTCTGATAAGCACTTTGCCCTGCAGTACCGATAGGACCTCTATAACACGCTAAGTATCGAATTAAGTTCTTAACGGGCAGTTCTAAATCGATGGGAGTGAGCACTTTTCTTTAACGGCACCCCACAGAAAATAGTCCAACAGTGTCAAATTGCAGCTTCTTAACAGCTAATTGACATCACCTTTTCGGCTAATTAAATGGTCATCAAACGTTTGACGGAATAAATTGATTGTGTTATGGGATGTGCGACACCATCCTATTGAAACCAAACATCGTTCACATCAATACCTTGAAGAGCGGGTAGAAAAAAATCATCTCCTTTGACCGTACTGGTTGCGCCGTCCTCATTTTAAAAGAAATATGGGCCCATGATGCCTGCGCTTCTTAATTCGCACCAAAAAGTCACTTGTATTGAGTACATTTTCTTCTAAAAGACCACGTGTAGTTTTCTTGAGCCCCAAATACGGCAATTTTTCTTATTAATGTACCCACCAAGATGACAATGAGCTTCGTTCGAAATATGATTTTTTTTTGGCAAAATCGACGTAATCGTGTAGTTTCTCGTTGGGCCATGTAGCAAAATCAGCATCTAGCATCACAAAATCCCACGTAAACTGGTGCCTGAAAGATCTCTATCGGGTTTCGTGAATAACTCTAGGATTGTTAGGGAATGTCACCGCTGTGTCGACCTTCTTTCTGGGCGCTTCACCAGGGTGTTGGTCCCCGGCCACAGTAACATTCCGGGAAACTGTAGAGCCGACGAGCTCGTCAGAGCTGGTGCGCTCCTTCCGGAATCCTCTTCAATTGAATTGGGTATCCCACTTGCCTCGGTCAAGTTGGACATTGCGCGGAAGTCCTTTGGGGGCGCCAACCTATCCTGGGTCAATGAGCAGTCCTGATCCACCGCTAGACTCACCTGGCCTTTGATGGATAGAAGGCGTACCAACCAATTAATTGGTCTTGGTCGTGATGTCATCTCGACTACAGTGGCCGTGCTTACATGTCATTGCGTCATGGGTAGACACGCGGAAAAAATGAGGCTTCCTTTCAACGACTTCTGCCATGGATGCAGGTCCACTGAGGAAGAGGAGACTTTTGTTCACTTTTTTTGCCAGTGCCCGTCTCTTGCTAGGTGTAGATATAGGTTATTTCTTGTCAGCTTGACGGAGCTATCATCTATTGATATCAAGGATATATGTAGCTTCGTTCATCAAAACTTTCTGGCTGGTTTTCCAGTGTCGGGTAGTCGTGCTTTTGATGTGCAGCCCTTGCGCTGACCAACTTCTTCCTCTTCCCTGATTTTGGTGGAACTTGGTCAGTATAGGGACTGCGTTCACCCGTGGCATCACAACGGGCAGCTATGCGTGCTCAAGTGAGCTTTGTGATATTACAGCTACCACTCCGACCTGACTTGACCTGGTGCGTGAAATGTTCAATACTTGACCACGATAACGAGTTGAAGTTGGATGGATTGATACTTACGAAGACCCTCGACCGCAGCTTCAATATTTTCGGGTGTACGCGGGCTCGTACACCTCACGTTTAGGCGCATCAGCAATGAAACGAATTTCACGAACTTAAGCAGTAAACTTGCGTTTACTGGGCCCTGTTGGTCCTTTTTACGACATTTTCGTGCTATATCCGACCAAAGTCTTTATTTGGGAAATAAATGTCCAATAAATCCCAACGTTGCTCAAGCGTAAATCCATTCATTGCGTTCAGTGGAGATATTATAGTGAATTTCGTGACAGAATAGAATGACATAAGTATTCCGAGATTCGTAATAACCAATGGTTCAAATTTAAACCGATAGATGGCCCATCCGATATTACCTTCCGCTATCCCTGGGTCTCTAAAGTGATCTTACTCTCCTGAGACGACCTACACATAACAGTAGGAATCCGAATGAGGTCTTCAAGGTCTTTACCATTCTAAAAGAAACTTATCTTACTCATCTTATCTAAACTTAGTTCTTATATTGTGTCCATAACCTATATTAGAATTCATTTTCGAAACTTACCAATAAATCCCGAACTGGGTGGATTCTTACGTATCGGCTTATTGCCGGCAAACATTTGTAAACTTTGCCACAAGCGCCAAATCGAATGCGGATCAATTAGAAAGGCACGTGACTTTGGATTACGCCGTCGATAAATTTCATAATTCGTAAACAAATCATAATCGGATGTTGTCAGCCAATCCTCCAGCGAACCATTGTATTTACCAGGATCCCAAGCGGCAATGGTGACATTTTGAAAAATGGGTGAATGTGTGAAATCAAATTCAGGCTTTGTGACAACCTAAAAGGAAGTGAAACATTAATCTCTTGCGGTTTAAAATATTAAAATAAAAATTAATCATCGAATAAAACCTCATTACAGTGATGAATTAAATTAAAAACTGATGATGATAAAAACAAAAAAGCAATAAAAATAAAAACAAAAGGGGAGGGGGAAACTAAAGAGTCATAAAATTAATAAAAATTGAACGCTTGAAAAGAGGCGTAAGTAAGAAAAGAAGCGGCGTAAATAATTGATTTGCGTTTTAAGGCTTAAGCCATAGAAGACACCATTAAGCAGATTAAGCCCAACTCTGTGTATGAAGAGCGTATACAACTTACTTGTGAATTCACCACACGTATGGTAGTTTTACTGCCCACATCCACTTCGTATCCTCGGGTTGGCGCATGATTAAATCTCATTACGATGTCGTGTGTATCTGCAAAAACCAAATTACGATCATTAAGCCATAATCATATCAAAGAAGATGATGATCGTGATCATGATGATGATGATCATGGTGATCATGATGATGATGTTCAAAAGTAGAGTAAATGAAATTAATTTTTATGACAATTGTACTGTTTTTTCTCTTTTTTTCTTTTCCTCATAAAAAATATTTATTACAGCCACTAAAAAATTACGCTGAGAATAAATTCTGTTTTTATTTCATTCCGCAAAAAATTCCATAAGAAAACCTTTACCAAAAATGCGTCAATCCTTCACACCTTGGGCTGATGGTGGTAAGAACATGCTACGTTTTTAAGTTGTTTTTTTTATCGCCAAGTAATTGGCCTCTGGCTTGTTGGTAGCCTTTTTAATTTGGTTTTGTATTAAATATCACAGATTAAACAGAAATAATTTTATGGGGTATTAAACGTATAAAGTTTTCTTTGCCGAATTAATGGAGTCAGTTTTGCTGACGTTTCTTGAAAGTTATTAAAAATCAAAAGACATCAAAAGAATATCATAAGTGGACTGCAATTGAATACGTAATGTAATGAGTACCTTGTGTAATTTGCAGTAAAATTTTTGTAGTTTACCATGACTAATATCCTTATGGTTTAAAACAAATTTAGAAATGTTATCCTGCAGCAGAAGCTGAAATCGAGAAAACAATTCTAAAAAACAGGACTGTTAGTCCCTTTGTACAGGTGCCGTGGGTTCTGAACATGAACTGTGTGTCAATATGTCAATGGAAACATGAAATAAAACAAAGTCGCCGTAGTCTAGTAGGTAGCGTGTTGGCTTATTAGACGTAAAGCCAGGGTTCGAGCACCAGGCCAAAAACAAAATACAAAACAAAACAAAATACAAAAAGTATTTCTTCGGCGACTTCCTCTCAGCAGTTTTCTGGTAAAAACTGTGAGAGTAAAATGAAATTGCCATGGAAAAGTTTCTCAAAAATCTGTCGTTCGGAGTCGACTTTAAACTGTAGGTCCCACCACTCATGTATAAAATTAACACACACAACATAAGTGATGTGAGAAACTAGGTCGAAATCGTGACTGAAGGGTTGTAATGACCAATTATGTATGTATGTATGTGTATTGCTACAACAAAACCATATAAAAATACCACAACAGATAGAATGTCAAGAACACATCAACTTTAAGTTCTCGAAGTTGCCAAAAAGGAAATGAAATGATTTTCAAGGCAGAGGCATCGGCTATTACAGTAATTACAGTGCCAGCTGGGCCTTAGCAAACTTTTTGGGAAGTAATATTCATATTTTAATTGAAAACCAAAGGGCAATTAGGCTACTGGCGTTTGCATGATGTGAACCTGGAATATGGCTTACGAAGAGACAAAGAAAACAGGAATGGGTTAAAATATTGATATTAGCTGTCATGGAACAGGGACACATTGGTCCAGGGTTATACGTGAGTTTCGCCATGACGGCATACCCCACGGTGCTCAAAGCACTTGTGGAAACAAAGGGTCTACCACCACCCCCACGCACAGTGATGCAACCACATGATATGCATGAGCATACCACTGGTCACATCACCATACGTGAGTATCAATTCTAAGCCTTGCATTTGGACAAGACTTCCCTCTTGGTTAGCGGTGGGAGACTATCTGAACTCCGCTTGTTACAGTCGTTGAGAGTTCAACGCCACAACGAGCTTGCGCTTTTCCCGCGATATGGCAGATGAATTTGAGCAACACGGGTGCGACCTATACCAGCGAATGTAAAGCATATGAAGAGCTCATCGAAATTTTTGAAAACTTTTCAAGTCTTTGGTCATCTTTTGGATTCATTAGATACCACAATTTCATGGATGACACTATGCCAGGCATAACCTAACAAATTTACTATGAATATTACATGGTTGATATCTTCATTGGAGAGCACTTAACAGGCCAACGCTATGGTGTAGGCTTATGCCTATAAGTCATGGCATAGTGCCTATGTTGTAGTTGTACTCCCTGTAGTTGTACTTCCAGCTTATTTTAAATATAAAATATTGGTCAGTACCAAAGCCATAGCAATGACCGTATAAAAGGTCTATTGCATTACCTTTACTTTTGTGACATACTATACTACCTTAAATTCTATTCACTCACCTATAAACCGTCCCAACTTCGAACCAGCCATCGACCCTGCACTCGAAACTATGGCACACGTTTTGATATTCTTGTTCTGGCGAAACATTTTCTGTTTCGGAAATAGTTTGCCAAACTGTAGCTTATTAAACGGCGGATCTTTACGTTTCAACACCCGTACACCTGCCTCCATAACCAAACACGTTGATGGATAATATTGTTCTTCAAAACTATCGCCGAAGACTGGCTTAAAGTCCACATTATAAAAATTTGATTCATTTAGTGATTCCATCATTGCCTTTTCGAATGTCCGTAAAATGCGTTCCTTGAAGACCAACGTCTTGTTCTCACACATCTGTGAGTATTTGTCGTGACACAAATAGAGTTTGGGATTCATGGTTAATTTGGTGGTTTTGGATACCTTAAGACGTGGATGTGGTGCAAGTTTGGAAGAATTAATGGCCGGATTCTCAAGAGATTCAACAATGAATCGTTCATTTGGATTCCAACGCACATGGAATACACTGCGTTTTTTACGACGTTTTGCTGACATGTTGATGGTGGTGGTGGTGGTGGCATTGATTGTGCTGCTGCTATTGGCTGGAACATCTGTGGATTATAAGAGAAATATTGAGTATTAAGTGATGTTGTTGCTGAGTTAGAATTATTTTTTAAAGTGTTTTGAGGGGTTATTGTTTGCCCTTTAAATCCTTTGTTGGTACTTTTTTAAATTTCCATCTTTTTAATTAAATTTTTTTTTGATACATTACTTTGAAAAGTACTTTTTAGAATACAGAATATCTACCTGATTCACAGATGAACAGTTACTCAGAGGACGCTATACAGTGTTGTCTTCCTATACAGTTTCTCTTCCTTTTAATTTATTATTTCGTATGCTCGACTATCTGCTTTGAAAAGTACTAAAGTATGGTAATTATTCCCTTGTTTTTTTTCTCGAAAAAAGTACTTTTTTCAAATTTTAATGTTCATGTTTGAAAGAGTACCAAATACTATTGCTTTTCCTGCTTTTCTCTGCAAAAGGTTTCTAATTTCAGTAACCAAGTGGCTTTAAGTAGGTAAGTAGACTGAAGCGTTTGTCAATTCAAAGTGATGGCACAGACGCACTTAGGTTTTGTACGCCCCTTTGTGATAATACAGTCGTACATTTCAACTAATCCTGCAACAATTCATTCATTCAGGATGAATAAAGAAGCCATTTAGACTACTAATGGTTATCTCGACAGATTAGCGAGATAGCCTTCGTAGCAGGTTTTCTCTTTTTTCCACATTATGTTGAGTACATACACAAAAGGTGAAGAACGGTTTCCTCCTCCTCCTCGTCTCTGCAGCTTCGTCAGAAGTCCTTCATCATATTTCGAAGACCAATGTGATGGGAATGTCCAGTAATGACTCCAATCACCATGGTGAGCGTGCTCCTTTGAAGTTTGAGTAGAATTTCCATGCGTCCATCCCGCCTTTTGTGCGTTATCTTGCCTATACTCGGTAGTTGCCCAAGTGGGGTTGGAATTATTTTTCACATTGTTAAGGGTTTCCTAGCCTTCAATAATGTGGAACTTCGGGCTATATCCGGGGCGCTGGCAAGGCTAGGTGTACAGACCACTATGGTGAACTGGATATCTAAGCTACTTTGTGGGAGAACAATCTACCCCGCACTTGGGGGCTCAAAAACGACCAGGGCTATAGGGAGGGGAACTCCACAAGGTGGAGTACTCTCTCCTCTTTTGTGGAATCTGGTGATGAATGAGCTACTAGTGATACTGGAACAAAATGGATGTGAGGCAATTGCCTATGCGGATGACATTGTTCTTGTGATCTCCGGAAGATTTGACGACACTATCAGAGATAGGATGCAACTGGCTCTGAAGAGTGTCTGCGGGTGGGCATCTGATCGTGGATTGGGTGTTAATCCGGTGAAAACGGAAGTAGTACTCTTCACGAGATGGTACAAGCCACCGACTTTTCGTCCACTGAAACTGAACGGGACGGAACTGAAACTCAAACAGGAGGCACACTTTCTAGGACTCATTCTGGATAGGATGCTGTCTTGGAAATCGAACATCATTAACAGAATTAAAAAGGCTTCCATTGCCCTGTATGCTTGTAACAGAGTGTTGGGGAGAAAATGGGGCCTAGGACCTAGGATGACTCACTGGATCTACACAGCGCTGGTCAGACCTATCAGACCCGTCTTAGAGATCGACCTTTTAGTGCTAGTGCCCTGAAAGCCGCCTAACTACGAGAGATAGTTTCATCTTAGGAAGGCGCTTCAATGGTGCGATAGTCTTACCTGACAACTGTGAAAATTTCCACCTCCCTCCATCGAAACCTTACCTACCGAATCTGAAAAGTTTCCTCTATCGACGAAATCGTACGCAGAGAAGTGCTAGTGTGGGTGGTATCATGTGATCGATATTTTTCAAAGCTTCAAATTTCCTTTGGATCTTGGAGAGATCTAGATTTCACTCATGCCATTGACAAGACGTTATAAGACGCTGAGTAGTTTTAGCTACTAAGTCCTTACAATAAAAGTTCAGCGATAAGAGGAGCAAGATTATCCCCAACGCAGACATAGTACGCATAGTCTCTAATAATAATTATATGTGCCGCATAAAATTAAGGTTAGATATCCTGCCAAGAGATTATAGCATGTGTCGCTAGGTTAACATAGGTCTGACCACAGCTGTATAGATTCTAGTTCCACGAACCCACTTTTTTCCAACGCTCAAGGGTTCTTAGGCTTATGAATATTAGGAGAGTAAAAAACCGTCGTATTTTTAAACCTTTCCCCCTAGTTTTACGTTCCTCTCTTAAACAAACTTTTATACTGTGCGCTCCTTTTCCTTTCGACTGTTAATAACCACAAGAAATGATTAAAAACCTGTTGCTTTACAAACACGTTCTGTTAAATTACATTCTCTGTTAAAATGTTAAAAAAACATGTTAAATATTTACCTGTTTTGTTTGATGCACAATTCACCACAGTGCTGTTAATTGGCAGATATTCTGTTATTGTTGTTGAATTTCTGTTACGTTTGGGTTCGCTACTTGGCTGAGCTTTTTTGAAGTCACCATTAAAACGTTTCGTTTTTGTTATTGGTGCTGTTGTTGCTATTGTACTTGATTGTAGGAAGGGTATTTGTTGTTGATTATTATTATGGTAGTGGTTCGTAATAACACTGCTGCTGCTGCTGCTGTCGCTGCTAATTCTGTTATGGTGTTTAGTGTCGCTGTTGCTGCATCTATGGCTGTTAACGTTGTCGATGGTTTTGGCGCAATTTCTTTGAATCTGTATAATGAGCACAATTAACAATGTTAAGCATTTCAACGTCGTTTTAATTGAAGTTTTTAACATTTTTTAAGCATTTAGTAGTAGTTTTGTTGTTGTTATTGTTTTTTAATTTTATTTGTATTTTGTTGTTGTTTTTTTTATTTTATTTGTATTTTGTTGTTGTTGTTTTTGTATAATTTGTTCTATTTATAATTATTATGTTAAAATTGTTGTTGTTGTTGGTTATTTTGCTTTTTATTTGTATTTTTTTATTTCACTTTTAAGCACTTTTAATGGCAGTTTTTAAAATATTTTTTTCCTTTACGTGATTGTCTTTTGGAGCTGTAGCTGCTGCTGTTGTTAGTATTGTTGTTTTTGCTGCTGCACTTGCTGGTTTTGAAGGTCAAGAAAATGTATTTCAAATTTTTTTTATAATTATTCTGCAGATAAAAAAAGAAAAAAACGCCTAAAAAGGAAACAAATTATAAAAAAATGAAAACGAAAATAAACTCTTATTTAAACACTTCAACCGAATTAATTACCCGTGTTTATTGTTTATTCGGTCAAAAGTTTTCAATTTTTTTTTTCTTTTTCTATGGTTTCATTAGGAAATTTTGTGTCAAGTTTTCATTTAGAAACAGAGATTTCGTTTAATTAAAGCCAAAAAAAAGAAATTTTGTTTTCTGTAATTAAAAGGTCGAATAGCTGCAATGATAACATTTTTATTGAGGCTCACGTTTTTTAAGTTTTAGCTTAGTTTTCGCAATTGCAGAGTGATGTATAATTGAGCATGCTAAGCAGCCAATGCTAGAGGGAATACATTCCTTTTTTACTGATGTTGTTCGTTTAGAGATTTTAAAACATAGTCTCCGGCAGTCAAATACTATGCCATCAATTAGTAATTTATGGTAGGGCATGAGAAAATTACTTTCATCAATGACATGAAGTGGCCAAATAATATGGGAACATGTTAATTGGATCATATTCCAACAACTGTTGTCTCACTTAAACTTATTAAGCTGAGGATTCACTGAGCTTATTAAGACAGATAAAGACGCCAAGCCATCTAAGTTGTCATGAGTGTTTCTGGACAGAAACTCCTACAGCACAATATGTTGTAAATGATAAGTTTCTTGTATGCAAATTGATTACGATCATAATATCCTAGGTTTGAGATAAGAAGAGGAATAGAAGCAGATGCGCAATATCACTTTGGTCCACATGAATAATCCCAATGTATTATCCGTATCATGTAGGCTATGTGGCCAGACTGTCTATGGTGGTATGTACACAAAATCAGTCGAAACTGTCTGAATGCCCAGGTTTATAGCTCTTATGAAGTGCTATGTGAAAGAAATTTAACCTTTATCCAGGCTAAAGTTAAAACGTATCGAGAAGGAACCAACTAAGCAACGAAACCTTGTTAAAACTAATTTGAGGTTCTAATATAGCCTTCAAACAATCATAGACGCTAATTTATATAAGCTGTCCAAAAGGAATCCATTCAATAAGTTTTTCCAGGAAATGGAGTCGGAGTCCTTTCAAAAGTGTTGGTAAAGAAAACTCTGTCTTCTCAAATGAGCACTGACGAGTCACTAGCAAAGACTCAAACCACTACGCGTAAGCACCTTGAATTTTGTGAATTTTGGGCCAAAGGAATTGAAAATTATTGAGCGGCCAGAAGACCTCTTACATTTTAGCAAGTTTCTCTAATTGCTTGCACCAAAGTTTGTACTGCGGCTTGTGAAAGCTTTGTGCCTGATTCAAATTGGCATTAAGAAATGTCGGACTAATCAGAAATCTACTTGGCTACTTCAATAGATTCGAATACCTTTGTGGAATACTCGGTGTGAACTTATGCTCCTCAAGGGTTACATAACCCAGTTTACAGTTCTGTATATTGAAAAAACTGTGGCTTGGAGATTTCTAAAGTCATCTAGCAATCAAATCCTAATTCTCTTGTGCATTCGTTTGATATACAACTTTCCTGATCAATTTACATAACTCAGTGAAGTATCAAGATATGCTTGGCTTTTTTAAATCAGGATGGATGGATTCAAAAATTTTCTAAAGACCCGAATACTTATATCGTATACCCGATGGGGCCCTAAGATCCTTTTAGAATGCCTTACCTGAAGAAGTTTTGGCAGTCCTGTGTAATGAAAAAACTTTAGCTTGGAGATCAGTCTTTTGGGAGTCTGAAGCTTATCATCTCTCCCATTCGCCTTATATAAACGCTACCACACCCACCTTCATTGATTTATATGTATTCGTGAAGATAAAACCGATCCTAGTTGATGTGGGTGAAACTATTTGAGAGGAATTACAATAATTTTACATGATAAAGTCATTACCGACAAAGTGAATCACAATCTCCCTTTAAGGACAACTATCGCTATATTAGGGTGCTATAGGATACCGACATGCATGGCAAATTCTGGATGTTGTTTTGAAGTTCAAATCCTATCTGCTGGAAGTCGCCGTAGTCTAGTAGGTAGTGTGTTGGCTTATTAGACGTGGGTTCGAGGTCCAGGCCAGACATCAAGACAAAATACAAAAATTATTTCTTCGGCGACTTTCTCTCAGCAGATTTCTGGCAAAAACTCTGAGAGTAAATAAAACCTGTCATGAAAAAGTATCTCAAAAATCTGCCGTTCGGAGTCGACTTTAAACTGTATGTCCCATCACTCATGTATAAAGTTAACACACACAACGTAAGTGGTGTAAGAAACTGGGACGGTCAATTCGACCTCCGGGTACTGTACTTGTCTTAATTGACAAGTACATGTCCTCTAACCTAACCTATCTACAACTATCCCTATATTAAGGTGCTGTAGGATACCGATATACATGGCAAAATCTGGAAGTTATTTAATTTAAGTTCAAACTCAATCTACTGCTATGAACTTAAAATGCATGAAACAATTTCTTAAGACAGCAATGTTTATTTGTTAAGAATCCTGAATAAAAATAAAGGAATTTTCCTCTTTAAATTTCATACAATTGCTTGGATTCGTAGTTTTGTATGCAGGACGTATTTTATTCTCTCTCTCAACATCATAAAATGAATGCAGGATTCTTTTCTTTGGCATTAATAAAGTGTGCCAGCAATTCAATTTTATTTGTTTCTACTTGTTTATTGTTATTGTTGTTGTATTAAATAATTTATTTAAAATTTTTTTATCTTCGTTTCTATTATACGAAGCAAAGGTACAGTCAGATCACACAAAAATTTACAAAAAAGAGGAAAAACTCTCCTTTTTCTGACCATTTACTTCAGATAAGAGAACAAAATCCCTCCTTTAAATGTTTTGTTTAAAAATATTTCGTTTAAAGCAATGTTTGTTACGTAGAAATTCACCGCATTTGTTATGTTTTTATTTCGTTAAATATTTGTTTAGTGTGACACATTTTTTTTTGGGTGCGGATTATATTATTCTAACACGTCTTATTTATTGTTGTTATTGTAATTTGAAAACAGATACGTATGGTATATAAACAATGAGGACTAAATCATAATCAAAAAAGAAAACAAGTTGTACGTGCTTCCACTTTTTGTAGTCCTTGGCTAACGCCACTTTATACCTGATAACATCTAACATCTCTATATGAGAGAAGAAAAATCTTTCGTATTATTTTCATGCTGAATGGAGAATATTTTAAAAATGAAATGGAACAGCTGCCCCAATATGCAGGTGTCATTGGTAAAGAAAACCGCCAAAGAAAAGTAGATTATTGACAGTGAATTGTGATAAATGGTCCTTCGGTCGATAACTTATCGAAATCTAAAATCGGTTTATGTCTTAGGTAATGTTAGGTAAGGTGGCGGACCACACTGAAAGGAAGAGGTCTCACTTAGGCTAGCATTTAGGCCCATATTTATATCACAATCCATGCTACCCGGCAATTAGACATTCTTTAATAGAAACCATTTCGAATTCAAAATGAATCTTGCCATTGCAGCAATATTTATATAGGAGAGCTTTGTCGAGGATGTCTGTAAGTGAGAGGACAAAAACCTCCGTCTTTTTATGGCAAGAGCATGGTACCGACACATGAGGTGAAAGACAGTTTCTTGCTTATCCTATGACCCGCAGCTCTGCAGGAGCATGTCTTTCGTAGTCATGTTCAACGTTTCCCATTCCAATGTCAATTTTCACACAAAGTTTGACGGGTTGTCATAAAGCTATTGGGGACAGTTGCAGAGACAATAGTCGATGTTGTCATGAGAGAGAAATCTCAAAAATAACGAGTGTCCATAGAGCTGATAGCAAGACATTTAAATGGTTACCCACGTCTGGGTTTCTAGGAGACAGGACATGGAAGGAAACAATAATATTCAGGCCCTTGCAAAGGCCGGTAAATAATTTAATTCGAATGAATTAACCGCTATGGTGCGGTTAGGTACATTTACTCCTCCTCGCCGAGAAAAAAATCCTCTTTTACAGAAACCAAGCAACTTTTGCTTGCTATGGATATGATGAGGACACGATATCCAATTGATACGTTAAAAGATTCAGAAGCCCAATAATCGTTATAATCGTTGTTCTACACTAACTTCTGCAGAAACTATGATGACGAGAATAAATAAGGATCAGAGCACTATACCAGCTTTTTTCTGTCATTGTCTAGCACTTGAACCCGAGACGAAAGAGTTTCGGAACGTCGGAACTTCGGAACGTCAATCTTTCGCATCATTTCTGTTATTGTCCTTCCGATGATATTCGTTGTGAATTTTGTTTGTGAAGGGGAATCAAGGGCCTTCCTGGATGCATGATTTATTTGGACACCATGTAGTCGAAGTCGCCGTAGTCTAGTAGTGTTGGCTTATTATACGTAAAGCCAGAGTTCGAGCCACAGGCCAGACATCAAAACAAAATACAAAAAATATTTCTTCGGCGTCTTCCTCTCAGCAGATTTCTGGCAAAAACTCTGAGAGTAAATAAAATTGCCATGAAAAGTTTCTCAAAAATCTGTCGTTCGGAGTCGACTTTAAACTGTAGGTCCCACCACTCATGTATAAAATTAACACACACAACATAAGTGGTGTGAGAAACTAGGTCGTAATCCTGGCTAAAGGGTTGTAATGACCAACTAACTATGTATGTATGTAGTTCAACAACTATTAACGTTTTTAGGACAGTGAAAGCTATAGACTTGTCCAGATCTGATTATGAAACGTAGCTTTGGTTACAATGATCTCTTGATCTTCTTCATTAAACCACAGCAGTTCTAGAACGATTGAATTATAAAATTAGCGGAAAAACATACAATATTTCCCTTACAAACATACATATATACATAATTGGTCAGATACAACCCTTCAGCAGGAATTACGACCTAGCTTTTCACCTTACTTTTGTTGTGTGTGTGAATTTTATAGGTGAGTGGCGAGACCTTCAGTTTAAAGTTGATTCGAACGAC
Organism: Sarcophaga subvicina; assembly: GCA_936449025.2. NCBI lineage: Eukaryota > Metazoa > Arthropoda > Insecta > Diptera > Sarcophagidae > Sarcophaga > Sarcophaga subvicina. The sequence continues at coordinate 11,974,940 of OW388084.2, forward strand.
AGATTTGTGAGAAACTTTCCATGGCAATTTTATTTTCTCTCAGAGTTTTTGCCAGAAATCTGCTGAGAGGAAGTCACCGAATATATATCCTTTCATATTTCATTTTGTTGGAGATGTCAGGACCTGGGGTTTGAATAGAGTACACACATCTAATAAGCCAACACACTGCCTATTAGACTACGGCGACTAATTTAAACGAAACTACGGCTTAGCTTCCCATACCACAAAAGCTGCAGGTGTTAATCTGATTTATGAACGACTTTGAACGGCAGGCTTGTGAAGCTGTTCACAGTAATTAGTTATTCTTAAAGAGTTTGTCTGAAGTCTATTGCGAGGGGATTGCCAAAAGGATATTTTTTTAAATTTTGTCTCCAGCTATCAAGGCTGTCTTAGGAATTTCGTTGCGTAAGACAACTTTCTATGGAAAATGCCTACTTTTTTATGATATTTTATAATTGTTTCAAATTTGTGGCAGGGAAACAGCGCCAGAACATGTTCAAAAATGATCAGAAATGTTTATAAATTCCACTTTGATTTCAAATTATTGTTTTGTAAATGAAATACGTTGTATTGAATTGTGTTTAACTAATTTCTTATCACATTTTGCTTTATTATATGAGTTTAAAATATTTCATTTAATTTTATTTTTTTGTTTCAAATGTCCTGCTTAAGCATTAATGCTTAATGTTTTCACATCAAAATCCTTATTTTTTTCCATTCCAAATTCATTTCCTTTTCCACTTCTGTTTACAACATTTTTATCGCCACCATCTCTATCGTCATCATCATCATCATCCACAGTGGCATTGTCATAAGCATTAGACGTTATTTTTTATTTTTATTATTATTGTTGTTGTTGTTTTTTTTTTGGTTTCTTTCTTAATTCCCTTTTTTATTTTACAACATTTTGTTTTTCATTCCTTTTTTATTTGTAATTCCATTTTATTTTTTGTTTTTAATTTGACATTTAAAAAGACACCAAAAACAGGAGATCCTTTTTGTTGTATTCTTTTTATTTTTTATTACTGTTGTTGTTGTTGTTTTAATAATTAATTTGATACACGTTTGACCGTTTGTTTGCTTTTGTTTTTATTTGTTATTCTTTTAAACTTAAATTTCTTCTTACTTGTTGTTATTTTTGTTGTTGTTGTTGTTGTTTTAAATAAAATACACTTCAATTGACGTAGTGTAACACACACACACTGTGGTTGTATTAGGCCCTAAACCAACAACAATCACTTGTTCACAGTCATTTCATATAATCTGTAGCACACAGGCACTCATTCATTCACTCATTTACTTATTCATTCTTCCATTCATTCATTCAAATGGTACAGCAGCAGTTAGTCAGTTATGCTGTTAGCCCCTGTCCAAACAAATAAGCCGTTGAGTGCAATACAAAAATGGCAAAAAAAGGCAACAAAATTGAATTGAATTTGGAAAACAAAAAACAACTGGAGAGCCAAACGAAGAAAAAAAAATTACAATTTCATGCCAAAAAACACTAATTTTATGCAAATTGTATTAAAGCAATAACAACAACAACACCAAACATAAGAAAGGAAAAAAAGAAAGCAATTTAGTTTGTTGGTCCTTTAACGGTTTTATTTAAATTTTTTTTGGCACAACAATTTCCAACACAATTTTCTTTTCATTTTCCATACAAAATCACAGCACGCGATACACGCGGACAGTAGAAATTCACATACCGTAGCACTTACACTTACACACACACACGCGCGCGAGTCAACAAGCAGTACTAGAAGCAACTGAAGAGGAAACTACTTGACCAAGTCCTTTGAATTCCTTAAGGCGTTTTTCATTTTTTAAAAACCGTGAATTAAAATAAACGAAAGAAAATATTTTCTTTCGTTTTTTTTCTTGGTTTTTTGTCGTATTTTTTCCGCACTGCGTTGCTTTGGCCACAACAACTTTCCCTTTCGCCAGACAAAACGTTTCTGAGTATTGTGCTTTGCGTTTTTGGCAGTCGTCGTTGTGTTTAAGCCTGCCGAAAATGGTTTTTCAAATCCAAAAAAAAACGAAAAACAATTTCAACAACAGTGCGTGCCAGTGCTGCCACAAGCTCGCTGCCAGGCACACTGACTAAACGACTGGTTGACTTGGCACACAGGCACACTGGCATGCAGGCAGGTAAGCCATCGTACAACACTTACACTAGCAAAGCTACAAAACAACAAAAACTACTCGTAGCTCACCCAACACACAACCAGCCCACGATACGTATGAACAACAACGTCATTAAATGGGGTATTGGGTACGACCCTTTTTTCTATTTTAACACCACTGTTTGAGTGTATGTTTATATTTGTGTTGCATTGGTGTGCGTGCCTTGTCAGAGAAACAAATAATAACTGTTAACATTGCCATACATTCAAGCAAATCATTGATACGCGTATTCATGTTGTTGTCAAATTCAGTTTGATTATGTTATGTCTTCTTCTTCTGCTTCTTTCTCCTCTCAACATCACAGTTGTTTTTTGTTGTTGAAAAATCCATGTTCAACAACATTATTTATTGCAGCAACAACAACTACACCACCACTTGTACTGAATTATTTCAATATGTTGTTGAGGTAAAAAGCTCTTGATTGAACATATTTTTTTTTGTACTTTTTTAATGTCTCTCTCTCTCTACTACCACAGCTGTAGTAGTTATGATAGATTGAGTATGTATTGGTGATAGTAGGACTGAGAATATGAAACGATTTTAGCCCCAGTTTTAGACCTCAGATGTAATGTTCGTTCTAGAAAGTAATTTGTAAACATTGGAGAATATTTTTCATTGTTTTTCTAGATCCTTATTATCCTCTGAGGGACCTTTTCAGCACTGCTTTGATAATTCTTATAAGGAACTGTTTATTTATTCGAAAAGTCTGCCTTCTGGCACTCGTAGGATTTTCTATTTAAGCCATGTAATGCCCTTCCAACTGCAGCCTTAGTTAACATTCGGCTGACGTGTATAGCTCACAGCAGCCGGTGTATTTATATGCGCTTAACCGCCAAGACGTTGTGTAGTCTCTTGTTTTTCCTCATCATTATAGATTCTGCAGGAGTCTTTGAGAGGTTTTTCTACCGCTCCGTCTGTTGCCTTCCTGTAGCAATAAGGGACAGCTGTCTTAATTACTGTGAATGGCGTACATACCCGTGTTTAGTTTTCTGGCCAATTTTATGATTCCAAGATGTTGCGCATTATCAAAAGGGGTGAGACCTACTCCTTTGATACAGAAAGGCAGAAAATTGAGAGATTTTATACCTTCTTCTGAACAGTGCTAAGTCTGTATTGGTTGGTTTAATTCCCTGTTGACTATCACTGCACATTTGAGCAGGAAATATTAACGTAAAATTCAGAATTTCAGAATCGTTAGATATTTGCCGATAGTAGACACAGTCACATTGTCTGGTTAGGTTAGGTTTGGTTAGTGTGGTAGCTTTCGTACCAAAAGCTTACTTAAGCACGCGTAGCGGCCCGTTGTGACGCCACAGGTAAATGCAGTCTCTATACTGACCAAGTTCCTTCGAACAAAGGAGGGAGAAGTTAGTCAGCGCAACAGCTGCACATTTCAAAGCACGAAAGAAAGTTCACATCGCCTGACTAAGAGAACATCATGTAGCATATTCTCTCCATTGCTTTTTGGAAAGTCTTAAGGACGAGGTTTCATAGCAAAAGTGAGGGTATAACTTCTTGCGGGCTCTTTAAACCAAAGTAATGGTGCGGTTTCCAAAGCAGATTTAATATGTCTGTATCTTAGAAGTTGTCCACTAAATAAAATGGCAGAGGTATTAACATCCAGTTGTCTCATGATATTAACTACCAAGTCCATATCAAGGAACGCAGTCAGAGGGTAATTGGTTGTAAGTACAGGGATTTCCCTTGTCAATGTACTTAGTGCAGCACAATTTTGGTGGGTTCGCTGTTCGTGTAGTTGAGTTGTGAAATGAAATTATACTCTCAAGCGACTCCTGTAGAAAAGATAATCTGCTGTTCCTAAAGTCTTTAGCTTAGCTGTGAGACGGTCTATATCGTTTGGGTAGAAAAACAATCTTTTAAGCATAGTGCGTTTGAAATAACATGAGGTAAACGTAAGCATGCACTGGTGATTTAGAAAAAACGGTATAAGAGTTTCTAGTCGCCGTAGTCTAGTAGGTAGTGTGTTGGCTTATTAGACGTGAGGCCACGGTTCAAACCCCAGGTCCACATTTCTCCAACAAAACGAAATATGAACACATATTTCTTTGGCGACTGCCTCCTAGCACATTTCTGACACAAACTCTAAAAGTAAATTAAACTTGCCATGAAAAGTTTCGTAAAAAATCTGTCATTCGGAGTCCGACTTTAAACTGTAGGTCCCACCACTCATATATAAAATTAACACACACAACGTAGGTGCTGTGCGAAACTAGGTCGTAATCCTGACTGAAGGGTTGTACGTATGAATTGTGAACTGAACTGTATTTAGTCGGGGCGATGATCAATAATAAAGTTAGTCCAGTTTGCCTAAAGTCTTTAGTTTCGGTGTGAGACGTTTTATATCCTTTTGGGTAGAAAAACAGTCTTGTAAGCTGTTGAAGTTACATGAGATAAACTCGGAGAATAAATAAAATTGCTATGAAAAGTTTCTTAAAAATCTGTCTTTTGAAATCGACTTTAAAAGTAGCTGCCGCCATGTATGAAATTAATACACACAACAGAAGTGGTGTGAGAAGTTAGGTTGTAATCCAGACTGAAGGGAGATTTCAAAGGACCACTGTATCCTGAGACCGTTCAATATGGCTTATGTTGCGTGCCAAGGAACAAAGAAATTATTTCTCCAGGGCGTCTTTACTATCTCTTCTAGGATCCATCAGTAAGATGGTATTGTTGAACATGTCGTCAAAATCTATTGTCATGTCTCGGGATAAGTTTCTGCGGTGATTTCGATTTCACTGTCAAGCATGTGAATTGACTTTTAGTTTCATTACTTTGGGAGCATATGACTTCTATAAAGCATCTTATCCGGTTGACTGCTGATATTTTTGCGTCTTCCCATGTAAGATAGCACTGTCCTAGATTTTGGAGTATCGAACGTATCCAGGCCACGGCTTCTTGAGCCTTAAAGATTCGCTTCAAGTGCCATTTTTGTTATACTATTTATACTATATTATGTGCTTGGTCTACTGTAGGATAATAAGGGTAGTCATGAGGAACTTTAAGCCTTTTTTCTCTTTACAAGTAGTTGTACTAAAGACCTTAAAGAAATTCATGAGTAGGGAATCATGCAGTCGATTTGAATTAATTTGAATGCTTTTACATGTTATTTACCACAATATTTGTAAAATATTCTATGCAATCAACACAAATGCAATGTAAATATGGCAGCGGACATATTAATGAACAAATAATTGAAAAGAAAAAATTAAAAAGTTTTCTTAAATGACGTTTAACAATAATAAGATCGAAAAGTCATTTAAAAACAACATTTCTATTTAAAAAAAATATTTCATTTACTCACAGTAAAGTGTTGTTAATATTTCCTTCCTTTCCTTCATTTTGGCAAGACTCATATGCCTTTTACCACCTTTTTCCGAAAATCATGATTAAAAACTTTTTCTTTTATTTCCGCTTTCAAACCGTAAAGTTAAACTGTTTTTCTGTTTTTCCCCTTTCAGTTTTTTTCTTTCTTTTTCTTTTTTTTGATCAGGTTGATAATTGTTGCATTAATTAATCATGAGTAAATCCATTTCATTTCCGCTTGCATAACTTTTCTCTTTTTTCTTCTTATTTTCTGTTGCTTTTCACAAAAATCCTTTAACGATCAAAGGCAACCACAATGAATTTTTAAATGCAAAAACCTGCGTAAACCCCTCAAACGATATTAAAAATTGAAAGTGAAAGTCGTCAGCCAACAAACATATGCGTACTCTTTTCACTTTACATTGCGTTTAGAGCGTAAAAATAGTCAGGGTAGGATTATTTTCATTTCATATCGTTTAAACTCTAAAGTGATGGTTGTATTGCTGGGCTTGTGTTTGTGTTTGCAAGCAAACTCAATTGGTTAATTTCAATTAAAACAGAAATGAAATGTTATTGTTGCTTAACATGTGCTTCACACTGAAAACGTATTTTTTTAATTTTTTGTTTTCAGTTTAAAACCAGTGTTTCAAAAGAATAATTTCTTAAGGCACATTTTAAATTTTAAATTCCAAAAGCGAAATTTCACAGTTGATAACGGCCATCTTGTTGAAGTTACATCCGTGAAATTAGTTGTCATTTATTCAGTCAACCTTAACAAATCAATGTGAACGACCACAGATAACAAAGTGTGCTCGCTTAATAGACTCTATAGCAGTAGGCAATTGACCTTAATTTGCATTGAAAAATCATCTTCAACGATGAGACCCATTTCTGGATAAATGGGTACAAAGGCAAACGAAATTTTCAAATTTGCAACGAAGCCAATCCACATGAGACGCAAGACACGATCAGCATCCCGACAAAGTCACTGTTTGGTGTGGATTTTGAGCTGACGGCGTCATTTGTTCATATTTCTTGGTAAATCAGCCCTTGCGCTTACCAACTTCCCCCTACTTGGATCGGAGGAACTTGGTCAGTGCAGAGGCTGCATTCACCTGTGGCATCACAACGTGCCGCTATGCGTGCTCAAGTGAGCTTTTTGGTAAATTAAAGCTACCTAAACCTAAACCTTAGCTAGGCCATTAATGTCTATGGTAAGCATTAAATGTCGATGGTTTTCAACTTATTTTCGCTTGAATTCAGTGAGCTTGACACCACGAAATGTAATTTCAATAGGACGGCTGTTTGTGCCACACAGTTCATGTCATTTTGGATATCCTGCACGAACGATTTGAGGAAATAAGCATCTTAAGTAAAGTTCCTGTGGACTGGTCACCGAGATCATGTGATTTGACCCCGTTTAAACTTTTCTTGTGGGGTTCTCTGAAGTCGCAGGTGTATGTGAATAAGCCACATAGCACAGCGGCCTTCAAAGCCAGCATAACCCAAGTCATCGCTGAAATTATTATGAATTTAACGATGTAAGCATCTCAATCATCTTAAATCTATACTGATAGTCTCGATAACACTTCCACCGTATATTTTGGGAGTGAAAATTGAAGAAACATTCAAAAGACAAGAACCTCTGGATCCACTATAGTTAGGTGTGTCACTATTCATACATAACATAACATACATGCAACCCTTAAGCCAGGATTCCGACCTAGCTTCTCACACCACTAATATTGTGTGTAATAGTTTTATACATGAGTGGAGGGACCAACAGTTTTTTGAGAAGCTTTTTCATGGCAATTTTTTATTTATTCTCAGAGTTTTTGCCAGAAATCTGCTGAGAGTAAGTTCCCTAAGAAATATTTTTTCATATTTTCGTTTTTTGTTGTCTAACCTGGGGTTTGAACCATGGTCTCACGTCTAATAAGCCAACACACTATCTACTAGGCTACGGCGACTTCACTGTGTCACTATCATCACAGGATAATCATGAAAACAATTAAGGAAATTCAAAATTAATTGTTTCTCTCAATACAAACGCCTTAAAGAGTTGCAATTTAAATATTTTTTAACCCCTTTTATACAACATTTTATAGGTTACACGAGTACATTCATTCCATTAATTTGTTCGAGTTACAAAGCTTTTCAAATCACCAATGTATTGTGTCGTCCATATCCCAAGCGTGTGCGATGCCATGCCATGTTTAAATTCATTCTGCACTTTCTAATGAATTCGCTGTAGATTTTAAAATGTTCGGTTTGCATGTTAAACAATTAAAAAATGTTGTTGTTACGACCTGTGTGTTGAATTAATGCACACATTCTCACACTCGCACTCTCATACCCACATTTATTTGCTCTCTTTCTCTTTGTAACACATACATATACACACACATACACTTTCGTGTATTAATAGTGTTAAGTAGCTGTTGTTAACCATTCTTTTGCATTGTTGTTGCTTTTGTCGTTTGCTATATATTTTTTGTTGTTATTATTGTTGCTCTCATTTTTATTCCCTTATAAAAATACTCTCATCACACAAATACACGCACATATGTACATACACAAATCTACACTGTTTCTCTATCACATACGCGGTTATTTAGTTGAGGAGGCAATTTTCTACAACGACTTTTACTTGCTGCTATTGCTGCTGTTGCTTTTTGTTGTTTTTGTTGTTAAGGACCTTCTGATATGAACTTCATAACATGAACTAAAATTGTTGTCGTTGTTGTTGTTATAGTTGTTATTTAGTTGTATGTTGTTGTACTCGTGTTGAGTTTAATAGTTTTTTCTTCTTGATTTTAAGCCCCTACACCAATATGTTGATGTTTGCAATACTGTATGGCAATGGTATCCATTATAGGGACAGTTTTCGAAAAACTTTGCTTATAAATTCGTTTATTTAAACGAAGTAATTATATGTAGGTTTCGATTTAAAAAATGAAATTAAGTGCTCCAAGTTTTTTGTGCTATTTTTTTTAAGGACAGCCCTTTAACATCTCAGCATATCAGAAACTAAAGAAAAAGTTCGATTACGGCAAATATCATCGTGGCAATACGAATTCGAAACTACGCTGTAAATGTCTTAACTGATGAGAAAAGACTGCTACTGTAAGCTGGATGAAGTTATGTAAGTGTGCCCGTATAAGCAAATTATAAGTCTAATCCGTTTCAGATGCCAGATTGAAAACAATTTGCATCAATGTTGATGTCAAATTAGAGATTGAAAAGCATAGAGGGAGGTCGTGGAAGCCACAGTCATCTCACAGGACTCAGTAGTTTCAATTTTTAATGATGCCGTGTTGGCTGACAATGGACCAAAAGCGCAATCATGTGAGAGAAATGGCACGAGGTTTCCGTTATCATGTCAAAACAGTAGGTATCCTGCTGAGAAGTGTTGGCCTAGATGCCCAAGGTTACAACTATTCATTCGAGCGTTGCATTATACTCATCATTGACTGCCTTTAAGAAGTATTAGAAATACAAAATGCTCCTATTTGGCCAGGAAAAAGTCTTTTTGTAGCAAAGGGTCTTTACACGAATTTCTCCCCCATCCACTCTATTCTTTTGATTCAGTCCCCAAATGATTATTTCTTATGACTAAACCTGAATTTATTATACCGCAGGGGATATTGGATAGTCTCGACAAACTTAAGTTTTTGCAAGGAATGAAAAAATTGGAGAGTAAAACGTATTGACGTATTTAAACAGCATTTTAGTGTAGCGCTGCTCGCATACCACAAACTGAGCTGGGATACCATTTGATTTAGTGATCGGTTTACCTTTTTTGAAAATGTCACTTTCTCCCTGTCAGTCTCTTGTCATCTACATACATGCATAGATATATAATTGGTCATTACAACCCTTCAGTCAGGATTACAACCTAGCTTCTCACACCACATATGTTGTGTGCGTTAATTTTTATACATGAGTGGCGGGACCTACAGTTTAAAGTCGACTCCGAACGACAGAGTTTTGAGTAACATTTCATGGCTATTTTTATTTACTCTCAGAGTTTTTGCCAGAAATCTGCTGAGAGGAAGTCACCGAAGAAAACTTTTTTGTATTTTGTTTTGGTGTCTGGCCTGGGGCTCGAACCCTGGCTTTACGTCTAATAAGCCAACACACTACCTACTAGACTACGGCGACGACTGCTTGTAATGTTCCCTTTGCCGCTATTTTTAGTCGTAGAGTCCCTAATAGAAGGTGGCAGCCACATATTCCATATGCACATCGTTTTTTTCTAAGATCGTTACCTCTTGATCTGGCTTCTAATAGTAACAATTAGGAGAGGGTCAGGAGACTTTCTCTATCACCAATCATGAGCGCAATGTCATTATCATTGACTCATTCTTGTCGATGTTTTCCATTACGGTTTCAAAGTTTGATTCCTGTTTAGAGCATTAAATTGTCCCCTTAAAACTTCTATTTTAAATCCGTGAATTGAATTCAGAACCAAAAATCAACTGATTGCAGAAGTGACACCAGGCGCTTTCTTCATCATTCTTTGATGGAGCATGTAATTTAAATTGAGCTTGTTTAACACTATGAGATGATGTCAGTCGATGGCTACTCACTGCCTGGCTATAAGGGCTTTCATGCATACATACATACATAATTGGTCGTTACAACCCTTTAGTCAGGATTACGACCTAGTTTCTCACATCACTTATGTTGTGTGCGTTAATTTTTATACATGAGTGGCGGGACCTACAGTTTAAACTCGACTCCGAACGACAGATTTTTGAGAAACTTTTCATGGCAATTTTATTTACTCTCAGAGTTTTTGCAAGAAATTTGCTGAGAGGAAGTCGCCGAAGAATTATTTTTTCATATTTCGTTCAGTTGGAAATGACTGACCTGGGGTTTGAACCGAGGCCTCACGTCTAATAAGCCAACACCCTACCTCATGTATAGCTTAAGTATTTTACGTTGCGAATTATGACCTGGATTTGGTTTTAAAAGTATTCATAGACGCATATAAGTAATGCGTGAGTGACTAGTCTGATGTGTTCGAATCTGGTCTCAGGCTGCCACATGCACCACCAGGCAGACATCATTAATTTCTTAGACATCAGGCAAAGACTTTCTTCGAAGAACTTTAAATATGATATAAAATAAATTTCTGTGTAGGACATTATAGGGTCGGCTGTCATTGGCAGTTACTTTCTTACTGGTTTTTTATTTTTTATTTCAGTTTTATTCTCTATTTTTGTGTTTAGTATTGTTTGTAGAATATTTAGAAATTAATGACTTAAATATGAGTAAGAGAGCGTATAAGTAAGATTATAAGCAAAAGTGTTTGCATGTGTGTGTATGTATCAATGTTCCGTTTTTTTTTTTGGTAGAATAAATATGTCTTGTGTATGCGTATGCATGCGGTTGTTTTTGTATATTTAGGTTGTTAAAAAACGAGACCTATTGGGTTTCATAAAAAGTTTGTACGACAAAAGAGGAACATTGCAAAGGATTTGCTATATGTTCCGTTGCCTTTTATTTGCTATGTGTTAGTTCCATTGATCAGAATTATTTCAGTTGTAGAAGATTCTAGAATGATAGGGTTGCCATATATGGATGATTAGAAATAACACGGCAGATATAATGATGATGTAAGTCATGTTATCTCGAAATATTATTTATAGTCTTCAACTTTCATTCCATTATTCCGAAATAAGTTTTTCCCCTACCCAATAATTAGTTAAGGTATTTATTTAGTTTTTCCCAAAGTATATCAGCTTGAAACATTCATGCAGACACGTACATACATTTTATAAATAATTTTTGCAACTTTATTTCTCTCTTGTTTTTCGGTTTTTTTTTTTGGCGACTAGGCAACATTTAATATTTAATTATTATTTGTGCTCGTTTATGAATTTCTTGTTTTTTTTTTTGTTTTACTGGAATTTTCTTGTGCCTGTTTTTCTCGCTTCATGTCAGATTTCGTATTCATTTGGGTTTTATCAACAGTTTTCATGAAAAAACACGAAAATAATGTAACGTTCAGTTACTATTAGTGGCATAATATGGCTGTTAATGTGTAAATATATGTATATGTGTGTGTAGGTGTGTGTATACAATACTGTGTCATGTCATAATTTCTTTAATATCCTGCAACTTGTAGTTCGAGTGCCACTGTGCGTGTTTGTCGCAAGTTGTCAAATTTTGTTCACTTGCTTGTATAGCATACGAGTATGTGTACGTATGTGTGTATACCATACATACATACATAGGTATTTATTAATACATAATAATGAGAAAATATGTGCATGCATGTGTGTGAAAATGTATGATGGCATTACGGTAATTTCAGTCAAGTTTTTTTTTCCATTTTTTTGTTTTTGTTTTTGTAAAATAAATTTAATAAGAGTGTGACACATTTTGTATGTATGTTGCTCGTGCTCTTGCTACTGCTGCATGGAACGTATATTATTCGCATTAAAAAGTATTTATTTCAACTTTTCTTTCCATATTTTTGTTTATTTTGTTGTTATTGTTGTTATGTCTGCTAAATGTCAGATAAAATATTGACTTAATTTACGCGATTAATCTTTTGTGTGATTAAAAACTTTAACGAAAATTTAAAAGAGAAAAGTTTTCTTTTTTTTCGTTTGGAGATCAACTTATGAAAACTTATTGCTTTTGATTGCAAATAAAGTTTTTCGGAAAAAAATATAAAAAAAACTGCTCTTCAATGCAATATTTTACGGAGACAAGTCAATTAAGAATATTTATCATAAAAAATTAAAGTTTAAGTTTCAGAAAAAATTTATATCGGGTTTTCCATTAAGCACTTCCTATTTTTAAATTTAAATAAAACAAACTGTGTGTAAGATATCATCGAATGTCATTCAAATTTTATCCATTTGAAAGACCTTTTGCTGACATTATGTGTGGCATATAATAACGCTCAAATGACCACTATGGCTCCTGTAGGTAGAGAGCATCAGAAATGTCAAATTCTCCAAGGCTTTGATGCATTAATCAGACTGAATTTGAAATATAGCAAGAGTTGTGTTGGGTTTGAGAACAGCAATGGTTTGTGGATTATTTGAATATACCTGCGTCCTATGGAGATCAAATCGCACGATCTCGGTGGCCAATTCACATCACATTCACGTGATATAATTATGCCCTCAATTCACTTGAGCAGAATAATTAAAGTGGCATAAGATGTATGGCACGCAGTGCCTTTCTGCTGAAACCACATGTCGTTTGTGTTTGGATCTTTCAATTCAGACCAAAAGAAATCGGTCATTATCGACCAATTGCGACAGACGTTGACAGTGAAGGGCTGAATATAGTCGCTCTCAAAGAATTATGGACCGATGACGCCGCTGACCCATAATCCACACAAAACAGTGATTTTTTTTGAATGCATTGGACACTCTTGTATGTCATGGGGATTGGTATCGTACCGTAGTGGGTATCATAGCTGACGTTGTTTTTTGATAAAAATTGTGGTCAATTGTCATCATATGTACATGTGGTTGCTTATGGTAGTTTAACTTCAGTTCCTGGTTGTGGACTGCAAAGAACATAGTCTAGTAGATAGTGTGTTGGCTTATTAGACGTAAGGCCAGGGTTCGAACCCCAGGCCAGACATCAAAACAAAATACAAAAAGTATTTCTTCGGCGACTTTCAGCAGATTTCTGGCAAAAACTCTGAGAGTAAATAAAAAATTGCCATGAAAAGTTTCTCAAAAATCTGTCTGTAAAAATCCCGCCACTCATATATAAAATCAACACACACAACATAAGTGGTGTAGGAAACTATATCGTAATCCGGACTGAAGGATTGTAATGACCAATTAATTATGTATGTATGGTCAAAGTTCTTGACGTAACATCTACTATCTTGGATTATTATGCGCACTGTTGCGGACAGTGGAGATCTTGTATTTCGTCTTCCTACAGGTGTTGGCCGATCGTCTACTGGGTTTGAATTTATCAGCCACTTTGCAATTAGTTCTCTGGGTGGGACAATTATGGTGACCGAACAGAATTCCCATGTTTATGAAATAATTTTATTATTCACACGTATTGTTGTATGTTATATACGTTCTTTGATTGTCAATACAGATTTGGCAAAAGAAACTGAATAAATGTCAACTAATTCAACAAGACGGCCGTTATTATTTGCCACAGTTTGGTTGTCCTTATTGAAAGATTCCATACATAAAGAGGATCCCAAAATACGAACTTCGGGCGACCTTTGTTTCTTGGTCCATGATCTTTTTCAAACGTTATTGTGGTACGTTGTATACATACATACGTATCATTTGTTTCAGAAATCATTCAAACATCACTGCGTTTCAGCAATGGAGCAAGCTGTCTTTAAATTACGAATAATAGTGTGATAATTAAACCCTTGTTGTTTAATAAAGTCGAAGTTCCTTATGTGCCGGTGTGTCTCAAATTTTTTTCTGATCTCATGGCCTCTTTTACTGAATAGTGGCCCAGAGTATGGTGTATCTTTAACATCGAAATTATCAAACCGACAAAATATTGAAATCAACTTGCTGATAGTCGTCTAGTATGCTCACAGATTTGTTTAACAGCCTGTAATGCGTTATTACCTTCTCTCTATATTAGAAAAGCAAGCTGTAATGATGAAGTTGCGTATTTTCACTCATTTTTAAGAGTGAAAACTTTTCCACAGGAGAATGCAATCATAATAATGTGTTCTAATAAAGGTAAGGTCCAAAATTCTACTTCAAACAAGCTATAGTGTTGCCGGATGCAATTATTAGAATATTACTAGAGCCTATTTGCCAATAAAATCCTCTACAATTGAATTCGGTATGTCGCTTGCCTCGGTCAAGTTGGACATTGCGCGGAAATTCTTTCGGAACGCTAACCTATCCTGGGTCAATGAGGAGTCCTGCTCCACCACTAGACTCACCTGGCCCTTGATGGATAGAAGGCGTACAAACCAATTACTTGGTCTTGGTCGTGACGTCATCTCAACCACAGTCGCCATGCTTACAGGTCATTGCGTTATGGCTAGAAACGCGGAAAGAATGAGGCGTCTTAACGACTTCTGCCGTGGATGCAGATCCGCTGAGGAAGAGGAGACTGTTATCCACTTTCTTTGTCAGTGCCCGTCTCTTGCTAGATGTAGATATAGATTATTTGGCTCCCCATTTCTTGTCAGCTTGACGGAGCTATCATCTATTGATATCAAAGATGATATAACTTCGTTCATCAAACTTTCTGGCTGGTTTTTCAGTATAGGGTAGTCGTGCTTTTGATGTGCAGTCCTTGCACTGACCAACTTCTTCCTCTTCCCTGATTTTGGTGGAACTTGGTCAGTACAGGGACTGCGTTCACACGTGGCAACGGGCCGCTATGCATGCTCAAATTAGCTTTGTGATATCAGAGCTACCACTCCGACCTGCACCTGAACCTGCCAATAAAATATATTTGAGCTTTTCTAACAAATTCATTATCCTTAACTCTTAAATATGTTCGAATAAATGTTAGCAATAGGTCTAATGATATTAAGCCACTATATATGTATATACT
This sequence comes from Sarcophaga subvicina, assembly GCA_936449025.2. Classification (NCBI taxonomy): domain Eukaryota; kingdom Metazoa; phylum Arthropoda; class Insecta; order Diptera; family Sarcophagidae; genus Sarcophaga; species Sarcophaga subvicina. Next base: position 11,989,991 of record OW388084.2, read on the forward strand.
CGTATACCCCCAACTATAATTCCAATCATTTGTGTTCTTACCATCATTTAAACTCTTTTAACATTCTCTTACTGGATTAAAACATTTTGGAATATTTTTTTTTGTAATTTTTTTATTTATTTATTTCTTCTTCTTTTTCTTTTTTTTGAACAATAATTATTTTTTTTTGTTTTTGTTTTTCATTTCATTTCATTTTTTTTTTATTATTTAAATTATTTTTTATTTTTATTTTATTATTTATTATTATAATTTTCAGTTTTTAATTTTTGTTTGTTTTATTCAATTATTAATTTAATTATTATTTATTTATTTTTATTTTTTATTTATTTATTAGTTTTTTTTTGTATCATAATCATAATAATTTTCTATACAAATACATTCAATAACAACAATTTTTTTTTTAATTTTTATGCCTTTTTTGGTTTTACTTTATAATTTAATTTCTTTTTTTTTTGGTTTTTTCTTTTTTGTTTTTATTTTTACTTATATTACAAATACAATATTTATTTATTTATTTTTATAATTTAATTTAATTTTAATTTATTAAATTAGTTTTTTTGTTTTTTTTTATTTTATTTTTTATTTATTTTTTTATTTAAGTTTAGCTTAAAATTAAATTAAGATTAATGGATTTCTGTAGTAAATTTTTCTTTATTTTTTCTTTCTTCTTCTTCTTTTTTGCTTTCTTTGAAGTGTAGTTTCAAGTTTTCTTTCTTAATTCTTTTGAAATTTAAGTTTTGAAATTTTTATTTTGTTTTTTAGGATTTGGTTGTGGTGTTAGAATGCGTGTATGAAAGTATTGATTAGTGTTTTTAAATTTATTTTCCATTTTCTTTTTTTTTATTGTTTTTTTTTTGTGTTAACAATTACAGGATTTTCTTAAAAGTTTTTTATTCTTCCTTTTATTTTAGATTATTGGTTTGGCATGTATTTTTTTTTATAATTTTTTGGTTTAAAAATTGTATTTCATTTTGCTTGATGGGAAAAAGTTGTCAGTATTTTATGCTGTTTTTTTGGTGGAAATAATTTTTTTTTTAAAAAAAAGGAAACTAAGTTTGATTTTTGTAATACTTTCTCTAAGTTATTAAAAAAAAAATTTTTTCTTTTTATATATATTAGTTCTTAAATAAATTATTTTGTTTTCTTTTAATGAAAATTATTTTTCTTTTTCATTTAATTTTTACTTAATTTTGGCAAATTTTTAATTTTTTTTTTTTTTTGGTAATAAATTTTCTTTTTTCATTTCTTTTAATATAAAACATTGATTTTGGTATGTGTCTGTTTGTGTATATTTGAATGCCTGTTATTTTTTTGTATATAAAAACGATATTCTTAAATTGTATTTTTTTTCTGTTAAAGAAACAAAAATCGAAAGAAAATTTTTTAAAAATTTTATATTTTTTGTACAACTTTTTTTGAAAGAAAATATTTTTCTCGACTGGAGGTTAAATAGCAAATGGTAAAAGGCTTTCTCCAGAAGCTGAATCGGTTAGCTAGGGAAATAGATCCCAGATACTTTGCGAATTTCAGCAATAAGCAAGAAGATGAGCTTCCGAGGAAAGAAGTCGTCACAACATTGCTGAATCCGAAACCATTATGTGCAGTGGAAGCGAATGTTTAAAAAAATACGGTCAACGAAATGGAAGATAAAGAAATCTTCTCAAAGCGAGTGGGTTTGAAGAAATCGTAAGCTTTGTTCGGAAACTACAATAAGAAAATGTTTGTAGTGTAAACTCCAGGTATATGCAGATTCCTCAAAAATGAAATAAATCATCGAAACTCATTCTTGGAACCTACATTGCATTATTAAGTGCATATCATGTTAGGTTAGGTTAGGTCGGAGTGGTAGCTCTGTTATTACAAAGCTCACTTGAGCGCGCATAGCGGCCCGTTGTGATGCCACGGGTGAACGCAGTCCCTTTACTAACAAAGTTCCACCAAAATCAGGGAAAAGGAAGAAGTTGGTCAGCGCAAGGGCTGCACAACAAAAGCACGACTACCCCGCACTGGAAAACCAGCCAGAAAGTTTGATGAACGAAGCTATATCCTTGATGTCAATAGATGATAGCTCCGTTAAGCTAATAAGGAATGGCGAGCCAAATAACCTATATCTACACCTAGCAAGAGACGGGCACTGGCAAAAAAAGTGAACAACAGTCTCCTCTTCCTCAGTGGACCTGCATCCATGGCAGAAGTCGTTGAAAGGAAGCCTCATTCTTTCCGCGTGTCAACCCATGACGCAATTACCTGTAAGCACGGCCACTGTAGTCGAGATGACATCACGACCAAGACCAAGTAATCGGTTGGTACGCCTTCTATCCATCTTGGGCCAGGCGATTCTAGCGGTGGAGTAGGACTCCTCGTTCACCCAGGATAGGTTGCCTTCTCGAAAGAACCTCCGCGCAATGGTCAACTTGACCGAGGCAAGTGACATTCCCAATTCAACAGAAGAGGATTCCGGAAAGAGCGCACCAGCTCTGGCGAGCTCGTCGGTCCTACAGTTTCCCGGAATTTCACTGTGCCCGGGGACCCACACCAGAGAGACACTGGTGAGAAGAGAGAAGATCGAGACAGCGGCGACATTCCCTAACGATCCTAAAGTTAATCACGAAACCGGATAGAGATCTTATACCGGCCTGACTATCAGATAAGATCGAGACGTGAGTGAAAGAAGCATCGTTGACAAGGATCCATTGAGCGGCCTGGTAAATTGCCATCACCTTCGCCTGAAACACACTGCAGTAGTCCGGTAGATGGAGAGAAATATTTGTGTTAGGCATTGTCATTGTCATTGCTGACACGGAGCAGCATCATGAGCTTTTTCAGAGCAATAATCTTGGTGATGATATTATGCGGGTACCCAATCAAGTTGGAACGCGAAGTACTAAGGCAACTAGTATCTCATACATGTTAGAAACACAAACTGAATGCTGTAAAGTAGCTTGGAAGCACAATATCCAAAAACTGTAGTTTTAAAACTGACATTAAAGCCCCTATAAATAAGTCAAGAGTTGCGTTTCGGGCTCTATCTAAGATATGGATCCGCTCTAGGGTTCCGTATGACGGATCACAACGTATGTTGACATCAATAGGATCCAAGCCTTTGAAGACAAGTGTCTGAATTGTATCATACATATCTATTGGCCCAACATAAGAACAAGAAATAAAGAAATGAAATCAAGTTGCAAACATTACGTTGATTGAACATATTCTGCGAAGACCATACTGTGACATCGCCAAAGCCGACATCACCGAAGTCATGAACAAAAAATGGAATGAAGGTTCTAGTGCGGAACCCTTGGACTAAAGCCAATTAAAAAACGCCTGAAGATACACCATGCATCTACCGTCTTAGACCGTCTTAAGAATTTTAAAACTTTGAAGTATTTTATTTTTAAATTTTAAAATTCTTCAATGTTGTACTCATGCTAAATATGTTAGAATATTATAAAAAAAATTAACAATTTAATTAATAATTTTAGGCATTTTCATGTTAACTATATTATATATAAATAAAAATTAAAATTAAAAATAAAAATTGAAAAAAAAAAAAATTTGAAAATAAAAACTAATTAATAATTATTTGTTATAATTAAAAAAATAAAGAAAATTACTTATATAGAGTATAATTAATTAATTAATTAATTAATAATAAGATAATATTTTTGTTTTTAATTTGATATTTTTTATACTAAAAGTTTAATTGTAATTTTTTTTTTATTATTTTCTCGAATTTATCTACATTTACATGGAATTTATAAGTATGTTTTTTTGTTTGTTTTTTGTTTGTATTTTTTTTGTGTTTTTTTCAATATTTTTTATATAAAGTTTTCTTAATTTTCATTATAATTTTCGTTTATTTTTTATTTTTTTTTTATAATTTTAAGACTAAATACATTTTATTTTTTTCAGATTTTTTTCTTTTCTAAATTTTTTTTTCTTTTATTTTATTTTGTGTTTTTTTGTTTCTTTCTTTCTATACAAATGTTCTAATAAAAAATGTTTTTTTGTTTTGTTTTTTGGTTTTATTTTAAATTTATTTCGAATGTTTAATTTCTTTTTTTTAACCATTTTTAAATAATTTTTTTTTTTTGTGTGTTGTTTTTTTTTTTGTTTACTCGTCATATATCCATCGTCATATTTTGTTTTTAATTTTTAACAATTAATTTAATTTTTATAATTTTTTAAATGATTTTTTTTTTGTTTGTTTGTTTTTCATTCGTATGTCGTTTTATTTTTTAATTTTTATAATTTAAAACGGTTAAATAGGCATGATTTTGTTTGTTTGTTTGTTCATCTTTTTTATTTTATTTTTAATAATTTTTATAAATTTTTTAATTTAATTTTCATTTAATTCTCATTTAATTTTTAATAATAAGATGTGGTGGTTGTTCTTATACAATACTAAACTCTTTTATGTACTTTTTCCGTTAAAGTAATTCGTCAGTTATTTTGTTATTATTTTTTCTTGTTTTTTTAATAAATTTTTTCTATTTGATTTTTTATTTATTTTTTTTAATGTTCATACCTTTATTTAATTTATTTTATTTTTTGCTTTAACCAAAAACAAATGAATGCCTTAATTTATAGAAAATTATTTGAAAAATAATAAAAAATAATAATAAAAAAATATAAAAGAAATTAGTTTTAAAATTTATTTTTAACTGCCTGCAGTTAAAAATTTTAAATCAATTTTTATGTTTAACAAATGACTTGTAAAGTATTAAAAAAAATATGAAAATTAAAAAACAACATAATGAAACAATAAAAATTATTTCAAAATTTTTGTTAATGTTAACTGTTTAGAATGAAGGCATTTTAAATATTGCTATTGATTATATTTTTTTTATTTATTTTTCTTTTTATTTAATGTTTTTATATTTCTCCATTAAACTGATTTAAAAAAAAATGATTTAAATTAATTGAAAAATAAAATAAAATTTGCTTTTATTTTTTTGGGCAGTTTGTTATTTGGCTAATGGGTCAAAATGTCGGCGTTTCTTTTAATGTCTTCCCGTTTTAGGTAGAGCTAGAAAATATGGTAACACTTGTTCGATTATACAATTACTATTTATACTTTGAACAACGATTTGTTGGAATCCTTAAAGTCATATAAAGTGAATAAAAACTGCCTACACTTTGCTGAATAAAAAAGAAAATACGACAAACAAACCAATTTTAGATACATTTGCTTAATGGCTAATGGCATTCGTGAAAAAAGGAAATTTGAATCTGAACTAATAAGCCCGTAAACAGCAATCTACAGATTCTTAAATGACAAAGCAACAGTGCTTCTGTCAGCACATTCTGTCAACGGTTTGCTGTGAAAATTTGTTTGTTTGAAAATTTTAACAAGCTGCTGCCTTTGGTTTTGTGCTTAGCAGCCATTAATGACAAACTAACGCTTGATTTCAATTGAAAATATAAAAAAGAATGAATTTAATGTGTTTATTAGGCGTTAATATTGCGACAAAATCGTCACTCAAATCAAAACTAAACTTGATAAATACTATGAAATCTCTGTACCTTGAGTCACTATAATAAGAAAAGTTATGGTCGTACAAGCATGAATGATTCGATTCGTTATGGACATCTAGTTAAGGTTTCTTCATCCGAAGCAATTGAAAAAAATTCACAATATCGTGTTGGTTTCTTCATTCGATGCAATTGAAAACAATTCACAATATCGTTTGGACGATTTCAGCTGTCCGGTAAAAGGAGTAACGTTTGCTCACGTAATCGGAGTTTACAGAAGAAGTGTTTTTCATCGCTCAACCGCAAAATAGAGAGATTTTTGAGCCGATTTGTAACCGCTGACGAGACGAACCAACCTTGCAGAGCCTGTGACGCTGAGAATGTATCATCGGAATATATCTTTAAAATCCGAGAAAGAAACACCTGGGTGCATATCATGTGTTAAACAGGGAATTGCCATTGTTGACGCCGAGCTAAACCCTGAAGTCTGTCAGGCATTACGGAGGAAAGTACAATAAATCACAAAATATCATATTATATCGCGTATAAGTCCGTCAATTACTTCCTTATTATATTCGAATATAAGAGTGATATCATAGGTGTTTTTTTAGTGTCCCATAGAGGGTATACTCCAGTACAAAATTGCTGAATGCTGCTGAGGATCAAACAATTGATTATGAGAATGAGCCACGTAGCTAAAGCAATTAAAAAGGTTTCTAAAATCTAAAACCTGGACTCTAATAAACCAATAGATCAGCAAATTTGATCCTTTATAGATATACAGAGAATATGAAATCTATCCAGAATCTGTTTTAGGAATTCCATAGCAAGAGCTGCCTGACTTCTGCAGTCTTCTGTTGAAGACATCATTTTCCAGCTTTCAGGGATTTAAGGCGCAGGTTTTTTGGGCAAGTTTTGACTTGTATACTTATTTTTATAAAATTTGTAGAATGGCTGAGAAATGCCAACCAAAAACTATATAGACATGTGGTAAAAAATAATGGCCATAGTGTGTAGAGACGTCACATGAAGCATTTGTACACATTGCACAGGAATCGAGGCTTACAGTTAAGAGAGGAAAAAGAAATGAATAAAGGATGAAATTTTTACTTGAACAAAATCAGCAATATTGTTAAAGGGCACAGTGCTCTCTTCAGTTTATATGATCTGATTAGAAATATTGTGAGGCCAATATTAAGGTTAAAATTTAGAAAAACAAAGTATTGAAAGAAGATGAAATTAAACTAGCATGAGACCCATTTTGACCAACTCTACCTGTTTATTTCCTTGAAAATTTGACCCATTTTTTTTGTTTTTTTCAAATGAACTGAAAAAAATTTTGTGTAAAATTAATTTCTTTTTTGTTGGGCATGAATCGGTATACAAATCGAGCAGAGTTTAATTTATTTTTTTGGATTTTCTTGTGGTTTTTATATTTTTGATTGGAATAATCATATAATAACTAAATTGTTGGAATAATTGAAGTAATTGAGTAAGTAAACTAACCATTTTGTTTTATAATTTTATTATGTTTTTTCTTATAAATTTTTTTTTAATTATTTAGCAATTTTGTTTTAATTTTTTTAATTTATTTTATTTGTTTTATTTGTTTTATTTGTTTTTTTTTAATAATAATTTGATAACAGTTCAATAAATATTTTTTTTTGTTTATTTGTTTTCATTTTGTGTAATTTATTTATTTCTTTAGTTGTTGTATTTTTTTTATTTGTTTAATAATTTATTTTATGCAAATGACAATTTGAGAAAATGTACAAGAATCTAATTTTTTTATTAAATTTTTTCTTTTTTTCTTAACTGTTCTTGTTTTCTTTAATTTAATAATAAATTAATAATTTCTTTTTAATTTTATTACTCGTATTATTACAATATAAAGTTTAGTTTTTTTGTTTTTGTTTTTTTTTTAATGGTATTAACAAGAATTTGAGAAATTTGTTTTCTAGGAAAATTGGTATTGGAGTTTAGGATGAGGGTTTTTGGGGACTAGGATTTCATTCGTATATAATTAATTTATAATTTTATATCAAAAATGTATGCTATTATTTATTATTTTATTTTCTTTCTTTTTATCCATCCTTCTGCTTAACGGCTTTTTTCTTTCTTTAAATTCTATTTTAATTTTGTTTTTTTTATTTTTATAAAGAATCTTAAATTAATTATTTTTTTTTTGTTTTTTTAATATATTATTTTAAGATTACTGTGCGCTTTTTGTTTTTTTTTCTTTATATTCTTTTAAATTTTTATTTTATTTTCAGTTAAAATAAAATGGAAATGAAAAATTTAAAGAAAATTTTTTGTTAAATGAAAATATAAAGTTTTAATAGGTTTTTTAAATTTTATTTTATAAACTTTTCTTTTTTTTAATTAAAAATTTTTTAATTTATTATTTAAGTTTGAAAACTCTATTCTTTGTTTTTCTCTGTTTTTTTTTAAATATAAAGATTTATTATTTATTATTTGTTTTTGTTTTTATTTTTTTTTAATAAGTTTATTAAAAAGGTGGCTGATACGAAATTTCTTTGTGTATTTTTTCTTTTGCCTTCTGCTCTTCAATTATTTTTAAAATTTTCTTCTTTTCCTCAAAAACATTTCTTTTCTTTTCTGCTCTTGTAAATTTAAATTGTGATCTTAAATTTGAAATCATTTTTTATTTATTTTTTTAAATTTTATTTTAATGTCTTGTTTTACAAGCTAAACCTATAAGATATTATAGGTACGTTTTATTATTTTTTAATTTTTTTTATTATTATTTTTATTATTATTAATTAATTAATTTATTTTTGTTTTTGTTTTTACTTCTCTATTAATATTTAATTATTTTTTGGCAGTTTTTTGGTTTTATATAAATGAACTTAATTTCTCTTGTCTTTATTTATTTATTTATTTTATTATTATTTGTTTTAATTTAAATAATTTTAATAATTTTGTTTTAATAGAGTTTTTCATTTTGTTCCTTTGTAATAAAATATGTTTTAATTTTTATTTTATTTTTTTTTGTTTATAATTTTATTATATTTTACAATGAATGTTTTTATTAAACGGAATTCTATTTGAAGTTTTTTTTTTATATTTATTTTATAACTTTTTGTTTAAATACCTTTTTGTTTTGAGTTATTAAGAAGAAAGGAGAGGGGGATAGGCGTAATTAACAAAAAAAATAAATTAATTAATTTTTTTTAATATTTAATCTTAAAAAACAATATTTTTCATAACATTTAAATAATAAAATGAAACAATAAGTAATCATAGCGAAAGGAAAATAGGATTCTGATAAGCCATCCGAAGGAAAGTTGCTAGAGAGACTCCAAAAGCCACATCCGAACACAACCACGTATTCTGGCAGAGAACTTTCAAAAATATAATATGAATTTAGACTAGGCAAATACACTTCTATAGCTCTCAAGAATTTATAAAATTACAGGAATCAGCAAATTTCAGCTCAATACTTTTCATCATTACATTAGAACATCTGGCCAGGTTGCCTTTATACAACTGGAGACAAATGTCTACACTCCTGAATATATGCCGTAAGTCTTTTCAGCCTTAAAGCAATGGTAGCAATACAGCACTGTTGAGGTTAAAAAAGAATGCAGATGATATTTGGGTATTGCACAGGAATGTATTCTTAACCCAGATCTGTGGAATATCAACTATGATGGCATATTAATACTCAAATTGAATATGGAAATGCTATTTCTTATCGAGTGATATATATCCGTGAAAATAGATAGCACCCTTGAAGTAAAAAGAACCAACTTAGGCCAGAATTTATATCTATTGTGCTACATCAATCAAGAAGAAGGACAAGACCAGCCGAAGTCCAACATAAGTCTTGCAATTGTGGCAATCGTAATATAAGAGAGCTCGGTTAAGTTTATCAGAAAATGAAAGATTGGAAACATTTCTCTTTTCATTGAGGCCAGTGTTGCATGAGGTGTAAGACACCTACAACTCACACCTATACCTTCTGCAGAAGTCATTTGTCTCTCCTTCGGCATAACTATTAAAAGGACAGTGATCTGTAAGAATCGCTATTGTGTGATGAAAAGGCCATGAGACTTATGGATAGAAGTCAATTGGTTCTCTTCATATCCATATGTGTCCAGCAGGCAATCGGAGAACCCATGCCCTTAATATTCTCTAAAGCGACAATTATTTATCGCCAATTAAGACTGAAGTGACTTGTGACGACTATTATTTGATACATCTTCAGTGTCAAGTAAATAAGGTTATAAACACATTCGACGCGTCACTGGCTGCAGCCATTTCACATTTGCTCAATTAAACTAGAAGCTTGAGCATCAATTATTTTAAATGTGGCGGCGTCATAGTATGGCTATAAACAGTGCAGCGTAGAAAATTTGCAATTGCGGCTGTAGTATCTCAACATTGAAACGAGCAAAATTTGCAATTTGCTTAAGTCTACAGCAGCAGCAGCATTGACGCTCGTTAGCACGCTGCTTTTAAAACAATAATTTCCATATACGCGCATTTATTCTATTTTTAACAAGGTGCTGCGCTCGAATGTGTTTATAGCAGAACCACGACACAATTAAATCGCTGAGTATTGAGCACATGAGCATAACTTACGAATGACGCCTCTAAACAGTACTGTTTTCTATGATTTATTTCTAGGGACGCATACTGCACAGTATTGTATATTCATTATAATAGCAGGGATCCGGAGGCGCCTGATTGCAGGGGGTAATTATTTGATCAACCGAAAATAATACTGATGTACAGCGGAAACGGCTCCAGGGTCGATTAAATTTCTGGATATATGTAAAAGAGACTTTTTAGTCGTCATATGAGAGCCTGGTAATACCACTCTTAGTTACGATGTGTCGAAACAATCTGAAGAAATATGCTGACAAGTCTAGGATTGAAGTCCTTAGAAAAGCAACAGAAAAAGTTAGCCAAAGTCTACATGGAAAACAAGTTTCATGAGAGATTTAAAGAGAAGCAGACGATGCTGGAATAATATTAAATGCTAACGAAGTGTAAGACATACACACATGATTGGTCATTACAATCCTTCAGTCAGGATTACGACCTAGTTTCTCGCACCACTTATGTTGTGTGTGTCAATTTTATACATGAGTGGCGGGACCTACAGTTTAAAGTCGACCCCAAACGACAGATTCTTGAGAAACTTTTCATGACAATTTTATTTACTCTCAGAGTTTTTGCCAGAAATCTGCTGAGAGGAAGTCGCCGAAGAAATACTTTTTGTATTTTAATTTGATGTCTGGCCTGGGGCTTGAACCCTGGCTTTTCGTCTAATAAGCCAACACACTACCTACTAGACCACGGCGACTTCAGGACTGTAGGACAAGCCTGGACAAATTTTCTTACGGTTACTGTCAATTAAGACTCAAAAATATTTGAAAAGTTTCTTTTATGAAACGGGCAATTAAAACCCAAAGACGAGATGAAACATTTTTAAATTTCTTTTCGATTGGCAATTTATTAATAAAACAAAACAACAAAACAAATCATATATAAATTTTAAATCAAAAACAACATAAAGAAAGGAAAGGAAAGAATATGAAATGAATTACTATAATAAATAATTCTGTTTAACATATGCATGGGGATTGCTGCAGAAGAAGTCTGTTAAAGTGGAGTGATAGAGACGTAACAGTAAGTAAAGGGAATAATGATATTCACGATAACATAGACGTGATAACGTTAAAGATGGCAATGATAGTGGCATTGTAGGCATTAATGATGGTGGTGACAGTGAACGCAACGATGAACCACACCACCAGCGTCGTTGCCACCAATCGTTAATATTATAATTATAATAATAAAAATAACGATAATTTCTTCTTCTTCTCTTACAAATATAACTAGTGTATGATGATGATGGACTTAAACTAGAATTTAATTTAAATTTATTGTGTTTTGGTTTTATTTTTATTTTTGGTTTTATAATAAAATGATCATGTTTAATATGGTTGTTGGAATCATAATTATTATTATTATGATTATTATTGTAATGATGATAATGATGATGGAGGTTTGATTGAAATAATAACGTTTTGAGTAACGTTAAAACCACCACCATTATGGTGGTGATGGTGGTGGGCGTGGTATTGGTATTTAATAACAAGGATAATATGGGTAATAAAAATACCTTCTGGAGAAATGTTTTAATGCCGATCATTTGTGGTTGCCAGATGTTAAGATAGTTGTTGTTGTTATTGGTATAACTAACTCCCTTAATGGAGTTTCTTTGCTGTTTTGAACCAATTTTTGCCATGATCTTTGGCATCATTATCATCATCATCGTTATATGTGTTGTTAATATTATTATGATTATTATGATTATAATAATTATTATAATTATAGTTATAATATTGGGGCTTTTGTTGTTGTTGTTGTTGTTATTATTATAATAAATTTTATATATATGAGTTGTTGTTTTTGTTGTTGTTTTAATAGTATTAAATTTAATTATAGAAATTATTTTATAATTCAATTTCATAATAATCATATTGTTGTTGTTGTTGTTGTTGTCTTTAGTATTTTTAAAATTACAAGTACTAAAATTATATTTAAATTTCTTTATAATAATATAGTATATCATATCATTATCATTATTAATATTATTATTATTTAAACTATCATTATCATTATTATAATTATTAATAATCATATTATATTTATTACAACTACAATTAAATATTTTCTGTCTACAACTACGGTAATAATAATAATAATTATTCGAATAATAATTATAATTATAATGCGAATGTTTTTTTGTTTTAAAATTAATTTTATTGGTTTTCGATTTCGATTTTATATGCTCTCTCCGTTCTACACTCAAAACTCTCGCTGAGTTTGAGCGCCTATTCCCCCTATTGCAAGGAATTTTCATTTTTCTTTTTCTTAGTTTTTGACGTTTCTTAAATAATAACAAGAGTATCTCTTTATAGTTGAGTAAGAAAATCAAGGAAGAGCAATGTTCACTGCTCATTTGTAATATTCTCCTCGAGTAACAATAGGCCAGGCAACGTTTCAAACGTTTACACATCACTTCTAAAGGTTTCCTGCTGCTTATTACATTGAAACCCTTCTCTCTAAACGTTTCTCTTAAGCCAAACCAAACTATAATGCGTTGCTCTTGCTCATCATACGAAATCTTAATGATTTTCTCTTTTTTAACCTGTATTTGCATAATGTCACGGGTCTGGCAACTCTGACACTTATACATCACCTGATTTGTTCTTGTCATCACCAATTGATTTATTACATTTAACGTTTGCCTTTTGTGCTCCGTATAACGCCTCAATCTCAGTAAACGTACACTATAGCAGGACCACAAACACAATAGGGTACTTAGCCATATCAATAGTTTCTGGGCCTCGCTGTTTTTACGTGATGATCCCAACATATCGGCCGATGATATATAATTGGTAGCAAAGTATGGTATTGTACAGCGACTCTGTACCATTGGCAATGCTGGACAATTTTCCGATGTTGGATAGTCCGGCATATCTTCGGGCTCATCATCATAGTAGAATACACTGTCACAATACGCATAGTATTGTAAACGTTCCGCTAAACGTGTAGCATTTTCAAAGGCAGTATCATTTAGCACCGCTATCGCAACGGTGGACATTTTAAGGCCATTCTTTTCCTCTTTCAGTTTCTGTTGTATTTTCGTTTCGACTCTTATGCTAGTAGAGCCTGGGTTTTCCTCCCTACCTCTTGTTTTCATTGTGATATTGAAAACTTTCGTTTCCCTATCTTCATTTAAGATTTCCGCTTCACGTTCAATGTCACTTTTATCCCACATCTCGTCACAATACGTACAAATGCCATCGTTTGTACTTGTGCAGTAGGTGTAGCAGCAATCGTTGGGCCCATGACTGGCCTTTTTCAATTGTTCCTCGGTTTCCGCAATATTATAATCTGTAATCAAATTTATTTTAAATTGTTTTTTAGAAATCAGGGCCCTTAAGATTAGCTATGCTTACCTAAACATAAGAATGTTGGTTCACCGGCATATTGAGTTGGCAGCGCTGGTGCTCGATCGGCTGGTAGTAGATATGGACATTTTTGTTCTACTGTTTGGCACACACTTAGGCAGGGTCGTATTCTTCGTCTTTTACGAAATTCAAATTCTTTGCGTTTTGTTCTAAAAAAGAAAAACAGACAAAATTTTGATTTTGAATTGAAGCATTTACAACACTGGACAAGTTGTAGCACTTTGAACTTTAGTTCGTTCACGTCCTAGACAAGCTTATGGAATTTTGTATTAAAAATGTGAACGAATTTTTCATTGCAGTTGTTGTGAATTTTAAGAATTAATGAATATTTCCTCCAAATAGAGGCGAAGCCACCTGTACCCAACATTACAAAGGATATATCGGGTCCACCATCTAACGCTTTTTTTCAACTGGTGCTTATTTCGTGAATGGTAACACTTAGCTTATGTCTGATTTGACTGATAATTAGCTTTATCCTTCCGCTGAACGAATATGGTTGTGTATACGCTTGAACAACGCTGGGAAATATTGCGACATTAATTTGAAAATCATGGTAATGTTGCAGAATGTGTGAGAAAATTGCGTACGGATTTTGGAAGAAGAGAAGCACCGTCAGCTCCGTATGTTCGTTATCTTGTGAAAAAAGTGAAAGAAACTGGCATCCTGATCGATAAACCAAAGCGTGAAAAGCCAAAAACAGTGCGTACACCTGAGAATATTGCTGCTGTGGCAGAAAGTGTGCGTGAAGCGCCATCAACCGTCGTCCTCAACAATTGAACATTTCGGAGACATCATTGAGACAAATTTTGCATAAAGACCTTGGTATGACGCCATACAAAATCCAATTGGTTCAGGAGTTGAAGCCAATTGACCATCCAATGCGTTTTCGCTTCGTTAATTCGCGATCGACTTACAGAAGATGCCGATTTTGGCAAAAAAAAATTATCTTTTCAGTTGAAGCTCATTTTGATTTTGGCGGTTATGTAAACAAGCAAAATTGTCGCATTTGGGGCACAGAAAACATTGAACCATACATACGTTGAAAAGCCGGCGCATCCAAAACGAGTCACTGTTTGGTGCGGATTTTGGTCCAGAGGCATAATTGGCCCATTTTCTTCGAAAATGAGCAAGGAGTGGCAGTTACAGTCAATGACGATCGTTATCGGGCTATGTTGAACGAATTTTTGTTCACAAATATTGAAGAGGGGGATATTGGCAACATTTGGTTTCAACAGGACGGCGCTACGTGCCACACAGCCGAAGCTATACTCGATGTTTTGCGCCCTGTTTTTGAAGATCGCATTATCAGCCGCAGAGCTGATGTCGTTTGGCCACGTCGGAGCTGTGATTTGACACCGTTGGGCTATTATTTGTGGAGTGCCGTCAAAGATAAGTGTTACGCCGACAAGCCAGAGACAATTAACGCTTTAAAGGACAATATTCGTGAAGCCATTGTTAAAATACAGCTGCACACAATCGATAATGTGCTTAAAAATTGGACCGATCGTGTACTGCATGGCCAGCCGTGGCAGCCATTTGAATGAAATTATTTTCCATTATTAACCGGAAGGATTGTACTTTCAAATAATAAAAGAAATTTGAGAAAATATTCAGTAGTTTTTTTTAAACATTTTCAAAAAAAAGTTATTTGGCGGACCGTTTACTTTCAAATATACTTGTTTCAAGACAATAGGGAGATGGGAACTCTATCATGCCAGGATGGGTTTCATTAATTAAGTTCTACCAGTCGCCGTAGTCTAGTAGGTATTGTGTTGGCTTATTAGACATGAGGCCTCGGTTCAAACACCAGGTCAGATATCTCCAGCAAAACGAAAATACAAAAAAAAAAACATTTCTTCGGCGACTTCCTGTCAGCAGGTTTTTGCCAAAAACTCTGAGAGTAAGTAAAGAATTGCCATGAAAAGTTTCTCAAAAATCTGTCGTTCGGAGTAGACTTTAAACTGTAGGTACCGCCACTCATGTATAAAATTAACACACACAACATAAGTGGTCTAGGAAACTAGATCGTAATCCTGACTGAAGGGTTGTAATGATCAATTATGTGTATATGTAAGCAAGTTCTGGAATGACAGGGTTGCCATCTATCAATGACCGAGAGCAGCGATATTTTCGGGGTTTTTGAATAGAGATTTGAATTCGTAACAAATATAATAAAAATTTTTTTGTTCATGTCTTATAAAACCCTGTAGAAAGCATTGAATAATGCAGTTAGGATCTAACGTTTTCCTCAAAGTATTTAAGCTTCAATTAAGGTTTTAAATTAGCAGGAGTTATTATGATAAATGAAGTAACTAATGGGAATTGTTTTGAGACCTCGAGAATGCTCTTTGACTTACTACCTTAGTGGTGCAAGCTATGCATGTGGGAGGAGTGACGTAATAGTACACGTTAAACGTTGGAGTTTTTTTCATCACAAGTATTTAAGTGTTCGAATGGACGTGTTTTTGGGGAAGCTTGGGCATCTAATAACGTGAGTACTTTTTAAAATTTCCATTAAAAGACCACTGAAACAGAACAAGAACCTGGAGCAGGATGCATAGCCTAGCCTGTAACAAAATCATACGGGCAAATGTAATGAAATTACTGCTCCTGCTAAAAGTACTGCGAAAACAGTTTCAACCGTTAGTTCTACTTTCTTGGAAATCAACTGCGAGTTGTATTATTATAATCACCACAGGAGAAAGGACATATCTGTGCCATTCATTATAGTGACCCTAAATATTGTTTTACATGCAATTGCTAGTTATGACCAGTTAATGACCAGAGCAAGCTATTAAATCCAATGCTAGCAACGTGTTAAAATTTTGCGATTTTCTCTGGCTTTTTACCGAAAGAGTGTGGGGGTTACTTTACCTTTTGAATACTTTGGTTATCACTGGATTCCTGGCATATAAAGAATCCTCTGTATTGGCAGTCGATATGAATTTAAAAGATTGTTGATGTTGTTTTTGTTGTTGTTGTTGCTGTTGCTGTTGCTGCTGTTGCAACACTGCTGAGGACATGTTATCGTCATCATCATTATCATCGTCATCATTATCGTCTGTGGTAGCAACAAATGCAGCATAATTATTGGAATTATCACTACGTTTTTGCCTTTTATTCGTTGATTGCTGATGGACACTGTGACCATAGGACGTCGTCGAGTCAATGTTGGTGGTGCTGGTGTTGGCATGGCGATGTAATGAGGATTTTAAAGGTTGCCTTAAAGATGCATGATGATGCATGTTGTTGTGATGCTGTGCTGTGATGGTGACAACCAAGTCATTGAATGTTAAGGCCCGTGTAACGAGCGCTGATGACGATGACGAAGGCGGTAATTGTTGTTGATTTGTGGATTTTTTATTGTGGTGGCCTGCAGAGCTTTTAATATAATGAATGTCATTATTTTTTAAATGCTTATTGTTATTATTGTTGTTGTTGTTCCTGCTTTTATTGTGATTATTAATCAATTTCTGTGTGACATCATATTCATGCTGATGCGGCAGTTGTATGTGTCTTCTTTTCACATGATGCTCATGTTGATGTTGATGTTGATGTTGATGTTGCAGCTGTTGCATCAAGTACTGTTGCATGTCAAAATTGTTGTCAATATTCGATGTTATTTTCGGGTGTTGTTGCTGCTGTTGTATTGTGGCTGCTGCATTTTGGCTTGCATTTCTGTTGTCCAGGCTGTTGTTGCTGTTGTTGTTGTTAATATCGTGTGATGTCTTTGCGTAATGAGAGGTAGTCATGTTTGAGGCCATGTTGGTGTTGTTGTTGTTGTTGTTGCTGTTGCCAGCTTTATACGATTGATTTGTTAAATTCAACTGATTACCATCGTCTGCACTTGTCAACTCAACTGTGGGATTTTTTATGGTGGTGGTGGTGGTGGTGCTAAAGATTTCCGGTGGTTTTATAACATCGCTGGTCTCTGCAAAATACGGCACCAGTGTACTGCATACCCAACGACGATAGGCCTCCTGTAATGAAATGAAAAAAAAGGGAAACGAATTGTTTTTCAATAAAGAAATATTGGAGAATAATAAAGCGTGCATTGCAACAAAATAAAAGCACTTAATCTGTCTGGGCGCCTCCTCCAGTCTAATGCAATTCAATTTTGGCCATAAGTTTTACTGTGTATGCCTGCTGGCCAATTTAGCCATTTGTTTTATATAGGAAAACCTACAAAAATAAAAACCAATAATAAGTAATACAGAGAATGAAATGCATTCCCTAGAGGCTAACTATGCTGCTACTCAGCTGTATAGTTTGCCAACAACAATTGATATCAACACCATCGTTATCATCTTCATCAGCATGATAGCCATGAACACCCATTTTATCCACTTCCCTTGTAAGCTTACAAACACTTGATCAAAATTTCCTAGAGTTCCACTTCATTTGTAACCAAAAAAAAGTGAAAAAAATATGAAAAATGGAAATGTCTCTGGGCATTTCGTTGAATGCGAATACGTGTTGTGATCAACTGAATTGAAAAACTACAACAACAACAACTTTTTTTCTCAAGTATCAGGAAAAAAGAAGACGAATAAAAACCCCCAGTATTTCGAATATTTTGTTGCGGTCAGTCATGTATGATTTTTATGTTCGATTCCCCACAGGCAAAAAAAGTTGTTGAAAATTCTTGGCAATAAAAAACAAACGAAAAGGATTTAAAGGACAATTGGAAAGGAAATCTTAAGTGAAGTGTTATTGCACTGATAAGAAACAACTGTAAAGCTGGAAATGCATCCTTTGTTTCATTTTTTTTTGGATGATTTGGTTGCATAAACAAAGTCTACGTAATCGAATTTTACACACGCTCTGTGGCTTTGGACAAAAAACCCACCTTTTATGTACACTCCTTTAATTTTGGGATACAAATTTTGAATGAAAATATTTCGTAAAATGTTATCATCACCGTAGTCTAGTAGGTAGTGTGTTGGTTTATTAGACGTAAAGCCAGGTTTCGAGCACCAGGCCAGACATCAAAATAAAATACCAAAAAATATTTCTTCGGCGACTTTCCCTCAGCAGGTTTCTGGCAAAAACTCTGAGAGTAAATAAAATTGCCATGAAAAGTTTTCAAAAAGCTGTTGTTCCGAGTCGAGTTTAAACTGTAGGTCCCGCCACTCATGTATAAAATTAACTCGCAGAACATAAGTGGTGTGAGAAACTAGGTCGTAATCCTGAATGAAGGGTTGTAATGACCAATTATGTATGTACATATGTATGTATGTTATCACTGTGAAGAAAATCGAAATCTGTTGTAGGACATGATATTTTACCTCTGTACCACGGCAGTATAAAAATTATGAGCAGCACTGGTATACCACAAGACTGATCAACGTCACCCATTCTCTTCAATTGTCACAGTGAAGGCCTAAGGGTGGAAAAGTTTCTCAAAAATCTGTCGTTCGGAATTGGCTTTAAACTGTAGGTTCCTTCACTCCTGTATAAAATTAACAAACACAACAAAAGTGATACAAGAAGCTAGATCGTAACCCTGACAGAAGGATTGTAATGACCAATTATGTGTGTATGTAAGTAAGGAGGCACCAATTGTGTTCCAGATGTGCCAACAACACTGATGCAAGTGCATGTGCTTTGATCCATTTAAACACGGCATAACTGAACACTGAGAAGTCATCGTAGTCTAGTAGGTAGTGTGTTGGCTTATTAGACGAGGGCCTAGGGGTCAAATATCAGCTTAGACTTCGAAGTCAAACAAAAATATGAAGAAATTATAATAAAAACGAAGCATTTACACCATATTTCTGCCTGTTTCATATAGTTTCGTGTCATTTTAATTTTTGTGGAGAATTTTTAAATTTTAGGACAAGAATGCCTTCTTAACCCAGCCCATTCTATTCCTTTAATGAAATTGAGGCTTTCAGAAAGCATTTGTTTTCCATTCTTTCATTATTTCTATGCATTGCCCCGGTTGAAGTCGACGTAGTCTAGTAGGTAGTGTGTTGGTTTATTAGACGTGAGACCATGGTTTAAAGGTCAGGCCAGACATCTCCAGCAAAACATAATAAGAAAAAATATTTCTTCGGCGACTTCCTCTCAGCAGATTTCTAACAAAAACTCTGATAGTTAATAAAAATTGCCATTAAAAAATTTCTCAAAAAACTGTAGTATGGAGTTGACTTTAAATTGTAGGTCCTGCCACTCATGCATACAAATTTAACACACACAACAAAAGTGGTGTGAGAAGCTTGGTTGTAATCCTGACTGAAGGATTGTAATATCTAATTATGTATGTCTGCATGTATGTTGCCTCGGTTTTATAATTCAGATTTTCCATTTGCAGTAGTAGGTTCTGGCATGATAGGGTTGCCATTTATCTGGGCCCTCTATACATATATATTGGTGGTAGTTATGAGATTCTTGGTTTACTGAGTACTAAACTTTCTGAAGATGTCTGACCTGTCTATGGTGGGGGAATAATGTGAGGTAATGACAACATACATACTTAACTGGTCATTACAACCCTTCAGTCAGTATTACGACCTAGTGTCTTACACCACTTTTGTTGTGTGTATTAATTCTTTACATGAGTGGCGGGACCTACAGTTTAAAGTCGACTCCGACCGACAGATTTTTGAGAAACTTTTCATGGCAATTTTATTTTCTCTCGGAGTTTTTGCCAGAAATCTGCTGAGAGGAAGTCTTTTGTTTAATGTCTGGCCTGGGGTTTGAACCCTGGCTTTACGTCTAATAAGCCAACACACTACCTACTAGACAACAGCTTCGCAAAAGTCGTCGTACGGAAGATTGAATGCTTTTGCTTGAACAACTAAAATCAATGATCAAAGATTACAGGAGATATCATAAGAATGTTGGCGATCCTGGTGAATGCGGGTCAAAACAGATTATTTTTTGGAATCATAAAAACACCAAATATGCCTTGGTGTCCTACAAACAGGATAGATTACTGGATAGATTATTTGAAGGTGTGGTACACAGTCTTTAAATTTTTTTAAATACGAAAAAAACAAACTTTGGAATTTGGACTTGGGTTTTTCGATTTCGCACGCACTTACTTGAAATGCCATCTCAGCATAGCACTCCACACCAAAATAAGTGTTTCATGAACCTGTTTTTTAATTACTCTGAATATGATTCATCCATACCACTCGTAATGTATTTAATTTCATACGGTTTTCATTACTTCACTTTCACTATGGGGAATATTGAATTCGTTTTAAAAGAAACCTCATGGTTAACTTGCCACACAGTGTTAAACAAATGGTAATGCATCCCCCTTTGGCTTTCTCGATAATAAAATTTAAAATGTTATTGCCTCCAATACAAAGACTGTCTCACTAAGACACACACACACTGCACAATACAAATGCAATTAAGAGAAGGAATGAAGACAGAAAAAAAAATAAGAAAGAAAAGCAATAAAAAATTCCATTTTAGTTTATCGAACGAATGGAGCAACAAACGAACGCAAGGACCTAAGTAAACATTAATAAAATAACGAACGAATAACAACAACAACAACAATATTCATATAAAATATAAATTATTGGTTATAATTTATTAGTCAATGAACTCTTAAGAGAGTATAAAATCCATACACAAACACCACCATGCTCTTTGTGTACATATACACAAATACAAATACATTTAAACATTATCTCTGAAGCTTACAAGTAAGCCCTGTACTCTGTATACTCAGGACGTAACTGGTCAGGAGCCAAAGAAAGAGGGAAAGAGAATCAGAGAGTCCTTGCCTTGTATAAACAATTGTGTATCTGTGTGTGCCTTAGTGTTTGAGTGTTAAATTGAGTAGGAAAAGTAATTAAACAATTATCAAACCGAAAACTGTCTAAGGACAATAACATTATATGACTCCTAATAAATAAATATACAAATAAAAAACAACAAAAACAACAAAGAAAAATAAATAAAAACTGAAAAAGAAATACAAAGATAGAGGGGAGAGAGAGAGAGAGAGAGAGAGTGAAAGAACACCACAATAATATGTGTCCTTTTAAAAGAGCGTGTGTTTGTTTGGTTGTTTGTTTTGAAATATTTATGAGTCTCATTTGAGTATGTATGTGGCAGGCAGACAGAGACAGAGCGTCTAAATGTATTGTCCTGGGTGTTAATAATTAATTACGAAATAAATCATAATGAAACTACAGGGAATCATTTCCGTTTTTTTTTTGTTTTTATTTTCTTTTCCTCCAGTCTTCTTGATAAGTGAGTAATAATAACAGCGGGTTCCATACGGTTTAAGAGGTTCCAGTTCATTTCAATAAAACAAATCAATCAAACCGTTTGGAGTTTGAAAGGAAATATATATGAGGGTGGATCAAAAATTTCATAAATTTTTTGAACTTTCCACCTAGTAACACAACAGACTGTATACTTTCGTTTATTTTTGGTCGCGTTTTATAGAAGACAACCGAATAATTTGATTAGCAAATGGGAAAACAGGGAATGTATATATACATACATGGGCATACGAGGGTGGGTCAAAAAAACCATCAATTTTTGAACTTTCCACCTTTCTTCTTTATTCTTTTTTCTGTAAATTCAACAACAACAAAGACTGTAAATTCCGATGAATGATTCGAATCACTCGTATCATTTATGAGTATTACAAGTATTTTTCTAAATTTATGAATCTGAATGAGTATGAGGCGTATGAATCAAACATATTTTGAATGTTATGAGTTTGATGTCAACGTTGTACTCATACTCATTGCAACTTGTACTTATAAATCAACGTTGTACTGAGTACGAATGAATCAGAGTAGTTGGATTTCAATACTGTTGACTCACTCATACTGAAAATTTCATGAGTATTTATGAGTAGAGAAAAAGCGATTCATTGCTGATCTCTGCTCGTAACTTAACAGGCTGTGGTGGGCTTTAGTTCGTATTTGATCGCGTTTGATAGAAGAGAACCAAGTAATTTGAGCAGGAAAACAGTGAATTTTTTCTGCTTTGAAGTATTTGAATCTATATATGCATGTGCATACGAGGATGAATCAAAAAATCCATAAATTTTTGAACTTTCCACCTCGTAACTCAACAGACTGTGTTCTTTCGTTTACATTTGATCGCATTTGATAGAAGAGAACCAAGTAATTTGAGTAGGAAATGAGAAAACAAAGAATTTCACGAGTTATGAAGCATTTGATGGTATTTTGCGCAAAAACCATCACTTACAGCAAGGCTGAGCTTGATAAATATTATAGGAACTCTAGACTTTCTATTACTTTGGAAAATAAATAGGTTTACTACGGAACTTCTTTATGGCAGCAGTAGAACGTTCTGAACTTCCAGTTGAAATTTCCACACCCAAAAATTTATTCGAAATTATAATGGAATGTTAGAGTTTGAAAGTGAGTGTGATTGTGGCATGTCATAGGCATTACACAAGGTTAAGTGGTTTCAATTTCAAATGATTACTTGAATATAAGAATACCAAACACAAGTTATTTGTAGTCGCCATAGTCCTCTGTTCAAATCCTAGGGCAAACACTTCCGACAAAACAAAATATGAAATGAAATATTTCTTTGGCTACTTCCTCTCAGCAGATTTTTTTCAAAAACTCTGAGTGTAAAATAAAATTGCCAAGGCTCATGCCACATTAGATATTCTACACGAGCAATATGAGATTATCTCACGTGACGTGGACTCACCATTCAGATGGCGGGGTTGGCTTTTGTGAATAAGCCACAAACTCCTAAGGCCCTCAAAGCCGACACAACTAATGCTATCAATCAAATTCATACTGACTGTCAAGGCTCTGAGAGTAAATCAAAATTGCCATGAAATATTTCTCACAAATTTGTCATTCGGAATCGACTTTAAACTGTAGGTCTTGACACTTATGGATAAAATTAACACACACAACATGTGAGTAGTGTGAGACACTAGGTCAAAATCTTGACTAAAGGACTATAATGACCAATTTTGTCGCTTTTCCGAACAATCGATCACAAACTCTGTCGAGTGGCAAGCTCTTCGAAGTATTTGGTATCATTCAACCGCAACCATGAACGTAACTGTTAGGTTAGGTTAGGTCTGAGTGGTAGCTCTGATTTCACAAAGCTCACGTGAGTACGCATAGCGGCCCGTTGTGATGACACGGGTGAACGCAGTCCCTGTACTGACCAAGTTCCACCAAAATCAGGGAAGAGAAAGAAATTGGCCAGCGCAAGGGCTGCACAACGTAACTGTGAGCGAAACGTTGTTCCACACACAATACACTTGAGGCCAAACAGTAGCCCTTGACTTTATTAGCCAAGAGAGTCATGCAAGGCACTCATTATAGCCCACCTTGATTACCTCCAATTGAGATTAGGATTGGAAAACAAAAGCAGAGTGTGTGATAGCTTATGTTGATGACAGTTAAGGACAGACTACCCGCCTAATTTAAGGAGAAAATTTAAAAAAAATTAATGGGAACTTAAGGCAATCAATTCCAATGGTAGATAAGATTTTCACTGAACAGCGAATGAATATCCAGTTGTGGTCTCAATCATACTGCTGATCGATCGGAATTCAAAAATGCTAGAGACTGTGGAGCCTATAGGACCACTTAGAAAGAGAAAGCTTTAACGAAGATGGTTGAAATCTTTGAGCCAATCGTATGGCCACTTGGCAGAAGTTTCTGACGTTGTTCTACTGAAATATGGATGAGTTTTTGAAGCGTTTCCTAATCGCGGAGGAAGTACGAATCCATCACAATACACCAGACCTCAAAGAGTAGTAAAAACATTTGAAGTTTCGAAGCGAATTGAGGTACCAAAGTTGGCCTATTTTGGTGTGCTTGTGAGTCTATAGGGTCATGTCGATACTTTAGTCAAGATTACAACCTAGTTTTTCATTTCAATCATGTTGTGTGTGTTAATTTTAACCAGGAGTGTGGGCCATACAGTTTGACAATGGCTTCGCACGTTGAAATTGAGAATGTTTTCAAGGCAATTTTATCTTATTTTCTGAGTTTTTGGTGCAGACCTTGCTCTGACCAACTTCTTCTTCTTCTTTCCTGGTTTGGAGGAACTTGGTCGGTACAGGAGCTGCGATCACTTGTGGTGTCACAACGGGAAGTTATGCGTGCTCATGTGAGCTACCACTACAGCCTCACCTAATCTAATCTGAGTTTTTGCGCAAAAGCTGTTCATATTTCGCCTTGTTCGAGGTGTTTAATTAGGTGCTTGATCAACTAATAAGCCAACCCACTAGACTAAGGCGATATTATTTAGTAAGTATTCGTTAGAAAACAATCAAAGCACTTGAAATGTCAGGTCATCAATAGAAACTAATTGTTGGAAATAAATTACTGCCTGAAGAAATATATTTTCATTTCACTTGGAGTCATTTCCAATGCCAAAAAACTCATAAAAATATTTTAAGCCTTAAAAGAGTACAGAAAGCGTTAAAAAACGTCATAAAATTTTATTTCATTGAACTCCTATAAGAACACCAAAAAATTATAAGTTCATTGACTTCATTTCTTAAATTTTTTAAAACGTTTGTCTTACTCAAACGAGTTGCAAAGCCAAAAGCACCAGTATAAGCAGAAAATGAAGAAAATTTTTCACATTTTCTTTTGATTGTGATTAAAATTAAGAAGAAGAAGAAAAAAATCCTTTTCAAAGGTTATTGAACGGCTGTTAATGATTTGATGGAAAGAAAGAACGAACAGAGAAAACCTGATGCTTTAGAGTTTAACAAATTATATCCTCGTTAAAACACAATTATTTGGTATGTCGAACTGGCATAAGGACACCTGAAATGCCAAGCAGCACGTATTTTGCCTTCGAAATCATTTATCAGTTTATTTGGAGAGAGGTTTTCTTATATACTTTTCCGTTTTAATTGTTATTTTTTCGTTTCTAAATTGAAAATGAAACCTTTGTAGAATGATTGTTATAAGGAAACACAGACTTTTCCGTGAAAAACACCTTGAAATTCAGGGTAAATCTTGAATTAAGTTTTGAAATTTGGAAGTCATTCACCTTTTTAGGTATACAATGATGAAGGCAAGGATGGAATTCAGACTCCTTATAAGGATGAAGCGTTCAACAATACATACATACACATATAATTGGTTATTACAACCCTTCGGTCATGATTACGACGTAGTTTCTCATACCACTTATGTTGTGTGCGTTAATTTTTATACATGAGTGGTGGGACCTACAGTTTAATGCCGACTCCTTACGACAGATTTTTTTTTAAAACTTTTCATGGCAATTTTTTATTTATTCTCAGAGTTTTTGCCAGAAATCTGCTGAGAGGAAGTCGCCGAACAAATATTTGTTTCATATTTCGTTTAGTTGGAGATGTCTGGACCTGGGGTTTGAACCGAGGCCTCACATCTAGTAAGCCAACATACTACCTACTACACTATTACTACCCTAGACCAGGAAAGATTGGAGATTATAAAAATTCGGACAGTTTAGCCAAATCACTGTGGACGGATAAAGCGTTCAGTAACACATACAAACAATAAAATTTTCTTAATAAAATCGGTGTTCTGTTCCTCGCACTTTGTCCATTTTACAATCGCCATAATCGTTTCTAGAGAGTACTCTTGGCATTGTGGTGAATAAATCCGAATCCACTATTTCAGTAAATGATCGACCAATACGCGTACGTTGGCAAAACCCAAGATCTGTTGAAAATATCACCGCCGTCCGTGAGAGTGCGCAGTTGAATCCGAGGCAGTCGTTTTCGCGTCCCTTACCTGAACTCGGCCTTGAGCAGAGCGTAACTTCTCGAATTTTGTGTCGTTACTGTACAAAATTCCAATAACTTAAGAAATGAAGCTAAACATCCATAGTCAACGACGTCTGTTCGCTGAATGGGCTCTAGAATAGTGAGTTCACGACCCTAATTTTCATAGCAAAATCATGTTCAGCGATGAGACTTATTTCTATATGGATGGAACGTATGCATATAAAAGTGTTGGGTTGGGAACGATACTAATCCACATGAGATTAAAGAGCTTGCCCTAAATCCTAAAAAAGCCTCGGTTTCGTATGCATTTTGGTCAGGCGGCATCATCATTACATATTGCTTCGAGAACGTGTTTGGTCAGACCAACAGATTATTGACAACAGCGAGGGCTAAAGATCAATGATTACCAACTTCTTTGGAATTGAATTGGATGATCTGATCCCCAACAACATATGGTTTCATGCCACATTGGATATTCTGGCCGAGCGCTTATGGTTTGAAAGCGTGGTGATATGAACTGTCATGCTTGGATACTGGCAGTCTGAGTCGCTTCATCGGAAGCTCCGAGTGGTTCCTGGAATAGGGGAGAATGTGAAACTGTGGTATCACAATGGGCCCTGTGTGCGGCCTAAGTGTGTCCTCTCATTACTTCATCGAGGGGACAGCCACTTCTACCTACCTACCTACCTATGCGCAGCTATGGGCATTTCTCCAATTGCTGCACATGCACCTACAATCGTAAGTCATTCATTACAATATTGTTGATATTCTAAAGCATTTCTAAGGTGGCAGATCGTACAGCCAATATTTTGTAGTCTTCTCGTAGCTAGTATGTTGGTTTATTACACTAGACCGAGTTTGTCAAATACCAGCTTAGACATTACGAACGGAAACAAAATATAACGAAAAAAAAAACATTCTTTTGGCAACCACCTCTCAGCAGTCTTCTGGCAAAAACTCTGAGTGTAGAATAAAAGTGCCATCAAAAGTTTCTCAAATCTGTAGTTCAGTGCCGACATTAACATGTACATACATATGTAGGCTCCGCCACTCATGTATAAAATTTAGACACACAACATGGGTGGTGTGAGAAGTTAGGTTGTAATCCTGACTAAGGATTTTTAGTAAGCAATTAAACAAGTAAGTAAGTGTAGTCAAGTCCCCCGGAGAGTATAATTTTATTTACTTTTAAAGTTTATTATCCGCTTAAAAACATTCCACTTCAAATCTAGCAAATTATGATGAATAAATACGTGAAATTCTTTGCAATGAAATATATTTTTATGTGTTTATAAGCCAACATACATATGTACATGAGTGTGTGTAAGTGTTTTGGGGTGAATAATATCTTTTGAGGTTTTTTATGATTATTAGCTATGGCGCCATATTCATTATTTCAATTTAATTTTAATGCTCAACCTTCTGTCTTTCCCTCTCTCTCTCCTACCCTTATTATTACTCTCCTGTTGAAAAATAAGTTCCATGTTTTTTTTTAAATGTCAAGCATATGAAGAGAAAATAATCGTAAAAGGCCACATTAATGGAAAGAAACTAAAATTTTTGGGAATACCGTTAAGTTATTACTTCGGCTTTTGTTTTTATGTTAATTAAATAATACCGTTATTAATATAAAGGCCATTAAAACTAAAAGAGAAAAACAAGATTTTTTTACTAAAAATTTTTCCTTTAAATGCCCAACCATTTCGTTAAAGTCTCCGGTTCTGGTCAAACACTTGACGATTGCACCCACCTTCGACTAGAATATGGGAACCTAACCTTACATTAAATTTAATACGAATACAAATACACGATTATTAATTTAATAAAACGTTTTATTTTTCAAATTTAATTCTCTTTACAATGAAAAATCATTGACTTTTTCTAGCAGCTGAAATCTTTTGAAAAATTCATCTTTTTTTAATAATTAATGCACACACCCGAGAAGTTTATGTCTTAATAAAGTACTATTATAAGTCTGTCTCTCTCTCTCTTTTACTCTCTCTTTTTCTCCACACACATACACATATAATATGTAATCCCTTTTGGGGAAAAATTTAAATATTAAACAAGATTTACTAAAGACATCGTCTATAAACGTCGTCTTTAAAACGTTTGAATGTAATTCTCTTTTAAATATTTTATTACCTTCGCATGTCAACACAAAAACTTCTTTAGTTTTGGCCCTAAATTCCGGAGGCAAGGCGAAAGGAAAGGAAGACAATGGAATTGTATTTTAAGCAGAGATACCCTTAAACTATTTGAATTCATAAATATGTAAACAACAATTGCATAAATGAGCACAGAGTAAAGGGTTATCCATTTGGAGGTACCAAATGTAAAATTAAATAAAATACCCTAGTAAAGTTATGCCTCAGGTCTGAGTAGTTTAGCAGTTAGTGTATTGGCTTATTAGAACGAGAGTCCGTGGTTCAAATCTTAGCTCAGACATTTCGAAAAAAATACAATTTTACTGTCTTCTGGCAAAAATTCGTAGAATAAATAAAATTTCACTGAAAAGTTTCTTAAGAATCTGCTATTCAGAGCCGAAATTAAACTGTAGGTAACGCCATTGATGGATAAAAGTAACACATACAACATGGGTGGTGTAAGAAGCTAGGTTGCGATCCTTACTAAAAGATTGTAATGACCAATTAGGTAAGTAAGTGATGAAACTTCTTCCCATTATGCTTGAAATACAAAGTCATTTAAATGATCTCCTCTGGATTCGCTACAACAGCCGTGAAAACATTGACAAAGGTGGAATATCTTGTGTGGAATATATTGTGTGGAACGTGCTGGTTAGGCTTGCTTAAACCACATACTGTTCAGCTCATACTGTGATTTGCAGAACAAAAGTTGTTGATTGTCATACAGTCAGGCCAAAATATTCAGTCTAATGACACCTCTATGCCATAATGCGCACCAAGCAGTCGCTTCTCCCGAATGCAGTGGCCTTTAAGCAGTTATTTCTAGGATAATGTAACACTCCAAGCGGGACAGGAGTTTCATTGCTGAAGAAAATTTTGTTCAAAAAGTTAGCATTGAAAGCCTTTTACTCTTGCATCCCATCAGCATATCAACGGCACTGTGAGTGGCTAGACGGACTTTATATGAATGGACGCGTAAATTAGAATACAGAATACATCCCCCCAATAAGATGTCAAATTGCTTCAATTCATGTAAACTCTTTGGAATCCAACAAATTTAGATTTTCTGTCACAATTTTTCTAACAGAAGATTTACTTTTGGCAGAGGGTGTATTACGGTGAAGCACAGGCTTGAACACATCCTTAACATTTCAAGTCTCATCAAACTTTTTGCAAATTTTTGTAATTCCTTGCCATGTAGGTCGATTATGTTGACCATAGTCAGCGCCCCTAATGCTCGAAAAGTGGCCACGTATCAATCACCACATTTGTAGTCAATTTACACGTTCTTCGGCTATTATACGATTCATATTCGTACACAGGAAACCTTTCATTACATGAATGACGTTTCAATTGAAAGAGACTTAACAGCTGACAGTGTTGCCAGATTGAGAAGTTGCCGTAGTCTAGTAGGTAGAGTGTTGGCTTATTAGACGTAAAGCCAACGTTCGAGCCCCAGGCCAGACATCAAAACAAAATACAAAAAATATTTCTTCGGCGTCTTCCTCTCAGCAGATTTCTGGCAAAAACTCTGGGAATAAAATAAAATTGCCATGAAAAGCTTCTCAAAAATCAGTCGTTCGGAGTCGACTTTAAACTTTAGGTCCCGCCACTCATGTATACAATTAACACACACAACATAAGTGTTGTGAGAAACTAGGTCGTAATCCTGACTGAAGGGTTGTAATGACCAATCATGTATGTAGTGTTGCCAGATTGACAACTTTGAGACCACTGAATGGATAACCCGATAAAATAAATTTGTTGTTGTTGTTGTTTTATTCATTTTCTAAGTTTTTTAAATATTCAAAAATTTCCAAGTGTCAATTAAATATAAAATTTAAATGACTTAATGACAGCGAATGTCATTTTAAATGCAAACACATGTTAAAGAAAGAAAATGAAAATAATACACACATACAATACAGATTATTACACATATTATATGTCATATACATGTACATATGTACAATACATACAAATTCATAGTGAAAGTAGAAGTGACAATCCACACTAATTTGTAAAAGACTTCTGGGGCAGAACATTTAGAAAATTAGATACAAGGGTAATCCTTGTGTCGTATCATACAAGCTTACCAGTGCAAGTAGATACCCAGTGTTAGCCTGTGATAGCCCATAAACACAAGCTTTATCAATCAGCCACAGCAAAATTGTTGTGATTGAAGTAAAAAAATATTTCTTTTGCGCTCCAATGCCAATGAAGATTATACTGAAGACAAGTCTTCATACAATCCAACATACATTCTCAATCTTTTCATCCAAACGGTCCGAAAAGAGGAGTATTTTTTGAGGAACATAAGAAACAGAAGCTCGTACTGCTTCCAATGGCGGACTAAATATTAGAATAGCCATAGTGGACCTAAGCTGGGAATGTATTGCCCCAGGGCATATGCTGATTATGTGTTAAAAGCTCTGGCCACACAGTGTGTTTGCTCAAGATTGGTTGCGATTTGCAGAAATCCCTTCACTATGCCTCTGGACAGGAGCTAGAGGGTACTGTATTGGGTTGCAGGTCTGTGTGATGTGTGTAGTAATTAAGTTGAAGATGAGCTGGCAAGAGAAGGAGCTGTGAAGTGCGCAAACATGATGAATCGGTCTGTTTGAGCTGCTATGGAACACTTTTTTAGGCTGATCAAACAGATAATAAGATGGTGAGTGGATTTTTTATGACAGAATTGGGGAGAGAAGCAGAATATCAAGGCCTTTGGATAATGATTCTTTGCTTCCTGTTGCTTTCCTGTTTTCCTATTTTATTTTTTCATTTTAGCTTAGGTTTGACAGTCTGGTCTGCGAATGGAGGCATGCCAGGGTACGTTGGACAGGTTAGCTGAACCTAAGCTAACCTACTACAACAAAAAATAGTGAAAAAAACGGCAATTCCAGTATAGCATTATTTGTCACACACTGCTCATGAGTTAGCATTTTAAATACGGAGACAAAAATATATTTTACCGTGTCCTTGAAGAAATTTTCTTTATAATCGAAGTTTTTAAAGTGCAGATTCCGAATCACGCAAGTGAACAAACTGAAGACTAAAGATTCTCCTTAGGTTCTTGATTTGTTACAAAATCATTGAAATATCCTTTTATGACAATGCCCTACACTTACTAGAGAACAGAAAACAAATACTTTTGAGATGAGGAATCTTTTTGGTTGAGTTGAACTAAAGGTTGTGCCTAAATCCGTTCAATTACTCATTTAAATAAACAAATAATTTGGAGTCACATAAAAAATATGAGAATATGATACACTCACACACATTTATTGCACAACTTGCCTCATACAACGTGTAGCCCTAGCACCACAGTATCGGCCAATAAATATTCAATAAAAAAATGCTGCTTGAAAATGCTTTGGATTCTATTCTAAAATTCTTATCTTAATTGCTCTCACATGCTGTAAATCTTTATAATCACAGTGCGATTTAATCTCATTTGAATCATTTTGTCATTTATTGTACAATATTTTTAAGCGTTAAATTATTTTTATCACACAATCTCCATAGATTACCACACAGTACAGCACAGTACAGCACAGCACATCAACGACAACATTCTGGCAACGAGTTGCACAAAATTTCTGTGTTTTATTTTTCATTTCATTTACTCGAATATGCACGTTTTTATCGTCCACAGTAGCAGCATAAGCTACGGTCACACAACAGCAATAGCAACAAAAACGATCCCCAGAGTATAAGAGAGGCAAGTCACCAGTGCAGTATCGCCTGCTAGAATACAGTAGAGGAGGAAATAGAAACGAAAAATAAAACACGCAATCAAAACATGAAAATAAAACATGAGAACTTGTTAGCTGGACGCTAAGAAAGGACTACGAAGAGCGTTAAGGACCTTCTAGACTTTATGCTTGTAGGTCCTGTTTGCGTTTTTAAAATTTTGCATTTTTTAAATTCAAAGTTTTGTCGCTAGGAAAGGACTACGAAGAGTGTTAAGGACCTTCTAGATTTGATCATAGTATGTCCTGTTTTCCCATCATTTTTTTAAATTCGAATTTTTGTAGCTAAGAAAGGACTACAAAGAGTGTTAAGGACCTTCTAGATTTGATCATAATGTGTCCTGTTTCCCATCACTTTTTTAAATTCAAATTTTTGTCGCTAAGAAAGGACTACGAAGAGCATTAAGGCTCTTCTAGACTTTATCAGGCTCAACTGAGCCTTAATTTAATGAAGCTGCCATTGTGCTTAGGTTAGCTTAGGTTAGAGGACGTGTACTTGTCAATAAAGACAAGTACAGTACCCAGAGGTCGAATTGACCCATTGTACAACGTCATTGTAGGTCTTGTTTCCTATAATTTTTTTAATTAAAATTTTTATGGAGCTGTTCGAGAGCATGATCTGAAAAAAAATTGCAGAAGAGGAGGTGCTTTCTGTCCACGAAATTAAGTCGAGATCCGAAAATACTGTTAAACTGCTTCTTGATATAAGTTCCAGGAGAAAATATTCAAACGTATACCGCGTGACCCTGATGATCATAAACGATATTAAACAAAACTTTGAAGTTTAAGGTGAAACATTTTTAATTCTTTTGATCCTTTTATAGTATAACCCAGTAATACATACCGTTACATATACAAAATACAATAAAAACAACAACAATAACAAATCCAACACTCTGTTAATATACGCAACAAAACAAAATAGCAACAAAATGCGGCAGCTGTAGACAGACAGACAGACAACCAACAAAATTGCTTCATTTGCTCGAGGGAACATTTTAAACGGCGCACTTAAAACCGGTGTGAGTGTCAGTGAACAACAAATGATGGATGACATGGACATGAAAGAGAGTGTGAAATGACTGAAGACAAACAGAAAAATCATGAGAAAGGAAATAAAAATTATGAAGCAATGGTAACCAGTGTAGTAAGTCTATGTGTTATACGTGACCAGCCTTACGCAGAGTTAAGCACTGGTAATGTAATGATTTGTCTCTGTAAATATTATAGCGTAGGGGATGTACTCCACTGTACAATAAAGCTATTTATGAAGAGCTACTACATACATAAATAATTTGGTCATTACAACCCTTTAGCCAGGATTACGACCTAGTTTCTCATACCACTTATGTTGTGTTGTGCGTTAATTTTATGCATGAGTGGCGTGACCTATAGTTTAAAGTCGATTTAGAATGACAGATCTTATTCGAATGGCAATATTTATTTAAGGATGGAGGGATGGAATGCATGCAAACAAGGTAAAGTTTCTGACTGTGGTCAACGTGGCGACCACCAGCACGATTCTTGTCTTGCTGTGGTCAAGTGGACAAGCAGCCTCATCGTGGCCCCTCCTGGATGATATTCTCGCACTCGCTGGTTGTTAACTAATGCGTGCAACGAATTTCAATTTCCTGGACGTTAAATTTGGGTTGTGCGTAGGTCTTCGAACCCACCACATAAAATCAAAAATCCAATGAAAACCAATAGACTATTGCGACGTTATAATCATTTCTTTCTCAGTCTCGTACAGAACCAAAGAGAGGTTGGAGTGATGATACTTTCCATTAGAAGGTACAAGCCAGAGTCTTTTCGTCCGTTGTTTGAGATTTTATATGGCCGACCATGAGCTAAAAGATGGGATGCACATCTTGAGGCTTATTCAAGATTCAGGAAGCTATTCTGGAAATTAAATACGGTGAACTGGCCAAGGATGACTCACTGGATCTATACAGCAATGGATAGACTTATACTAACGTATGTATGCCTGGTTGAAGTCGCCGTAGTCTTGTAGGTTAGGTTAGGTTAGAGGACGTGTACTTGTCGATTAAGATAAGTACAGTACCCGAAGGTCTAATTGACCCATTGTACAACGTCCCAGTTTCTCACACCACTTATGTGTTAATTTTATACATGAGTGGTGGGACCTACAGTTTAAAGTCGACTCCGAACGACAGATTTTTATTTATTGAGAAACTTTTCATGGCAATTTTTATTTACTCTCAGAGTTTTTGCCAGAAATCTACTGAGAGGAAGTCGCCGACAAAAATCCTTTTTGTATGTTGTCTTTTGATGCCTGGCCTGGAGCTCGAACCCAGGCTTTTGCGTCTAATAAGCCAACACACAACCTACTAGACTACGGCGACTTCAGTCTTGTAGGTAGTGTGTCGGCTTTTAAACGTAAGGCCACGGTTCAAACCCCAGGTCAGACATCAAAACAAAAATATGGAAAATATTTCTTCGGCGACTTCCTCTCAGCAGATTTCTGGCAAAAACTATGAGAATAAAAGTAAAATTGTCATGAAAAGTTTCTCAAAAATCTGTCGTTCAGAATCGACTTTAAACAGTAGGTTCCGCCACTCGTGTATAAAATAAACGCACACAACATAGGTGGTGTGAGGAGATAGATTAGAATCCTGACTGAAGGGTTGTAGTGACCAATTATGTGGATGAAAAAGACTTTCTCCTTAGGCCGAAGATGACTTACTGGATTTATACAGCAGTGTTTAAACTTATATTAACATTTGTATGCCTGGTATGGTGAAATCGCTTAATAGGACAACTAAACGCAATTTTTTATATACGTATACATCTACGTCGGTTCTGGAGATCATTTTATATCTCTTTCCAATGCCCAGTGTAAGGGCTTAGCAGTTAAAACTGTTTCTGGCCGACTGGACATTGTATAAACATTGGATTCAAAAAATTCTAGTCGCCGTAGTTGAGTTGCTGTAGTGTTGGCTTATTAGACAAGATTCACAGGTTCAAAGCATAGCGTAGGCAGCTCGAACGAAACCAAATACTAAAAAAATATTTGTTTCGTCGTTGTCCTCTCAAGAGTCTGCTGGCAAAAACTCTGAAAGTAAAATGAATTTGCCATGAAAAGTTTCTTAAACTGTTGGTCCTGACACTCATGTATAAAATTAATACACACAGCATGGTGTAAGAAGCTAGGTCGTAATCTCAGCAATCTTTTGGCAAAAACTTTGGGAGTAAAATGAAATTGCCATGAAAGGTTCCTTGAAAATCAATTGTTCGCAGTCAACGTAAAACTCATGGTCCTGCCACTCATGGATGAAATTAACACATACATACAACATGATTGGTGTGTGAATCTGGATTGTAAACCTAACTAAAGGGTTATTAAGTTAAGTAAGTATGGAAGTGCTAGAAAGAGTTGTGGCTTCCAATGTAAAATTGTATTGTTTTCCTTTCCAAACTATTTGCAATCACTTCAGCTGTAATTAACGTGGATGGAATAGAAATCATTGAACATATCAGTTTCCTTATTAAAGAGAATACACGTGTATTATATTATTTTTATATTGACATCCTTATCAAATTGAATTTATTGCCTTACAGTATGAAACTTACTTCCTGTCAACTATTTGGTTCCATCCAGGATTAAAATAACCCGATTTTCCTCTAATAAATTATATTTTTTTATGGGTAAAGTGTATGGGCATACTGTTTATAATTCAATTGACCATAATTACCACAATTTATTGCAAATTGTTTAATTGTACGGAAGCAAACTAAACTTTAGCCAATGGCCGTTAATGTAAAATTTAAAAAAAAAATTAAAAATTTACAAAATTTTTGTAAACATTGATGCTCATATCATAAAATATTTAAAAGTATCGTATTAAAAACTAAAACTAAATACTAAAAATCCTATTTAAACGGAAATAATTTCATTATTTTAATTAAAACGTTGTTGGCCAAACAGCATTTGGCTAAAAGCGACAGCAGTAAACATTTGTTGTTTTGTTGCTCCATAAAGAGCAATTAATAATAGAATAACAAATACAATGTATTTGTATTTGTATTTGTATTTGTATTTATACTTATTTAGTTATTTATTTATTTATTTATGTGTATTAGTAGCTATACGTGTGTGTGTATGTGCATGCCCAAAAAAAAAGAGAGAGAGAAAGAAAATAAATTCCGTTTAGAAATGTTTAATTGAAAATAATACCATTTGACATAATGAATAATTTAAACAGTATCTCTCTCTTGCTCGCTCTCTCTCTTGTTCGCTCTCTCTTCCTGTCTTTTTTTGTTTGCCTGGGTTTCATTTACAAAAATTTTTTGTTTTTTTTTTCTTTCACACACAAAATGTGTATGTGAACTCAAATGGCAATATTTATTTAAAAGTCTCTCTGGGGTCGTATGAGCAATTTTAATAAAGTGTCATCATAGCATTTGCCAACTGTACTTACTGTACGAGTGCGTATGAGTGATGTTTAATTCATAATTTTTCATTTGCTCATCAACACTCTATCTCTTGCTTTCTCTCTCTCTGTTATTTTCTCTACATATTGTATATATTGGTGTTGTTGTTGTTGTTGTTAAGTATATTACAATGTTTATTAAATATTACAAAAATAATATGATAATTAAACACACATCCTTACGCCCATTTTAAAGAATAATCATTTAAAATTATGTAAAGCATACTTTAGGGGGATGGCTAGGGTTATTCGATTATTTTGATAAAAAATTCTTAAATTTTTAAAAACATTTTCCATTACATTATATAAATGTGCCTGTATGTATGTGTTAAATACTGATTTTATTGTGTGTTGTTGTTGCTGTTTCTGTTTCTGTTTTATTATCAATTTTGATTTTGTTGCCAGCAATTCTAGCTTAACGTTTAAAAATTGTGCCAAGAAATCTTGGCCATTTAGTCGAATGTTATAATTTTAACGAGCATTTGTTTACTGTTATGCTCAAAGTGGACATGCATAATAACGATACAAGTTCTGGTTGTTGCTTTCCTAAGCTAACTTACATTTTATAACACTTGTGGTAGCCTTAAGTACACAATAAATTTTTTTTTAAATCACCAAATAGTTGGCGTTTGGTAAAGAAAAATTAAAATTTCAATTCAAAGGTACAGAATGCAAATTAAACTGTTTAATTGGTAAACCCTGGCGAATTTCAGTAAACCACTGCTAAGCATTAGCAAGGGAGAAGGAGAGTTCAAATTTTATTCTGAATTTTGGCCTTAATTTGCAAAAAATAACATTTTTGCAATGCCTACTCAAGTAATATCGTAGTTAAGCCCTAGATTAACCTTTAAATTTATGAAATTCTCATTAAAATTGCTTCATTCATACATTTTTTCATTTAATAAAAAAAGGATATATGGGGAGGTCCTTCAATTTTTTATGGAATTAAAAAATGACTAAACTCTACGATAGACAGAAGATTCCCACGTTCTTTTTGAAAATTTCACAGTAATATTTCAAATATTTAAAATTCTCTGGCATTTGAAACATATTCATTAAGATTTCAAAAACGAAACTAAAATTTTTTGACAACAAATACAGCAAATGGAATGAAATCTTATTGCCCATTTGCTTTTTATCTCAAAACTGAGAGTAAATAATCATTAAACAAGCTTGTGAAATCGATCAGCATTCTTTTCAAAATTCTTTGCCGCTGATAAAACGTGTCTAAGCCGTAAAATAATGCGACAAGAAAGCCTACTGCTTTCATAAAAGGAAGTCCAACTAGAAAAAGATTTACGAGCTTCATACAGCCTTCAATATGTATTGTGTTGTTTGGTGTACATAAGCTGAGTGGGCTTGTATATGCAAATTTATTTCGCAATTTCTCTTCGTATCCGTGAATGAATCACAAAAAAAGAACCGAAAATATCTGCTTCGAAGTGTTGGCATACGAATAATTTATTATAAATGATTTCGGACATGTGTTAATAGTGGGACATATTAAATTTGATTTGCAAACGTTTCCAGAAAAAAAAAAACAAAAAAGGAAGGAAATCCATATTTAAAGCAAATCTAGATGGAGAACCCCCCCAACTAGTATACTTCAGCCAACACTTTGTCAACTTTGCTATATGCAGGCCTATAGTGTATATGTACGTGAGTAACTGCCTGCCTGCCTGCCTTGTTTTTCTGTGTTTTTTGCTGTCTTTTATTGCATGCCTTAAGGGGTGTTCATATTTTCGGTTGACATTTGTCTTGTCTAGAAAAAATGTTTTCCTCCTCATGTCCTCCTTTTTTTTTATTATTTTGTAGCAGTTTTGTAGCATAGTTTTTGGGGCGAGCATGTGTAGTAGTAGACATGGGAGTGTGTGTAGCACCCACACATGTGTCTCTGCCTCTCCCTTTCGCTCTCTCTCTCTCTCTGTGTCTGTTACTATATTTTATATTATTTTTCACACTTCAGAGAAAGAAGAAAAACTACGCTTACATGCCTCTACACATGAAATAGGAATGTGAAAGAGAGCGAAAGAGAGAGAGAGAGAGAGAGAGCCTGAGTAAGTGGTTGACACAGAGTAAAGCATAGTGAGTGTGCTAGGAAACGAGGGTTAAACTCAGCTGCTGTATGAAATGAAAATGATTGATGGGAAATATTTTTAACTTGACAAACACAAACACTTACTTTTGTTAGTCCCTCAGCGGCAGGAAGGAAAGAAGAGATTTTTTACGGCTTTTTTTTGTCTTTTTTTTAATTCAAATTAAAAGCTCGAGAATTTCAAAGTACACACTGTCTATTGTCCTCTAGAACTGGCTTATATTTTTAAGAGAAGGATGTGAACAGATTGAAAGGATAAAATGTGATTTTGAAGTCTTGATAGAAGAAACTAGCTCTGGCCAATAGTAGTTACCAACGCCAGGCACCAACGGGAAACACCTTTTGTGTCCTAAACGACGGTCATAAACAATAAAAGACGTGCTCCCTGCTACAACAGTAATAACAATTGCTGTAGTTATGCTTATATGATTCCTGAAGAGGCCTTATGAAGAGCCTATGAAAACATTATGAAGGCAACTTATTTGGAAGTCTAGTAAGTGTAAGCATGCAAAGCCATTAGAGGATTAAACTTGGGGTTGAAGTCAAGGAATTTTTATCAAGCAGAGCATACAACTGATGCTGTCAGGATGCAAATGCTGATAACATCTTGAAGATGGTATTATTAATTTCACTTGGGCCATGCCGGTAGAAGCAGTTTCGAAAACATTATTCGAAAGGGTGCTTAAGGCAAGAGGACTTGTGCACAGTTAGGGACTATAACTGCAGATGAAAAACAAACTTTATAGCTTCAAAAGTCGAAGTCGCCCTTGTCTAGTAGGTAGCGTGTTGGCTTATTAGACGTAAAGCCAGGATTCGAGCCCCAGGCCAGACATCAAGACAAAATACAAAAATATTTCTTCGGCGACTTCCTCTCAGCAGATTTCTGGCAAAAACTCTGAGTGTTGAAATAAAATTGAAATTGAAATCAAAATTCTGTCGTTCGGAGTCGACTTTAAACTGTTGGTCCCGCCGCTCATGTATAAAATTAACAAACACAACATAAGGGGTGTGAGAAACTAGGTCGTATTCCTGACTGAAGGGTTGTAATGATCAATTATGTATGTATGTAGCTTCACAAGTATGGAGAGGAATTCTGAGAAATTTTACATCCCACGATGATGAAAGCTCTGACAGTATACGGGCAGAAATATGCTCAACTTAGGGAAGATATTTGCCAAAATGGTAATCAAGGTGGGAAAATAGAAAACTAAACTTTGGAAAGATGCTTTAAAAGCATCTTGGAGAGAACTTTCCATGATCTCTTCTTGAGTAACAAAAGCAAAGTGCTAGCATGTAGGAACAGAGTTAAAGAAGAGGCTATTGACGTAAATTTGTTCAACAGGACTGACTTAATAGAGGCCTAGAGGATACATATGTGCCCTCTATTACCATTCATGCATTATTGACCACCACCACAAGCCTTTTGTCAGTATTATTGCCACCAACCATGTCGTGTATGTTAATTTTATACATGATGGGCGGCATTTACTGGTTAATGCTGATTCCAAATAGCCGTTTAGAGAAGCTTACAATGGTAATATGTTATCCTTACAGAGGATTAGATGGTAGTTGTGGGTTATTGCTGTTTAGATTGTGGTTTGATATGCTTTCGTCCGAACTTTGACAGGCCGAAGACGTCACCTTCTATAGGAAGAACAGAAAAAGGAAACAGACTGAGTGATCTTTGGGAATATAGAGGCTAGTGGACTGGGGCATTTGCCTACACTTTCATTCGAATTTTCTGTTGTACTAGACTTAGCAAAGGCGTTAGCTGTACAACCTTCAAATTCATTGTGCTCAAGAACCCACCAGTATTGTTGGTAAATCTTAGTTTGAAGAATTCAATATTAGACTGCCAATTAAAAGCTGTTTTTGCCCACTACTGTGTGCTATCGAACAACTTTAAAATAAAGTTTAAAACACCGGCTTATACATGAGTATTTTGTTTCCTTATAGATTCAATGGAGGTTGACTATCGATTTCCTATCAAACAACATTTATTTGCTCAAAGATTTAATCAAACATAACACTGTGTAAGTGTGTTGGCTATCCATTAAGGAAGAACAATTAAGAAATTCTCTAAAGACATAAGAAAATATAAGGATTTCTTGAGATTTCTTTCAAAAGAAAGAAAGAAAGAAAGAGAGGGAGAGATACAGAGCCTCATACGCAATTTATGGAGACACTTAAAAAAAATTTCAACACAACTTTTTCCTTTTCTTCGGGTTATTTTTATTATTTGAAATCGTTTTTCAAAAATAAATACAAACAGCACAGTGTATATAAATAAATAGAAGAGAGTCCTGTGTGTGTGGCCAAATATAGAGAAAAGTGTGTTGAATAAAACAAGGAGAGAAAAATCTCTTGAGTTTGTGTTACAAGGAAAATAAATCTCCTTATGAATGACGTCTATTGTATGTATGAGTTTTACTCATTTAAACAACAATAAATTTCATACACATGTACACATGCATACGTACTTTGTATCTCCTTCACATACACACACACACATTTACACACAAATACACACCCACCTACGCTGTTGTCTTTAGTATTTCTTATACAGAAAATTCATTCATTCATAGATAAAAACCAAAAACTTCTCTCTGCTGCTTCTTCCACAGAAGGTTATTTATAAACTGTTGTTGTTGATTGCGTTGCGTTGCGTTGGTGTTAGTGTCGCTATTGTTGGCTGTTCTAAACACAAAACACCCATAAATTTTAAGAATAAAAAAGAAAACGGAAACCGAAAGGAGATAAATAATAAAGAAGTGAGTGTGCTGGTGTTGTAGGTAGAAGGCAAGGCGAGGTAATAAGAAAAATAAATTCATGGATAAGAGAAGATAAAATCAAATAAAGAAGAAACAGAACAACAAAGGAAAACATACGAAATGAAACAACAAAACAAAAGCCATATAAATAGAATACAAATACAATCGCAAAAAAAAACAACAGAAACAACAAAAAACTTTTACATTCATCTACAAACAAAAACAGAGAAGCTAAAGGTTGCGCCCACATTATAAAGAAAAAAAATTCCAAAAACAGGAGTAAAAAGGAAAAAGAAAATTACAAAAGAAACATGAAATAAAAGACGTCAATAGATTCAATACAAGTTAAAAAAGATCGAAAAATCGTTCAAAAGTAGACAAGAAACTGATAAAATTGTATAGAGAGCACAGAAAAAGCAAAAACAAAGCACGATAAAGTGGAAAAGCAGATGGAAACACGTTAAAAAAGAAAAAGAAAAGGAATTTACAAGGTATTGTATGAACTTAAGGAATTTAGAAATAAAAAATCTTCAGAAGAAGAAAGATAAAGAACTGAAAGAATAAAAAGCGAATTAACTACAGTGACAATCAAATGTTACTTCCTTTATTTGGTTATTATAACCCTTCTCACATCACCCATGTTGTGTGTGTTAGTTTTAGCCATGAGCGGCCCAACCTGCATCTTAATGTGGACAACGAACGACAGATTTGAGATGGCTAGAGGACGTGTACTTATCAATTGAGATAAGTACAGTACCCGGAGGTCCAGTTGACCCTTTGTACAATTTTGAGATACTTTTCATGAAAATTTCTTTTTTGCTCTTAGAGTTTTTGCCCGAGAAAATTTTGTAATTTCGTTTTGTTTGAGTTGTTTGAGCCACGGAATATCGTCTAAACATTCAACACACTGTCATTATACCACCAGTCCAGGTCAATATTGTAGTCTGTCTGTACCAAATCATCTTATAGAACCAAAGACAACGATATGGATGGCCTCTGGAGCAGTTGGTAAGGGTAAGGGACCGTAATTTTCATCCAAAAATAATGAAGCAATGAATGAAATTGGAACCATTTCTGGATGAATGGATGTGTGACAACAAACAAAAATTGTTTAATTTAGGACGATAACAACTCACATGATATCTAAAAGTGTCCAATGAATCTCAAAAAAGTTATTGTTTACTGTGGATTTTTAGGCTTCATATTTCCTTGAGAACGAAGTTAGCCTGGCCGTCGCTGTTAATTGCGAGCACTAGAGGCCGATGGTTACCAACTTTTTTTGGCCTGGATTGGATGATGTGGAGACCTATAATATGTGGTTTCAGCGGGACGTCGCTATATGACGCACAACTCATGGCTAATCACAAAAATTGTGCAATTTGACTTATTTTTTGGGGGGTTCTATGCCTTGCAGATGTATGTGAAGAAGCCGCAAAGAACAGCAGTCTTCAAAGACATAATTCATGTCATGGGACAAATTCAGCCTGATTTACGCATCAGAGTCAAAAAAAAATTGATCATTTCGCGGCCGCTCGATCCAGAGATGCCAGGCATTTGAACAATGTTTCATTCCACACACACATGACACTAATAGGTATTTTAAACGAATACAAAATTTTCGTTGATGCCCCACACACACACATTTTGTATGGTTGAAATTTAAAGGAAAGGAAGGGCTTAGGAAAGACACTCTAGAAGCTCCAACAGCAGACAAAACCTGGCACGAAATAAAACACTTGGCATCAAGCAGCAATGCTGATATAAACTTTGTAGAGATTCTGAACTCCTTGCTTGAACTAAAGGAACTGATGTATCCAATATATGTATTGGTGGGGATACATACATAGACAATGTATGGCCCATTGTGATAACATAGTCTTCTCATTTAGCTTTGACCTTAAACTATCCGGCGAATCGGATGAAGCCATTTAGACGCTCACTGTTCATAAAAGCCTGAGGAGTGGCGCCATCTGCATAGTAGGAGTCCAGTTGCTTCATTATCCTTATACATAAAGCTGAAGATGCAACCAAAAGGTGACGAAGGGTTTCCTTTTATTCCTTGTCTTGGCAAGTCCAGTAGAAATCATTGCCAAGATCCATACGTCTCTTTTAAGTATCTGGAATGCACATGACCAGTAATGACTACGACAACGACACTAAGAATTTCCGTATAAAGTTTAACCAAACTTTCCGTGCACTGTTCATCTAGCCTTGCCCAGATTTGATGGCCTATCTGGCCTATATCAATGGCTTCTAAATGAATTCTAAGCTTAATGGTTCTCAATGAGGGTTGCGATGTAGAGGCCGTACAAGAGTATTTGATTGTTACACTAACGATATCGAAATGAAGAGAAAATTGACGCTCAAATTAGAAATTAATCTTCTTCCTGGTATTGTGAGGAATCATATTATAGAAATGTTTCCTTCTTATTGAAATATTCAATGTTTTAATTAAATCAAATACAATTTAAATAATTGTAAGAAACTTATTTAAAAATTTAATAAATTTATTCACTTTTAAATTTAATCAACTTTGTTCTGAAAAAAAAAACGAAAGAAAAATAAAAATGCCGTGGAATAAAAGCTACATACTAGTGTAGCTGGTATAACTTCATGCAGAAATGCCAATAAACTCGTCCCCACGTAAATGAACTGATTTTGTTTTTCATTTTCTTTCATTCTTCTTTGCTTTACTTTACTTTAAATAAACTTTGATTCAAAAAAAAAAAAAAAAAAAAAATTAAAAAAAGAGAAAAAAACCTGACAAAGAAAAATGTGCAAATAAAACTGCATTCATTGGATAAACATCAGCAACAGCAACAACAACAATAATTTACTTTTGCAAACAATGAGGTCTTTAGCCTCCAACCAATAGATTTGACCTGCTCCTGTTCAAGACATTTTTCACAATTATACCCTACGTTACCTTAGATGGTAAAAGATACATAGAGTTGCTTAGGTGCTAACGAAATAGAAACACATTATATTGGCAAGGATCAGGTGGTCAAAGGTGTAGTTGGAATAATAAAACCAATAGGTAATCTATGCCCAGCTATAAAGTGGACGATATAACCGATATTTCGGGCCGTTCAGAAGTATATTCACAAGGACATTTAAGGCAAATTTTTTTCTATTCTATTTGAATCAAATCTTCCAACAGGGACTTCCCGAAATTTGTCAATTGCTAA
Source organism: Sarcophaga subvicina (assembly GCA_936449025.2). Classification (NCBI taxonomy): domain Eukaryota; kingdom Metazoa; phylum Arthropoda; class Insecta; order Diptera; family Sarcophagidae; genus Sarcophaga; species Sarcophaga subvicina. The sequence goes on from OW388084.2 coordinate 12,034,606, forward strand.
AGGCCATCTTGTTGAAGTTACATCCGCCAAATTAGCTGCCGTTAATTCATGCTGGTTTACCAAATCACCATAGGCGACCAAAGACAACAACATGTGTTCGCTGAATGGACTCTAGAGCAGCTGGCATGTGCCCTTAGTTTTCATTGAAAAATTATCTTCAGTGGTGAGGCCTATTTATGGATGGATGAGGTCGTGTATTTACAAACAAACACACGATGCCAATCCACACGAAATCCAAGAGCGTCCAATGCATTCTAAAAAATTAACTGTTTGACGTGGATTTAGGGTGGCAGCGTCATCAGTCCATACTTCTTTGACAACGACATTGGCCACGCCATCACTGTCACCGTCGAGCACTCTTGGTAGATGATTATCAACTTTCTTTCGGCCTGAATTTCTAGTCTAGTAGGTAGTGTGTTGGCTTATTAGACGTAAAAGCCAGGGTTCGAGCCCCAGGCCAGACATCAAGACTAAATACAAAAAGTATTTTCTACGGCGACTTCCTCTCAGCAGATTTCTTCCAAAAACTCTGTGAGTAAATAAATTTGGCAGGAAAAAGTTTCTCAAAAAATCTGTCGTTCGGAGTCGACTTTAAACTGTAGGTCCCACCACTCATGCATTAAATTAACACACAAAACATAAGTGGTGTGAGAAACTAGGACGTTGTACAATGGGTCAATTCGACCTCCGGGTACTGTACTTGTCTTAATTGACAAGTACACGTTCTCTAACCTAACCTAACCTTCGGTCTGAATCGAATGTCCTGGACACCACGAAATTTAATTTCAACTGGGCGGCTCAGTATGCTACACAGCTTATGCTACATTGGATATTCTGGACAAGCGATCTGAGGGCATGGTTACTTTAGGTGGAAGGGATGTGAATTAACCACCGAGATTGTGCTACTTGACTGCGTTAGGAGTTTTCTTAAGTCTTTAAACCACAGCGGTCTTCAACGGCCAACGTAATCTATTTTTTAATCCAGTCTTGGGTAGAGTTTTGTGGAAATTATACATGAGAGTAATGCCTACTGTATGAAGAGTGTTGCTAATGTGTCTAGAGATTGCATTCTCTGTGTAAAGCCTCGTTCAATCCATTTGGCAGTTAACCCTTACAGGACAATATTGGCTTACTTTCTTCATTGGGCATTACAACCCTTTAGTCTGCTTTACAACCCAGCTTCACACACCTCTTACGTTGAGTGTGTTAATATCATTCACGAATGGTGGAATCCAAAGCTTAATGTGGACTCCGAACGACAGACTTTTTTAAAATCTTTTCATGGAAATTTTATTTGAGTTTTTGCCAGAAGATTGATTGGAGAAAATTGGCGAAAGATTTTTTTCGTATTTCGAAGCACAGCTTGTGTTTCCAACCACAGCTTGAGGTTCCAACCACAGCTTGTGGTTCCAATCACAGCTTATGGTTCCAACCACAGCTTGTGGTTCCAACCACAGTTTGAGGTTCCAACCACAGCTTGTGGTTCCAACCACAGATTGAGGTTCCAACCACAGCTTGTGCTTCCAACCACAGATTGTGGTTCCAATCACAGCTTTTGGTTCCAACCACAGATTGAGGTTCCAACCACAGATTGAGGTTCCAACCACAGCTTGTGGTTCCAACCACAGCTTGTGGTTCCAACCACAGATTAAGGTTCCAACCACAGCTTGTGGTTCCAACCACAGATTAAGGTTCCAACCACAGCTTGTGGTTTCAACCACAGCTTGAGGTTCCAACCACAGTTTGTGGTTCCAACCACAGATTGAGGCTCCAACCACAGCTTGTGATTCCAACCACAGCTTGAGGTTCCAACCACAGCTTGTGGTTCAAACCACAGCTCAAGCATCTCGAAAAACAACGAAATACGAAATATTCAGTCAACAGTCTTTTGGCAAGAACTCAATTAAAACTTCCATGAAAAGATTCTCAAAAAGTCCCAAAATACTACGCACTAGACTATAGCTTCTGCAGAAGTCGTTGAGTGGTATCCTCAGTCTCTGGGTGTGTATTCCCTTTTGTCTTCTTAATTTATATTCTCTGGAATTATAGGTCATGTTAGAGACTGCTTTGACCGCCTTCGATTTGCTTAAATTTCTTTTTTCTTTATTAATCACGTTAAATGTCCCTGTGGTGCCTGCACTCTCTTGTTTATTTAATGTTTTTTTTTGTTGCCGTTTTTGTTGCTGTTCTTTAAAGTTTTAAAGTTCGATAGCATTTGTAATTGTAAACTCAGGAGAAAAACAGTGTTTAGTTTCACAAACACAAGGACATTACTCTGTTAACCAATGTTAACTGCGTAAACCTTTGACAAGTAATTGCAAACGTCAAAGTAGCTGTCCCTTGCAGAGGGAAAAACTGTAGAGATTATAAGGACATTTGCTAAATGGTACTTTTTGTTAAACAAAATGTTTTACTTTAAAGGGTCTTTGTCCTGCTTACTTTAAAGCAGAGAAGGGAGAATTTATTTTACAAGGATACAGAGTAAAATAGATGAGATGAGAATATGAAGCACAGGCACTATTTAAATTGTTATTAAGACAATATTTGAATATTTAAACGTTTTATTATTTAAATTTTGTTTAAATAAACTTAGAAATTTAAGCACCCCTTCCCCACTCCATGCATTTACTAAAGCCACTGTCACTCTCTGAGAGAATAACGCAATTAAAGAAGGAAAGAAAATAAAAAAGACACTACGAGACAGTGATGCGAAGGCTGGTAATTATGGTTGTGATTTCTGTGTCACTTATAAGCCAAATATAATATAAACACACACACTCTCAGGCATACAACAACAACTTACTAAAGAGCACACAAGGAAATCTTTTCAAGTGGTCATATACACACCACATATGCACACATACTTTACAGTACCGTACCGTAACGTAAACATTTTGTAACGTACGTTAATAAAATAAACAGCAACAAAATACTTACTTCTGTTACAAGTACACTTCCATATACATGCTTACTTTTGCTATCAACCTACAGTCAACCATGCCCACTACTTGTCACTTTGCTCACTCTCTCTCACTCTACTATTTTGTTTGTTTATAAGTGAAAACCTAATGAGTGTTAGGGTATGTATGTGTGTGTACAAAACAAACACTTGACATTAAGATGAAGAGCAGAGAATTGGAAAGAAACAAAAAGATTCTGAAATAAGAACAAATTGTGAAAATAAAACACGACACGACACGAAAACAAAACACACACTCGCACACTTACTGTGAGAAACAATGTAAATAAACTAATGACACAGTGAATGTGTATTAGTATAAGTAAGTGTTGTAGGGTAGGGTGTAGTGTATTTAATGCAGACTTCCTTTCCTGTGTATTTAAAAAGGTAATAAGAAAAGTCTTCAAGCATATACTACGTTTATGGGTGTGTGTGTGTGTGTGGGTGCTTGTGTGGAATGATAACATATGCGTGTGTGATTAGATTTTAATGTACAGTGTGGCCTATAAATATAGCAACACTTGATAGAAAAATATGGAAAAAAATGTTTTTACTCTCTCCGAGGACATTATGATTAAGAATGGCGCTGTATTTTGCTGTAACTTTTGCCTGGTCGAGTAGAGGTAAAGGCGTATTTATTGAAAGTAAAGTTTATTAGACGTGAGGTTAGGTCATACATCTCCAGCTAAACACCAGATTTCAGCCAAAAACTCTAAGAGTAAATACAAATTGCCCTGAAAAGTTCCTCAAAAAATCTGTCGTTCGGAGTCGATTTTTAACTGTAGGTCCCACCACTCACGTATGAAGTTAACACACACAGCATAAATGGTGTGAGAATCAAGGACGCAATCCTGATTGAAGGGTTCTAATGGTCAATTATTTATGTATGTATGTATGTATATGGCTGTGTACATTCCATCTAAAATTGTTCAGAGTGTGGAATGTCTCTTGGGGAGATAGTAGAACGTTTCATTGTTCTGAAAAGATGCTTTCGTATTGCGACCATACGATGTATTGTACTCCTCTCAAATTTTTTAGGGTATCCCCATTCCGCGGTCTAGTAGGTACAGTGTTGACTTATTAGACGTGAGGCCACGGTTCAAACCTCAGGTCAGACATTTCCGACACAACAAAATATAAAAAAATATTTCTCCAACTCAACAGATTTCTGGCAAAAACTCTGCAAATAAAAAAAATTGTCATGAAAAAGTTTCTCAAAAATTTGTCGTTCGGAGTCGACTTTAAACTGTATGAAATTAACACACGTAACATAGGTGGTGTGAGAAGCTAGTTAGTAGTCCTGACTGAAGGGTTGTACTGACAAATCTAAAATTGTTCAGAATGCCGACTGTGTCTTGGGGAGATGTTTATTGTGCCCAAAAAATGCTTTCGTATTGCGACCATACGATGTATTGTACTCCTCTTAAATATTATAGGGTATCCCCATTCTACGGTCTAGTAGGTAGGCATTAATGCCTCACAGGTTAAAAAAAATGTTCCGATGTTTCATTGTCATCGTCACAGGATATGGCTAAGTGCACTATGAGTGTACAGTGCCCTGTAAAAAACCGGTTATCAGCCACAGATTATTTCTGGATTGTCTGAAGCATGACTTAGATCTCCTGTTATTGTAAATTTCCAACAAAAGTTTTGATTGCCTTAAAACCACTTAGTTTGAAATGAGATTTTCCCTCTCTGTATCTTCCCTTTTGTTAAGCATTCCTTACCAAACGTCCGTCCCACTCTACAGAAGGGTTCTGACCTCATCAACGGCGTGGAAGCCGTTTACCCTCTTGCCAAGCTCGTCTGTTTTTTCAATGCCGATAATATCCACATGATCTGGCACCCAGCAAAGAGGAAACCTTATTGTGCCCTACCTAACCAATTCAGCTGCTCCAGATATACCCATACTATCTCCGATTTAACTTCTTAAGAAAGGAATGCTAGAATGGCGGTGGGTGAAGGGTTAAACGGGCACCTACATTACTGTTTGGCCTTTAAGCACAGTAAACTTTTCTTCAAAAGTAAACATTTCATTTAAATTAAATGCAAAGAAACTTTAAATAGGAAAACATGAATAACATTCAAATTAAATTATTAAAGAGCACATTATGAATTCGGCAAAGAATAGAAAATTTTCATTGAAAACAAAAAACCTGGCGACTGCATTTGTAATGACCGTAAAAACCTCAAACATTTGACCACAATCCTGCTAATTAGTCACATTTGAAGAAGATATTGTGGTCAGCATTAACATGACTTACTAGCCCTTCTCACCATAAGAGAGATTTAAAAAAAGTTATTTTTTTAAATTTTTGAAGACAAATTATTCAAACGAAATGAGTTTTGCGAATAAAAATTTATTTCAAACAGTCGTTATAAATGGTTTGACCACAACAAACGTGAGAAGAGAAAAAAGAAGAAGACGAAAAGAATGTAAATGCTTTACAAAACTAATGACCACTCATGGTTATTTAGCACAAACACACATACACACAGTAACACCCTCTCATTTAATAAACTTTGCACCACACAGCTGGCAACATTGAATTTAAGTTTTTGCTTCGTTTTTGCTTTTTCTTTACTCAAGTTTCTCCGTTTTTTTTTTACTCAAGCAGGGAAGAGAAATTTTAATGAAAACATTGTCAGAGTAAAGATAAGATTCCGTTTTGCTAATGTATGCACACATACATACATACATATACACATATGCACACCACATTAAATACACACATTAATTTCATTTAGTGAGTTATTAGACAAATAAATGAAAATTAAATTAACTTGACTACAACAACAATGATAGCAGCAACAACAGGAGCAGCAATATAACAACATCAAGAGGAAGAAAGCATTAAAGAAAGAAAAAGAGAAGGAGAGAAATAAAATAAAAGACAACGAACGCATTCCGTAATTGAAACCAGCCGAGGGGTTTTGCTTTCGCTTAAAGAGAATCACATTTAAACTTATTTAATGCCTTTCTACCTCTCTCTCTCTTTTGTAAACACATATAAACCAATACATGCGAGTGTATAGGGAGTCCTTCATTAAAGGCTTTCTATCTTTAAATTCAAATGAAACAAAGAGAATGTAGGAGATATCTTTGAAATTATTTTTTATTTTGAAAAACCTATTGATGACATATGTGTGTATGTGGAATACAAGATCATAAAAATGGCTGCTAAGGCCTCTCTGGGTAGATTGGATTCAAAATGTAGAGTATTCCATGACCCTGGTGCATAACTAAGCTTGAATTTTACCGAGGGCAGGGATTACGTTTTGAGGACCACTGTCGGCTGTGATTCATTCGCAAACACCTGCAACTTAAGAAATTTCTACCAGGAATAGTCTTACGTGGTCAAGTCTCACGAACCTAATGACCAGTTTTGATAATCCTTACATGTGAGATGACAATGCCCTAAACTCCCTCGTACAGAGTATCCAATGTGACATGAATTGTATGACATGTAGTACTGTCCTGTTGACACAACATATCGTTGGTATCTAGATCATCCTATTCATGTCAAAAGAATATGGTAATCATCAGCCTCTAGTGCTCGTCATTAAAGTAATAACCTGGCTGGCCAACATTAGTTTGAAAGAAATATAAATAAAAAAGTCTCCACCCAAAATACACGCGAAATAGTAAGTTTTTCGTGTTGTGAATTGACATCGTCCCAGTTTCAACAATTTTGTTTCTTTGCGTTGCCATTTATCTAAAAAAAATGGGGTGCATCGCTGAGGATAATGTTTTGATGAAAATCAGAGTCAATTGCCTACTTCTTTAGAATTCACTCAGCGAACACACGTCGTTGTCTACGGCCATTTACATTCAGTTACTGGGTCAGTAGAATTTTATACGAGAGAAGGCTCAAGCCAAATTGTGGCCTGCGAAGTATCGAGTTCTTGTGAGTAAATCCAGTTACCCCGAAAGTGAACGTAGAATCTGCTCCATATCCAAAGGAGCACAGCCGGCATACTTGTTAAAGCGTTTACTAGACATTGCATTTTAGGTACTCCTATGGTCTAAATCATCTGGCTTTTACAAATGTTACAGAGACGCACTAGACAAGGGTATATACTTGGCGTTATGCATCATCATATTTTACTGATGTGTCGAGGAATATTAGGAGCCTCAGGGCCATTATTACAACTTGCCGTTAAATAAAGGGAGGATTTTAACGGGCAGATAAATTGTTTTTAATTATTATAAGTCGACTATAAGGTAGAAGTGAGCGTTAAGCTAAAGGAAGGATCATGCTATTCGTAACTTTTAAAGTTAAGTTTATATCTGAACTTGCCATATTATTATTATTATTGTAATATGGCAACTTCAAATATAAACAAAATGAGTGAATACAAAAAAGAAGCCCGTCGTTGCCACTGCGTTTGAAAAAAAACTTTTTTAATTAATCAATGTTATCGACATTGCTGCAGCACGGCCATATTATTGAAAAAGGTAACTTTATTTTATCTGTAGGTTGTAATAACGAAAAGAAGTTAAAGGTGACTTTAAAGTTCACTTTAGCTAAAGTTAACTTTAATAAAACCTACTTTAACAGGAAGTTATAATAGCGGCCCGAAGTGACTTAATCAGAACAACTTGACCGTATGTTTTCAAAATAAATGACTGCGGTAAGGCCATACTGGGCTTAAGTGTGTGTATATTCTAGTAGTGGGGATGGCCGTTTCTACCTACTTGCTACTGATTTCGCACGAAAATCCTATGAGCGTTGATGGTTATATAGTCTTGAGCTTTATTTCTGGGAATGTATATCAGTGTGAGACTTTCGCCGATTAGAAAACCTAGTTCAGCCAAAGCGAAATGATCCCACGATATTATCTCTGGACAATGAGTCAAGTGTACTTAAGCATTACGAAACCTCTATTGAGGCAATTTTATGACTGATTTAATGAGAAATTTCCAGGACTACAGAGAAGATATAAAAAGTTATCGCTGATGACAAAGTTTCTAGAGATCAGTTACACATCACAGGCCATTAAAGTGGTTGTGATACCCATCCCTTAATCTGAACTTGTATCAGACAGTCCTAGTGTCTAGCAAACCAACCACTTTTGATTATAGATGTAAACGAGATTGATGGATTTCAGAAGTCTAAAAGGTTGTGTGTTGGCTTATTAGACATGAGGCCTGCGACAAATCCTAGGTCAGACATTACAGCATGAAAAATATTTTTTCAGCGACTTCGTCTCAGCAGATTTCTGGCAAAAACTCTGTGAGTGAAATAAAATTGCCATGAAAAAGTTTCTCAGAAAACTGGCGTTCGGAGTCGACGTTAAACTGTAGGTCCTGCCACTCATGTATAAAATTCACAAACACAGCGTAAGTTGTCTGTGAAGCTAAGTCGTAATCGGGACTGAAGGGTTTTAATGACAAATTATGTACGAATGCCTTGTGCAATAAAACATGGAACTAGCCAAAGACATTAGCATCGAGCAAAACTGAAAGTTACTGCTTCGCTGATACATCAGCTTCACATACATACATAGATGACTTCAGTAGAGGTAATTTAGACAATCCTTCGATAAAAGGGTAGTATAGGGGCAGTATAGGAGTAATTCAAAGGTTGAGTACTCCGAAGTACAATGAAAATATTACCATTTCCTTTGTTACGTACTTTTCTCTTGAGACCCTGATAAACAATTGAATTCCTTTCCTTTAATTGTAAGTCACAAATTAAAACAATTTATTTAATTGCAATAAATTAAGAACTTTTCATATTTAAAAAATCAAACAAACCATCATTTATTTTATTAAAAAAATATCACACAACAACAACAAAAAAACATTTAAAAAATTTGTTTTTTTTATTGTCATTAAAACATCCTGGACTTTTATTAAATTATTGTTATTCATTTCAAGAAAAATTTGTTTTTCCCCCCATTATGCTTTCCTCACCCACACTCTCTCTACCTCTGTGTGTGTGTGTGGGTTTTTTTTTTAACACATATGTCTCTCATATCATAATAAACATAAATTAATCATTTTCTTTTGACACGTGCTATAATATTTACACAGACACACACCAATGTACACATTAAAAGAGGCAGAGACACAGAGAGAGAGTGAGTGAGAAAAAAAATCTAAAAAAATAATATTTATACACACACTTATTAACATTCAAACATATTGTAGGTGTACTCATCAAGGCGAAGAGAAAGAAGTAAGAGAAAAACAAAATGAATGATAAGAGGAAATGAAAGGTGAGATGTGTGAGTGTACATAACTTTATATGAGTATGAGTGTATGTGTACTCATAGAAAATTATTGTGCAAATGTTAATAGGTTTATGACATTTACATTTCATACCATACACCCATACATACACATTTAAACATAAACATAAACACCGACATACATAACAATCAACTCAACTTTATTATTTTTTTCGTTTTTTTTTTACATTTTTACGTTCGTTGTTGTAATTTGTTCCTATGTCAGGCCAAGTCATTGGTGTATCATCTGAATGAATTGCATGAATGTATTGTAATTTCCGTTTTAAATCATCGAATGAACTTCGTTTGTCGTTTGTCGTCGTTAATTTTTTTTGATTTTTTTTTGTAAGGCAAACACATACAAATATTCATACATTCATAGTCATCATATAAACTCATGTAAGTACATATGTGTACACGTACATACTGTGTGTGTCATATTCATAAAAAAAATACTCATCGACAATTTATATGGAATTAATAACAACAACAATCAGAGGAAGAAGAAGAAGCAGAAAAGCAAGTAGAAGAGAGAGGAGAAAATCTGTTGAAAAAATGCAGAAGAAGAAGAAGAAAATCAGTGGGTGTATGTGTTTAATGTGTGGCATAGTTATTATGAGTGAATATTTGAGAGTCAGGACATGTTTGCATGAGCGTTTGAATAAGTATCAGGGATGGAAAATTTAAATTGTCTAGTAAAAGTAGAAGAATAATATGATTCCCATTGAAGTTATACACTCTCAAGTAAGGATTTTTCTTAGTTTTAATACGAGTTAGTCGACGTTGTCTACTGGATAGTGGGGATTTCTGATATTAGACAGTCGCTCAGTCTTAAACCATATGTGGGGTTATTATGTCAGATCCTAAAGCTGTTATGGCTGTCTGGCTTTCCGAAAGTAACTTAATTTGACGATACGTTTGATAGAATCCTTTTAAAAATAATTTCAATGGTACTTTCTTTACACATAATTGGCCATTACAATCCTTCAGTCAGGACTACGATCTAACTTCTTATGGTGGAGAAAACTTCGATGTTTAACGTGTATTCTTCCGTTACTTCTCTTACATGCATAGCATGTATCATTAAGGTAGTAAATCAAACAGCATTCTCAAGGTCTCAAATAAACAGTCGTATAAATTGTGTCATATCTAAACAATTCCCATTTGCTACTTCATTTATCATAACAACTCTTGCTTATTTAAAAGCTTAAGTGAAGTCTGAATAAGTTCAGACAATCATTAGAGCCCCATTGCTTTATTCAATGCTTTATAGAGAGTTTTCTGTAATATGGCCAAACATTTTTCCATTGTAGTTGCTACGAATTCAAGTCTCTATTCAAAAACCTCGAAAATCTCGTTGCTTCCGGTCAATGATACATGGCAACCCTGTCATTCTAGAACTTTCTATATATACATATACACATTATTGATCATAACAACCCTTCAGTCAGGATTACAACCTAGTTTTCCATACCACTTATGTTGTGTGTGTTAATTTTATTTACGAGTGGCGGGACCTATTCTTTAAAGTCGACACCGAACGACAGATTTTTTGAGGAACTTTTCATAGCAGAAATCTGCTGAGAAGAAGTTGTCGAAGAAATATTTTTTTTGTATTTTCGTTTTGTTGCAGATGTCTGATCTGGGATTTGAACCGTGGCCTTTGCGTCCAATAAGCCAACACATACATATAATTTGGTCATTGCAACCCTTTAGTCAGGATTACGACCTAGTTTCTCACACCACTTATGTTGTGTTGTGTGTTAATTTTACGCATGAGTGGCGGGATCTACAGTTTAAAGTCGACTCCGAACGACAAATTTTTGAAAAACTTTTCATGACAATTTTATTTGCTCTCAGAGTTTTTGCCAGAAATCTGTTGAGAGAAAGTCGCCGAAGAAATATTTTCATATTTTGGATTTGATGTCTGACCTGGGGTTTGAACCGTGGCCTTACGTCTAATAAGCCAACACACTACCTACTAGACTACGCTGACTTTGTCTACTTTTCTTTAATTTAAACGTACTTAACAAATTACCCAAAAAATTAGGTATTCCATCCCTGATGTATAGACAGCATACGATGAGTATACATATTAAATGTCGCATGAAGGAAACAGAGTGAGAGGAGTTATTAAGAAAACGGAAAGTGGCAACAAATAATTTTTCACAATATTGCCCCCCCCTATGCAACAACAACAACAATAACAATGACATAAAATAACAATAACAATAACAACTTAAGCCAAATGATAAGAGAAATAATCACAGAATTGATGGCAAGGTGACAGAGTAGTAGGATGTTAAGGGGAGCTTATGGATGTGGGCCTTACGACTGGCAGAAGTAATAGAATTATTGTAAAATATTAATGACAACAACAACAACAACATCGACAGACAAAGGAACACAAAAGCAATAACTACTATTAGAAACAGCTTTTAAAAGACTCATAAAATTAAGCGAGAAAAAAAAGAAAACCTAGACGTACAATGTATACACAAAAAATAAAGAAAAAGAGCGGGCAAGGATAAGAGGAAATAGAAGAACATTTTTTTTTTTTGGTTTTCAGTTTTCTTGAATGTTTGTTTATTAAGACCCAACTGTTAGACAAACTTTTCTTTAAAGAAAATGCTTTAAAATTCTTTGTGATAGTTTTTCAAAAATTAAAGCCAATGTGTGGCAATCAGTGGCGTTATTTTTTTTCTTGCTGAGGCGTATGATAAATATTTTTGTGTTGCTTCATATAAAAAAACTTCATACGCAGTGTTGTCCACAAAAATAATAATAAATTAGTCGGCATTTAATGAAATTAGTAGCGCGTTAATGGTGTGGCATTAATTAGTTAAACGGCTCTTGGCCATAAAATATATCGTATAACCGGTTTAAGCACGCATTTATTTCCATTTATTATAAGATTTCAAACAAACAAAATTAAATTAAACAAAACAGAGAGAGAGAGAGCGGAAATCAAAGAAAATTGAACATAATTTTAGGAGAAGACATTGAAAGGCTTTTTAAGGTTTTCGAACTAAAGATTATTGTCTAGGAATTGCAGTATCTCCTTTTGAAATAATATTTTGAAACATTATAGAGAAACATACGTTGACGAAACGCAAAAACTGCCGCAAATAACGTCGTTGTCCTTGAGAGAGTACATGATAATACGGGAATGTCGATTTCTCGTCGCTCATAAGAACTTGGTGTTTCGTGGACCACAAATGATCGAATATTTACTCGGGATTTAGGTCTACAGTTGTACTTAATTCAACTAACCAGGTACTGAATTGAACGGGCTCTGGAGCAGTTGGCAACTGACACAAATGGATGACTTCGGTTCTGTTTGGAAGAAAATTCAACTGACCAACGACTGCATTGAATGGGCTCTGAAGCAGTAGAAAACTAACACAAATAGGCGTCTTGGATCTGCAGTTGTACTTAATTCAACTAACCAAGTACTTTATTGGACCAGCTCTGGAGCAGTTGACAACTGACACAAATGGCTGACTACGGTTCTGCTTTGGTACAAAATACAAGTGACCAGCTACTGCATTGAATGGCCTCTGTAGCTGTTGGCAATTGACCCTAATTTTCATCGAAAACCATGTTCATCTATGAGCCTTGATGAATAAGTACGTGAATAAACGAAATTGCTGAATTTGGAACGATACCAGTCCATTTAAGATCCCAGAGCGTCCATAGTCAATATCTAAAGAGTTATTGTTTAGAAATACAGCGTCATCGGGCCATATTTCTTTAAGGACAAAGTTAGCAAGGCATCACTGTTAACGATAAGCACTATGCTTCGATGATTTTCAATTTTTTTGGTCTGAAATGGATGATGTGGACACCAACGATATTTTGCTTTAAAAATATGGCGTTATGATGGGACACATGCCACATCAGATATTCTATACGAGCAATAAGAGATTATCTCACGTATTATGGACTGGTCATTCAGATCGTGTGATTTGTCCATGTTAGACCTTATCTTGCGGGGTCTTCTTAAGTTGCCAGTGTAGGCGAATAAGCCGCTAACTTCTTGGGTCTTCAAAGCCAACATAACTAATGCTATCGTTCAAATTCAGTCAAGACTGTGACAGTAAATAAAATTGCCATGAAATGTTTTTCAAAACTACGTCGTTCCGAGTTGATTTTAATCTCGTGGTCCCACCACTCATGTATAAAAGTAACACACACCACATAAGTGGTGCCAGAAGCTGGGACGAATCCTGGTTGGAAGGTTATTGTAACCAATTATGTATGTATGTCGAGGTTGTCGTCGCCGTGGTCTAATAGGTAGTGTGTTGGCTTATTAGACTTAAAGCAATGGTTCGAGCCCCAGGCCAGACATCAAGACAAAATACAGCAGATTTCTGCCAAAAACTCTGATGGTAAATAAAATTGCCATAAAAAGTTTCCCAAAAATCTGTCGTTCGGAGTCGACTTTAAACTGTAGGTCCCGCCACTCATGTATAAAATTAACACACACAACATAAGTGGTGTGAGAAACTAGATCGTAATCCTGACTGAAGGGTTGCAATGACCAATTATGTATGTATGTATGTCAAGGCTTATAAAGTTTTCGGATTATAGATCCGAAGCCACCGTAATCTAGTAAGTAGTGAGTTGGTTTATTAGGTGCGAGCTTGTGGTTCAAAATCAAGCTCAAGTTTTCGCTAAGAAAACGAGACATGATAAAAATATTCACAGCAGTCTTCTGGCAAAAACTCTGAGAGTAAAATAAAATTACTATGAAAAGTTTTCTTTTTTTCGTTCACAGTTAAGGGAAATCTCCTCACCGCTTAAGCTGAAAAAAGTGCACCCTTCAGTTCGTGGCTTCAACACACTGTGTATATCTTTTGAATTTAATTTTAAAATTCATTTCATTATCAATAAATTCTCTTTCTTTCTGTTGTGACTGCTTAAAGGCCTTACAAAAAACTATAAACCGCCACTCTATTTGAATATCGTTTATATTATTCCTTTCATTTGCTGCGCGTTTAATGAGTTTCTTTAATAACTTTCGTAGTCTTTTTTTTTATCAGTTTTTATGTTTTTTCCTGTCGTCCTTCTCTTTTTTTCCGGCTTCATTGCTTTGATGCATTTTTTGTGGCATGTGGCATAATCATTTAAATGCGTTTTATTGGCTGCATTTTTATTATTTTTTCTTTTTCTTTAATATTTGATGTATCGCTTGCAAAAGCAGCATAAAGAAATGGAAAATAAGGAAACACACAAGAAAACTGAGAAATAAAAAAAATTCCGAATTAAAATTGCATTTTAAGGATCATTATTTAAATATTTATAAGCAATTAATTTTTGTTTCTCTTCACCCGCTTCCCCGCTCTAGCTTATCTTAACGACTTTGCGGCTATAAAAACAGAGAAACAAGAGAAAAAGAAACGCCACAAGGAACATTGTTAAATAGTCACAGTCAGAGATAAGAAAGAGAGAGAAAGAGAGAGAGTGAGAGAGCGAGAGAGAGAGAGCGAAGTAAGTCAAACCAAACCAAACGTAACCAAATACATACGATATTATCATCTCTGAGTATAAATAGCGGTTTTGTTGTTATTGCTTTTATTTTCATTATGAGTTCATAAGTTCTTGGAAATGCAAGTAAGTTAACGAACCACACACACACACCCACATAGGCACACGTATACTACACACTAAAACTATCCTATACAGGTCAGTCAATATGCATTGGCTCCTTGTTAAACCAGTATTATGGTGGCATATTATTGACAGAGTGAGAGAGAGAGAGAGAGAGTAAGTGTCTCTGAGTATTTATTTATGAAAGCAATACAAATGCCAATGAGCCAGAGAGAGAGAGCGTGAGAGCGTGAGAGTGAGTGTAGACATATGAATTCCATGTATATTGCTGTTGTGAGTATTTGCTGTTGAATTTTAAGTGACTGTAATTTAACTATTCCTTGTTGTTGTCTACGTATATATAGTTGAGTTAGTATACAGTGTACTGTACAGCTTTTAAAAGGAACAAAAAATTAAATACAACAACAACCACCACAACGACATTATTAAGAAGCCATAAAAATATCAGAGAAAATATACTCAAAACAAAACCCGCATATGAAAAGCTATTTTATTATAGCAACGACAACAACAATAAAAACAGAAAAACAGTGGCTACAACAATAATAACAACGTTGACTACCACTGCCACTACCACTACCACAAGCACTACGACTATTCGCTATTACTGCCAACGAAGACAACATGTTGTTTTAGTGTGTTAGTTGTATAAGCAAGAGTCCATGTTTTCTTTAATTTTTTTATGCAAGAAAACGTATACGCTTGTGTGTGTGAAAGAGAGGCACACACAGAAAGGGACTGTGTATGATTATAAACGTGTGTCTGGTTTTAAAGCATCATCAACCGAGTGCTGATAGAGCATAGTGGGCATAGAGCAATGAAAATGTGAAGTAAAATTTGAAATAAAATTAAAATTTTTTTTTTCACAAAAATACTACCTACTAGTCTATGGCGACTCCCCATCATATCCTATTATTTCTATTTTGTTAAGGAGAAAAGCGTTATTACAAATCATCCCCAGTATTTTTTAGGTATGATACTTAGGAGCTTTGCTCTTAGAGTGCATTAATGGACAAAGACGGACATTGAAACTACATCTGTTAGGCACTTAATCGTAGCCTAGCTGTCCGAATATATCAAAATATTTTGAAGAAAAACCCCATCACTCAACAAGCATTAAGCATCTTTCAAAATGGTCATATCCATACTGCAGCGGTACGTTTAGGACAAAAAATGTCCAAGACAGCTTTTAATTTACAGAAAAAAGGCTTTAGCAGCTCTTTAAATGTAGAAAAATACCGCCAACACGCCGCTTTCAAAATAGACATGATCTTTACCAGGAAGGTACTGAAGAGGTCGTATTTTGGATGTGCTTAGAAAAATGTTCAACACAACTTGCAAACAAAAAAAAAATAGAGATTCAGCACCTCTTCAAAGAATATTTCAAAGAAAATGTTTCGAACCTCCAGAAAAAAACATCGTCAGCCTCACCCAAAAGACAAATAGCAAACAATGGCTAAATCAGTGAAAAGACGAATTGCTACAAAAGACACAATCACATAGCCTGTAGGCAAGTAAGATTAGCAATGTTAGCTGACCATTCTAGGAGTTTTGGAGAACTAACGCATTGACGATGGTGATGTGAATCTTATATATTGCGTCGCAATAAGATTTAATCTTGAATAGAAACACCACCACAAAAAGAAAGATGGCAACCCTATTATATTAGAACTTGCTCGAGTGGGTGAAACGGCAGTTAATCTGAAAATATTAAAAATATAAGTTTTGGAGAACTGCCGTATTGACGGTGGTGTAAATGCTACATTTCACATGACAACAAGACTTATTCAAGATTTGCAACACCACCACAAAAAGAAAATTGGCAACCCTGTCATCTTAGAACTTGCTGAAGTAGATAAAACACCTGTTTTGCTTGAAAACTTTTAAAAACATGAAACGAAACAGGTTTAAAGCAGGAATAAAAAAAGTCCATACTTTTAGCTCCTCTCACCAACCAGGTTAGGTGTTTTAATATCATTTATGACTTCTGTTTTACAGTTTTGATATTGTTTTTCAAGCAGTTAACGACATGGAAAGAAATAAAAAGATTTTTTTATAGGGACTTTCCAATTATTTCCATACTGGACCCACTGTAATCCATCAAATTATGTTTTGTAGTGGCATTATTTGATGTCTTTTTGTTTTTGTTTTTGTTCGTGTTATTGTCATTGCAGTTGTAGTGACAGTAGCTAACATCCGACGCATTTAAGTTGTGATGACAGTATACAGTTCCAGTAATAGCAGACTGTAAATAGTGTCACAGTGCTATTACCCAACCAAAAAACGTACCACAATAAATATTAAAAACATAAATAAAAAACAATAAAAACAAAATGAAAAACAAGAAAAATGAAAAACAAAAAACAGTTATTGAAACTAAAACTGAAAGAAAAAATAAACAAAAATAAAAAATAAGAAACTAAAAACGTGAAAGATTTAATAACAGTCAAGTGTTTATATGGAAGCGATGCTACATATTCAATGTACTCAGGGAAACACTCAAGGAAAATGCATAGTAAAGATGATTCTTTTTCAAGTAATACAAACTCTTCTTGAACAAATCAAATAATTGTGTGCAGTTCCCTGCAAGTTTTATTTCAAAATTGCAATAATTCCAGTATATTTTGTTTTACTAACATTTAATTTTGAGTCTGATTTGTCGTATTCATATGATATTCCTACGCTCTTCAATATTTTGTTTCAAGTTACTGTTTCGTGTTATTCCTTTACCATGCCATCTTGTTGTTATGATGGTTCTTACAAGTAATTTTGTTTCTCTCTCCCTCTCGCTTTCTCTCTTTGGCTTTTTAAATTCTTACGAACTCACGCAAAGTTATGCATACACAGCGAAAAATAGAAAAACAACTCCTCAGCATGGCATTACACATGTGTCAGCTGTATGACTAGAATTCTTGTTATAGAAAACAAACACACACACACATGCACACACAGTTATTGTTTTCATTTTGTAATGCTCACTTATACAGATGCACAGCCAGCCACCATAAATACATTTGAACTCATCTCTCATGTACTTGACAACGGTTCTGCTCTGAAAAAGACTGGCTATTTAGGTGTTGTTGTTGTTGTCGTTGTGCTCTCTAACTGTTTAGTGGAAGCCAAAACTATTGCCATGGTTGTTGTCCTTGTTGTTGTTGTTAAATTTATGTTACGATTTGTAACAGTCACTATTACAAGTGACTTTGAAGAGAAATTGAAAAAAGCAGCATAAACCGCAGTTGTCTTCCTTCTCTCTCTCGCTCTCTTCGCTTTCCAAATGCCTCATCTTTACAATGGGTCGTGCCAGGGTTTAACATTCGTTTAAGTGCGCTCTCTCTCTTGCACTCTTGCCAATCACTTATTAATAGATCACGTGTCACATCTTTTCTTATTTTTTAATGCAATACGAGCATTAGAAAAACGAGTTTTTTTTCTTGTTTTCTTTATCATTGAAATGCCATCATGCAGGTATTTGAAACAATCGGACAGACAGACAGAAAAATGGTTTTAAATTTGAAACTCTGAAATACTAAAACGTGAATATCAGTTCAGTAATCTTCAATTATTTGATAACGTTTTACGCAGAAAGAATAAAAAGTGTGGTTAAAAATGTCATGGAAATGTTTGGTTTCGTCAAACTGTAAGCATTTTTTTTACTGCATTTACGCCCGCATTACATCCTTTTTTACATGCAAGGCATTATTGACAGGACCTTTCGGTTAGTTTCCCGGTAATTTCATGGCTTTAGAGCTACTGCGGCTTATTGTCGAAGCATTTTTCAATGGCCATGAGTTTACCCATTGAAAAATATCTACCAGCATCGAAACAAATGGCATTTAAACGATGTAAGGTTTGGACTCCACTCTAAAAACATGACAACTTTTGAGATAAGTACAGACAGAATAGCTAAGCTGTGAGCAGTTTAGAATTATAGCGGTGGAGGTCAGTATTTTAACTGTTGGCCAACTCTGTTCACTCTTTTATTCATTTTAAATCGTAATTCTCGACCTCACAATGCTTCACAGACATAACAATCGAATGATCTCCGATCTACAACATCTACAGGTCTCTCTCCCTAGAAATACCACAGGGAAAAAGCCGATCCTTATTATAATTATTTACACTAAAGGCTCAAATATAAGTTGTGGCTGGCCAATGTGTAGGGTCGGTAGGTTGTTTAAGTTCCTTTAGAGCATAGCTATATAGGAACTTTACTCTTAAAAGAGGCAATGCTGAGCAAAACCAGAGGTAGTGGGTGATGTTTTCATATTTCTCAATGCCATTGTAGCCGCAATAATGCTGCAGCAGACGTAGCCTTCGAGCAATACTAAACAATGCCAGAGAAAGTGGCTGATATTTTCATCTCTCTCAAAATCACTGCAGCCTTAATCATGCTGCGTCTAGCACAAGAATGAATTAAACAGTGGCAAGAAATTATCTGAACCACCATACGCAACTGGCATGTGACGCACACAATAGTAGCTTTCGAATGTCTCGACACCTCATTAAGAGTTGCCCGGCATTGTCTATTTAGAATACATAACACATAAACTATATTCAAACTTATGAGAGCTAAATCGCCATCTTTAAATATGATATTTGCTTTGCTTATTTCATTACTTCTCTTGGGGGCATATGGCTCTCACAAAGTATTTTCCATCTGAAGCGGTTGCTGATGTTGTTGCCATAAGTTCCGGTTGATTCCGGTTTTCTGTCGTATTATTGGTGTTACCTAAACCTGTTGACAGCTCTCTGTAAATTGCAGAAACTACATCTGAAGTTAACGTTCTTGTCCACTCGTAGGATATAATATTCCCTAACAACTCCAGATATGTCTTGAAATCCAATGGTGAGGATCTCCATCCTGCTATTTAGGTGGCCATTAGTTCTATGATCTCGTAGATCTCTCTGCCAAAAAGTTTGATATTTGCATTGTATTGTACTTTACTGTATGCAAACCATGGATGTTTCTGTTTGTAAACATCACACAGGAAAAAAACATTCTGTTAGGTTGGGAATAAGAGTCGCCGTAGCCATGATTCAAACTTAAGGTCTGACATCTCCAGCAAAACGAAATACGAAGAAATATTTCTTCGGCAACATCCTCCCGGCAGAATTCTGGCAAAAACTCTGAGAGTAAAATAAAATTACCATGAAAAAGTTTCTCAATAATCTGTCGACTTTAAACCGTACGTCCCTATACATACATACATACATACATAATTGGTCATTACAATCCTTCAGTCAGGATTACGATCTAGTTTCTCACACCACTTATGTTGTGTGTGTTAATTTGTATACATGAGTGGCGGGACGTACAGTTTAAAGTCGACACCGAACGACAGATTTTTGGGAAACTTTTCATGGCAATTTTACCATCAGAGTTTTTGGCAGAAATCTGCTGTATTTTGTCTTGATGTCTGGCCTGGGGCTCGAACCATTGCTTTAAGTCTAATAAGCCAACACACTACTAGACCACGGCGACGACAACCTCGACATACATACATAATTGGTTACAATAACCTTCCAACCAGGATTCGTCCCAGCTTCTGGCACCACTTATGTGGCGTGTGTTACTTTTATACATGAGTGGTGGCACCACGAGATTAAAATCAACTCGGAACGACGTAGTTTTGAGAAGCTTTTCATGGCAATTTTATTTGCTCTCAGAGTTTTTGCCAGAAATCTGCTGACGAGGAAGTCGCCAAAGAAATACTTTTTGTATTTTGTTTTGATGTCTAGCCTGGGGCTCGAACCCTGGCTTTACGTCTAATAAGCCAACACACCACCTACTATACTACGGCGACCCTCTACTCATGTATACAATTAACACACACACTTTTAAGTGGCGTGAGAAGCTAGATTGTAATCCTGGCTGAAGTATTGTAATGACCAATTACATATGTATATATGTATGTATGTGTAGCAAGTTCTAGAATGACAGGGTTGCCTTCTGTCGGCTACTGGAAGCAACAGTTTTGTACATGATATGATTTTCCTGGAGTTTGAGGCAAGTTATCCTTTATGGGGTACATGCTCCGGTGATGAAATTATATTTTCGTACCTCAATAAATCTTAGGAAATGCCATGAATTCCGAATTCATACCCTAACCTATTTATTGATTTGAAGCAAACGTATGAGGAATATGCCGGTCAAAGCACACAATCGCTTTGACAACTATTTTGAGCGTATTAATCTTAACCAGAGCATTTTAAATAATACTTCAAGTTGCGTGAAAGTCAGTTTGGAAAATCTCCTGTTCGGATAATTTGAAAAGAATTGAATGAAAGCTTTCATTTTCGAAAATTCGACAAATTTGGCAACTAAAATTTCAAGATTCCAGACTTATGGCCTCGTATTTGTTATTCTTTTGAACAGATGAGGTTTGTTTAAATAAGTTAGACACCATAAATTGCTAAAAGTCAAGATCTGACATGATGTTAGAGATATAAGTCCACAATTAGTCATTAATGTGGTTAAAAATTCGTATTGAAAGCATCGACAACGAACGTCAGAAGGACATTTCCAGACAGCAGTTAAGATTCTCAAATTATATATCCTGTAGCGCATACAAGTATTAATACAGATGATAATTCTTCTCTCCAAATATAAATTTAATTTACATTTGAAACAGAAACACGAATTTGAAAGACCTTGTAAATTCATTCAACTGCTAATAAAAAATAGGCTCGATATGCTGAGACCCTATAACAGGCTCTTATATATTATAACGCTTTTAGAAAATTATGTTGTTTTACTATTTACACAGCAAGCTGTTCAATTTCAGTTGTTCTCTTGTAGTTGTAAGAAAAGTTTAGGCCACACACACACACACTTATATAGATTTACTGCTTACGAAAATCAGTTAGGAAAAGTTTTGCCTTTCGTTCACATAAATTTTTGTTATATAAACCGACAAAAATTATCAGCTGGAATGAAAGAATTTTCTTTTTTTGTTTCTTTGGAGAAAGAGAGACTCGATTATCATCTGTCTGTCATTGGCATTGTGGCTATTATTTTCCTATTATTTTTTTTAGATTTTTTTCTTCTAATTTTTAGTTCCTTATGCCGCCCTTATGTAAAAGCCAGTAAACGTTGGCAAAATTTTCTTGACCAATTCCACTGACTCTGATGTTTGCTTTCATGGAAATTCTGCGTAAATTTTTTGTATAACTTGTGTTGTATTGTTTCATTTCATTTTAATTTATATTCCGTTTTTCCTTTTTCTACTTTTTTCTATTTTCCTTTCGTTTTTCTGTTTAAATTCGAAATTGATAGAAAAAAACAGGAAAACGAATTCGAAATTCCAATACAATTTGAAATTTATTTCGTTATTCAAGTGAAAAAAAGCTTTTTCTATGCTGCTGCTGTTACATTACTTGATAACAAATATAAACACACATATACACACATACTTATACTCTCTATCGCTCTCTCTATCACTCTGTCTATCTCTCTCTCTGTCTCTATGCGTGTTTTAAAGCTTTTTCTTGTTTGCATTACTGCGCCTGTTAAGCAACAAAAGTGAGAGTATTTCGTTGTATTTACACTCTTGTGTGCTTTCACTTACTCTCTCTCTTTCTTTCTTTCTTTCTCTCTCTTAGTTTGTCTTTAACACCTGATTTACTCTAATTTCAGATGATTTTTGTTTTTAAAAGCAAAAAAAAAATTTCTTCTATTTTATAAGCCTGTGTAGCCAATATGTGGGAGTAATAAATAGGCCACATATACATACACACTCACATAGCAGTTATACGTAGTAGTAGTTGTTGTTTTTACTCTCTTTTTTAAAACTGGTTTTTTGTGTTACAAATTCTAGTAACTTACAGCTGCTTATGGCTGCTGTATTACTTGTTTTTCTTTTTTCATACACAGGAATATGATTTAAAACGTATTAAACCAAGAGAGCAAGGAAAATAAGAAAAAAAGAGAGAAAGAGAGCAAGAGAAAAAAAAAAAACAAAAAAAAACACCAAAATATGTGTGTTAAGAGAGCACTAGGATTTCAGTGTGTTTATCCTATATTTTCTGTGTGTTTTTTTTTAGTTTTTTTTTCGCTTTCAAACACTGGGTTAATGTTATTGTATGTATAGAATTTCAATTATATATACGTTTAAATGTATATATGTACGTGTGTGTGTGCGTGACAATATTTTTTAAGTATACTATTCCCCATTAACAAAATAATACAACAACAACAGCATGGACAACATCGACATCGCTTTACAATAACAAACAAAAGACGAAAAAAGAATTCCGATTTGTCATGTTTTTTGTTGTTGTTGGCTTGAAAAATTGAGCCACAAAAAGGAAAAAAGGAATGAAAAAGAAAAAAAACGGAAAAAACTTTTTGTTCACCACTATTCTCCTCTTGTTGTTGTTGTTGTAGTTGTTTAGTTTTAAAGTTTTATCATAAAGAAATTAGAAGCAATACATCAAAAACGCTTGGCACTGTTCAACATTAAGTTTCCGTTTTGAAGAAAAATGATGCCTTTAAGCCGCAGTTAAATGGTTATTCGTTAGGCAAATGCACAGGAAAAAATTATTGAAAAAAATCAGTGACAGGTGGCAACAATCTTCAGAAAAGATCCAACCATACTATGCTGGTTCTAGTCAACCTGCATGGTTTTTATTGAAAATCCTTGAAAGTTTGAGAATTTATAAGTCTTAAATAATTCAGTCCATTCAGCCAGAATTTTTTGTATGGCCTAGCAGGTTTAGACAAAAGGAAAAGAGGCAGTTGGTTCAACAATTTCTACAGAAATCGTTTGTATACATTAGATTCTCTTCTTGGCTGAAACAATATTCTTTTAGTAGAGAAAACACTGATGAAGATTTCGATGAATCCTTTATTTCATAATAATGTCTGGAACGCTGCCATTATGCATGAAATATATACGTACATACATATATAATTGGTCTTTACAACCCTTCAGACAGGACTACGACCTAGCTCATCACACCATTTAAGTTGTGTGTGTTAATTCACGAAATAAGCTGTCATTTGAATGACTGCCGCTAGATGGGTTTGGTTGCAGAAGTCAATTGTTTTGAGGTAGCATACGATCAATTTTTTGCATGGTTTGGGAGATATCTCGACGTTAAGTCAATTAGAGTTGGCTTTAAAATGCTTTAACGTAAGGGAATTGAATTACTGTTATTATCGTTATAAAGAATTGCCTTAGGATTGCATCTTCACGATATATTCCCTTCATTCTTTATACGGTATCCCTATATTGTCACCTCCAAGCAGATTGCCTTAACAAAATTCGGCATACATACATACATACATAATTTTTCATTACAACCCTTCAGTCAGGATTACGACCTAGTTTCTCACACCACTTATGTTGTGTGTGTTAATTTTATACATGAGTGGTGGGACCTACAGTTTAAAGTCGACTCCGAACGACAGATTTTTGAGAAACTTTTCATGGCGACTTTTATTTACTCTCAGAGTTTCTGCCAGAAATCTGCTGAGAGGAAGTCGCCGAAGAAATACTTTATGTATTTTCGTTTTGATGTCTGGCCTGTGGCTCGAACCCTGGCTTTACGTCTAATAAGCCAGCACACTACCTACTAGACTACGGCGACTTCATATTTGGCATACTAATGACAATTCCCTGTCCTGAAACTAGTATGCACGCCAGATGTTTCCTTGTGGAATGCATTAATGCCTTGGCGTTTCCAAAAATGATTCTTTCTTATCGTTACAGAATCTCACCGTTCAGGTCCATGACTGAGACCTTCTTTTATTGTGATTTCCCAATAAAAGTTTTGATTGCCTCAAGGGCAAGGGGGAAAAATTTGGATCGTAATCGTTTGAACATAATGCTGTGCTTGAGCCTTTGATAGGACCACTGCGCTATGAAGCTTTGCGGTTGTAATTGATAGCGACTAAAAAGTCTGGCTTACTTAATTTAAAGGTATGCTACAACTTCTATGATTCTTGGGCATTCTTGGATATTAAAGTGAAAGTTATCTTATCTTAGTCACGAGATTAGGAGACAAGTGAGAGACAAGCTATATTACACTTCTAGACATGCTACCATATCATGGAACACATTCTTTAATCTGTAGCAAAACGATCAATAAACATAATTAACAACAAAAGCTCAGTCATCCTGTAAAATTAAGTCCTTTAGAAGATGAAGAGTAAAAAAATAATCAAAAAATTTGCAATGAATGTTTATTCGAATGATTTTACACTTGAATTTGCCTTTCTAAGCGACAAAAACTATGAATTGTTTTTCATTTCAAAAACTAAACTAAAAGAGAGAGGGAGAGAGAGAGAAAAATATGTTTCTCTCTAATGCAGACGCACTTTAAAATCACTTTTTTTCGCTTTTGAATTCATTTGCCAAATGGTTCGCTTAATAATTTATGAAAAAAATGCTTTATAAAGCAATAAAAACATCAAAAACATCAAAAACAACAACAATAATAACACGAAAATGGCAAGCAAAACAACATTAAGCATCATAAAGAAATTTGAGAGCGAAAAATATGACTCGTATTGCCAGAAAATATGATGAGAAATAGACAAATTTATACACAAACACAGAAACATGCATACACACAAATACAAATACAACAACACCCATACAGCCATATAGCCATACACCCATACACAATTATCAATCATTGAATTTACAGTGAGTATCCATCCATTAACGGATAAAATTTGTTTTTGCTTTTTTATGGGTACTTCGGCTTTTGATAAAATATTTCTGCATATTTTAAGGCGACTTTTTTTTTTTTGTTTTTCTAAAGTTACACCCACACTTTCTCTTACGGTAGTTGAATGAAATCTGTCGAATTCTTTGTGATTATAAAAGAAAGTCTTTTCCGAACGTGAATTTAATACCGTAGCCGTAGACGAAAAAAAAACAAATAAGAAATCCTTTTGAATACACAGGAGGAGTTTTATTCTATTTTTTGGAGTGTATTGTTTCAGGGTGAGAAGCTAGGCCGTAATCCTGACTGAAGGATTGTAATGACCAATCATGTATGTATTGTTTCAGAGCTTATTTAGCGTAAGGATTTGAGTTTTTAAATTTAAATGGCTTAATTGGTACAGTAATTAACCATCAGGAATGTCAGTTAAGTTGAGTATTTCGTGAGTTTAGAAGGGAATTGTCCACTTTCATTGCTTCAAGTTAGCAACGCCATAAATTGAGATCTGATGGGACCTTATAAGTCCACTGTCGCTCAGTCTTTTATACCATGGTCCTAACGACCTTGACATCATAGGGCATACCACACTGAATTGGGTCTGGTAGAGAATAACTATAAAACGAAGGCTATGTTGTCAAGAAGTAGAAGAGTGCAGGTTGTTGAATTGCAAATTCGGGTGGAAAACAATATCTTTGCCAGAAAACCAAGACATTTCGGAAATCAAGTAATTAGTATCTAGAGAATGACCTCATATGTAAATATACAGTAATCCCTCGATTTATGTCGCAGTTGGTTCCAAAAAAGGCGACGTAAATCGAATTTCATATTGCTTATACTACAAAGTAGTATGTATCTAACAAGGAACTTAAAAAAGTTACAGTCTCCCTCGATTTACGTCGCAGTTGGTTCCAAAAAAGGCGACGTAAATCGAATGACGACGCAAATTGAAGTTAGAGGGAACAAAAAATTTGACGACGTAAATCGAAACAACGTTAATCGAGGCGACGTAAATCGAGGGATTAGGTTAGATTAGGTTAGAGGACGTGTACTTGTCAATAAAGACAAGTACAGTACCCGGAGGTCGAATTGACCCATTGTACGAAAAATCGAGGGATTACTGTATAAGGAAAATAACTAGAATTTTTAAAACCTGACAGTATTTGATTGGGAAGTTCTAAAGTATTCATCCTAAAGCACAAATTATAGACCATCTGTCTCTGGCAATTGTAAGACTTAATTGAAAGAAGAGGCACTGAGAAGTTCTTCAGTGATGTAAATATGATAAGATAATCTTGGAATGGTATTGAAAGCTGCGAATGCGATTAAAATTGTTTTCAAGATTTATTCCGAACATCTTTTAATGGTTTACTGCTTACAATTCTTTTACGCTCTTAAATATTGCCGCTTTAAGGGCCATTATTACAACATGCCATTAAAGTTGGGTTTAGTTAAAGGTAACTTTAGCTAAAGTGAACTTTAAAGTCAACTTTAACTTATTTTTAACTTATTTGGCAGTGCCGGAGCAATGTCCATAACACTGTTCAATTAAACAAGTTTTCTTTTAAATTCAGTGGCAACGACGGGCTTCTTTTTTTCTTGTATTTGCTCATTTTGTTTATAAAGGGTCCGCCAAATAATTTTTTTTTTGAAAATGCTTTAAAAGAAAAACTACTGAATATTTTCTCAAATTTCTTTTTTTATTTGAAAGTACAATCCTTCCGGTTAATAATGGGAAATAATTTCATTCAAATGGCTGCCTCGGCTGGCCATGCTGGCCGATTTTTCAGATGAAGCTCATTTTGATCTTGGCGGGTATCTAAACAAGCAAAATTGTCGCATTTGGGGCACAGAAAACCTGCACACATACATTGAAAAGCCGACGCACCCAAAACGAGTCACTGTTTGGTGCGGATTTTGGTCCAGAGGCGTAATTGGGCCATTTTTCTTCGAAAATGAGCGAGGAGTGGCCCCTACAGCCAATGGCGATCGTTATCGGGCCATGTTGAATGAATTTTTGTTTAAAAAAATTGAAGAGGAGGATGTTAGCAACATTTGGTTTTAACAGGACGGCGCTACGTGCCACACAGCCAAAGCTACACTCGATGTTTTGCGCCCTGTTTTTGAAGATCGCTTTATCAGCCGCAGAGCTGATGTCGTTTGGCCACCTCGGAGCTGCGATTTGACACCGTTGGACTATTATTTGTGGGGTGCCGTCAAAGATAAGTGTTACGCCGACAAGCCAGAGACAATTGACGCTTTAATGGACAATATTCGTAAAGCCATTGGTGAAATATGTACAGCTGCACACAATCGATAATGTGCTTAAAAATTGGACCGATCGTATAGGCTAATGCATGGCCAGCTGAGGCAGCCATTTGAATGAAATTACTTTCCATTATTAACCGGAAGGATTGTACTTTCAAATAAAAAAAGAAATTTGAGAAAATTTTCAGTAGTTTTTTTAATGATTTTCAAAAAAAAAGTTATTTGGCGGACCCTTTATTTGTTAAGTTAACTTTAAAAGTTATCAGTAGCATGATGCTCCCTTTAGCTTAACGCTCTCTTCTACCTTATAGTCCGCTTATAATAATGAAAAACAATTTATCTGCCCGTTAAAATCCTCTCTTTAGTTAACGGCAAGTTGTAATAATGGCCCTAAGTCTTCTTAGCAAAACTACATATAATTTGAATTAAAATTTGACCAAAAAGAAGGAAGAATTCTTCAAAAAAGTGGCACAGCGGCACAAAGAAAATGAAATTTTGTGGAAAAGATTTGCTTTCAAGCCAAGCAATAGTTTCAGTTTCACCACAAAATTAAAAATGTTTGCCTAGTAATGGAAGCTATTCTTATGACAAAATAAATTAAATATTTCAAGTTCTTGTTTCTAATTTCCATTTCATTAGTTTTCTTGAATGCAACAATCGTTTTTGGCAACAATTGCAGCTCATTTTCTCGAAATGCTATTGACAAACACACTCAGCATTCGGCATTCGGCACTCACCACTCAGCAATTTGATCTTTTACTGTCTCTTTGGCTGTTGAGTGGCAATTAAACGGCTTTTGTGTTGTGCACGCCAAACGAACGAGTGAACGAGAGTGAAAAGAAAAATGAAAAGGAAATTTTGAAATCATTCCTCGTTATTTAAAAACGTAAAGAGATAAGGAGTACAAGGGGAGGTGAAAATAATATTAAATATTACCAAATTCTATTACGAATTCAAATTCAAAATGGAAAAAAAAGAAAAGGATAAAAGAAGAAATTGTGTCAGGGTCTAGTATAGAAAAAATTTATTTGTTGCTGTTTTGTTGCCACTGGCCCTTGTTGCATGTCATGCGGCTCAGATGACAAAACGGGAAATGTAAAAAACGTGCTTTAAACACTTAACAACAGCACTAACAACAATACGAATTCTATGAAGTACTAATGAGTGCAATTAAAAACACAAGAAGAAAAGGAAGAAAAAAACAACGATTAGAAGTTTCACTAAAAAAAAACAATAACAACAAAAAAGTATTAAAGAATTAATGGCTGAAAAACCATCTTCATGGCATGAAAATATTTCTGTTTCGAATATTTTTTTTCTAATTAAGGTGGCCACAATATAAATTTCAGCCGTTGACAGCACTATCACTACAAACAAAAGGACATTCTGTCGGCTTAGTAAAAGGAATTTGCCAACCGTTGCTCAGTACACACTTTAGACTCCAAAAGAAAGTAAATCGCAGTCATCTATTTGCATATTCAATGTGGAAAGGCAAAAGGTATCCATCCCTGTCTTAGCCGCCTACATACTACCCCGTGATCATGTAATAATTTATTGGGCCATCAAATGCTGCTTGATAGTCGACCGAAAAAATTTCGTTTTTTGACTTGGTTTTCAAGGATGGCGTAATGAGAATATCTGATCGACAATGGACTCAGCAGGTTTGAAGTGGCACTGATAACCTCTTGTACACCCAACACGCCCATGAAACCCTTGCATACAATAGGAAGAAGACTTAGGCGCTTGTCTTTGGTGCTTATCATGAGACTCCCCTTTTTCAGAACAGGATAGAGGACACACTGAGGTTACAAGCGTTGGGCGGTGACTGCTTGATAAGCTATCACGTAGGTCATCGAGGCTAAAAACTTTGCTGTTTTTAGGTGTCTTTGAATGACGACTTTGATCTCGTCATGACTGAGAGGTGGAATTTTTACGCCATCATCGTTGATTGGTTTCCGTAAAATATCATCTTTAATGAGGGAATTGTTGTCGTTATGAAGGCGGGTATTAGGTTAGGTTAGAGGACCTGTAATTGTCAATTAAGACAAGTACAGTACCCGGAGGTCGAATTGACCCATTGTACAACGTCCTAGTTTCTCACACCACTTATGTTGTGTGTGTTAATTTTATACATGAGTGGTGGGACCTACAGTTTAAAGTCGACTCCGAACGACAGATTTTTATTTATTGAGAAACTTTTCATGGCAATTTTTATTTACTCTCAGAGTTTTTGCCAGAAATCTACTGAGAGGAAGTCGCCGAAAAATACTTTTTGTATTTTGTCTTTGATGCCTGGCCTGGGGCTCGAACCCAGGCTTTTGCGTCTAATAAGCCAACACACTACCTACTAGACTACGGCGACTTCAAGATGGGTATTAGATACAGGGATTTACGGAATTCGGCGAAGAGGACTACCTTATTTGCGTTGAAAGAACCAAATCGGCAGGCAGGGCGCCTGGAAGGATGTGTAAATGCAGGCCGAAATCCATTAATCGGGTTGTTAATAGCCAATTAAATAAGAAAGTAAGTAAGTTGTCGTCATCGCTCCATGGTGATGTTATTAATGTTGTTGTGATGAGATGACTTAGTACTGCGCCTACACAATCTCTTGTAATGCCTTCAAAGCATACCTATTGCCCTGACAAATTTTAATAATCTGGTTAGTTTAAATATATGCCTTCTTTATTTTACCTTTCATTGACCATACCCCTGCCAAACATTCGCCCCCACTCCACAGAAGGGCTCTGGTGCCATTCGCGTAGTGGATGTTCCCCTTCTTGCAAGCTCATCTGCTTGCTTATTGCCGTGAATTCCTTCAGTGAAATGCTTCCGAATAATACCGTAATGAAGACATGAGCCTTCCATGTCAACTAACCATCCCATGATGTTTCCAGGTACTTTAGTTCCAGTTTTGGTGGAAGTAAAGTGCCCAGAAGTCCAACATTTTTGAACTCAGAAAGTTTTCCTGGGTTTATCCTTAACCCCACTGAAGGTAAATAAGCCCCCCTTCTCAAATTCCATTTCACATAAGAGCCACCTAAGAGCCTAAGATACAATCCCTTCCAATGGGGATAACGTTGACGAAAATGTTTGCGAATTTTTACAATTTTATGCGTCAAATTAAATTCAAAAATTTTCTTCCATAACCACACTTACCTTGCAGTCATCGCACTGATGTATTATCGAATACACCTGACGGCAATCGAAACGAAAGAGTATTTCCGTTAGGCCGCACGTAATGCGTGATGCCAGCGCATCCAATTCCATAAGATCACTGAGGATGCGCAAACAGCCGGCACCACCGCTGAGAGTGAAATTTAAGGCCATCGTATGCAAAGCACTGTAAACGTTACGTTCGCAACAGTTGCGTAAACGTAAGCGACGTAATTGGGCCAGACGTTCGCTGGGCGTTAGTATGTGGCACAAGTGCGTTGGCAGCGTTTCATTACTGTCGCCCAAATAATCAAGGCACTGTTGTTGTGGCTGTTGTTGTTGTTGTTGCTGTTGTTGAACCATTTTCGTTGATGATGACTTATAGTGATTGTACTGATCACTGTTACGATTATTAGTGGCCGCCGCTGATAATGCTGCTGCTGCTGATAATGAAGTGTCTGCCGGTGCAGAGCTAACGATGACACGTTGTGAATAACGTATGTTGTTGTTATTGTTGTTGTTGTTGTTGTAATCATCTTTCATTTGATTATGTTGCAATTCATAGTTATTGTTGTTGTTGTTGTTGTTGTTGTTGGCAGCTGTTGCCATTGCTGTTGAGATTTTAACAACATTGTTGGCCTGGCTATTGGCAGCAGCTGTTATTGCAGCAGCATCATTATGCAGGGCATCATAATGGTTAGAATTTGATGTGGCAGCTTCATCTTGTTGCATCGCTAACATGTCATGCAACAATTCATAGTCTTCACTGGAATGATGGCCAGCCGTCATGGCCATGGGTTGTGAGTCATTTTTCATCATCATCATCATGGTCATCATTAAATTGGAGGAGGAAGAGGAGGAGGAGGACGCATTTAAGGAACTTGTTGCTGTTGTTGTTGTTGATGTTCCTTTTGCTGTCCCTTTTGCTGTCCCTATTCCTGTTGCAGCAGCATTAGTTTGTGTTGCTAATTGTTGATTTTCTTTTAGATTTCGTCGTGTTG
Organism: Sarcophaga subvicina; assembly: GCA_936449025.2. NCBI lineage: Eukaryota > Metazoa > Arthropoda > Insecta > Diptera > Sarcophagidae > Sarcophaga > Sarcophaga subvicina. Next base: position 12,066,511 of record OW388084.2, read on the forward strand.
TTTTAGCCATTTTCTGACTGTTGCTGTTATTGATGCTCTTGTTGCTGTTGTTGTTGTTGTTGTTATTTTGATAATAATTAAAAAGATTTAAAAGTTTTTGTTTTAAATTATTATCAGTATTTTTGTTGTTGTTTTTGTTGTTATTATTATTATTTGTATTATAATTTATACTCATACTATGACTAATAGTAGTAGTTGGCTGACTATTTCTTAACTTAATATTAAAGGTGTTTGTTGTTGTTGTATAACCTACTAATTTATGAATTAATTTGTTATTATTGTTGTTGTTGTTGTTTTTATTATTATTAGAATTATTAGAATTATTAGAATTAATTTTAATATGTTGTTTATTATTATGATTACTGTTATCCTTATTACTGTTATTATTTAACTTATTTGTAAATGGCGTTTCTTCTTTATCTTTATGTTGTTGTTGTTGTTCTGTTTGACACGATTCTAAACATATTGGCGGACCAGGGCCCTCATCGACCCTTGGAACAGGCAGTGGACCAGCTGAGCATTCACCCTGTAATTGAAAACGAAATAAGAAAACATATGTCATTTGATTTTTAAACTTTAAAAATTATTAATTTAAAACAATTAAAAATATTTATTAATTAGAATCCAGAACGGGCTTAAGTTTGGCCACCTCTGTTTAAATGAATCAAAGTAGAAGAGTAACCAATAAAACAATTAAAAAGTCCTTGAATTAAAGAAGCATAAGACCTGGTAAATAAATAACAAAACAACATAGCGTGTAAATACATATACACGGTCTCACATAAACAGTTGTGGCAATATAATTAAGACCTTCAGGAATATACTTTTATGCGTATCATTTGATCTATAAAAACAAAGATTGGTAATATGGGCTTTGGTAAAGTGACTTTCTGGGGAACATTACTGTGTGGAGTAGACATTGAACCGTATTTTTTCCCATGTGAATCTGGAAGAATTTTGACTCTTAACTCAGAGTTCAGTGGCGGTATGACATACAAACATACAAACCTTATTAAACGAAAACTAATAAAATAGAGAAACTCGTAAATGTAACAGGAAGTATATAAGGACCTGAGCGATTTAAGCCAGACAATGATTTAGAAGTGAACTGCTGCTGTCCCTATTGTACATCAATCCACAATTTTTTCCTGCATCTCTGTTCATTGTTTGAAGCGAATACAACTGCATTCTCATTATCTACTAAGTTTTGATCAACTTTTCACGACATTTTTTGTTTCTTGACAACCACAGATTTGAAATGCAAGTCAGTAGCTGTTCTTAGGAGGAAATACAACAATTACCCTGGTATGTTAGCGTTTCGGCACAAATGATGGACGTCCGTCATTAACATTTTCTTGGCCATCCTTGAAGAGCTTAGAATGCTTATGTACATACATTTCTTACGAAAATGTTTTAAGTCGAGTTAAGAAGAAGACGAGTTAAGGAGTAAATCTGGGAGACTTAAATATATACATACATAATTGGTCCTTAAAACCCTTTACTCAGAATTACGAACTAAATCCTTACACCACTTATGTCGAGTGTGTTAAATTTTATACATGAGTGGCGGGACCTACACTTTAAAGTCTTCTCTGAAGGACAGAATTTTTCATAGCAATTTTTTTGTTTTCTCTCAGAGTCAGAGTGAGAAATCTGCTGAGAGGAAGTCGCCGATGAAATACATTTTCATATTTCGTTCGACATAGAAATCGCTGTAGTCTAGTAGATAGTGCCTTGGCTTATTAGACGTAAAGCCAGGATTCGAACCCCAGGCCAGACATCAAAACAAAATACAAAAAGTATTTCCTCGGCGAATTCCGCTCAGATTTCTGGCAAAAACTCTGAGAGTAAATAAAGTAGCTATGAAAAGTTTCTCAAAAATCAGTCGTTCGGAGTCGACTTTAAACTGTAGGTCCCGCCACTCATGTATAAAATTTAACACACATAGTGGTGTGGGAATCTAGATGGTAATCCTGACTGGAGGGATGTACCTTCGTCATACCTGTTTTGGGATTTGAACCGTGGCCTAAAGTCTAACGTAAGCCAACATACTACCTACTCGACTTTCCCTAAACACGGTTAGAGGATTTGACAATGGCTAGAAACAAACAATTTCCTTTTTTTGCAGATGTACTGGATTGATGTGGTATGCATAGGCATTAGAAACTTTCCAACTCTGACTCAAGAAATGTCCTTGACTGGCCTTATGCTTAAAACAGTTGAATTAAAAAAAAAACAGTGCAACTACTGGGTCATTAAACTTGATCATGAATTCACTAGTTTAAGTTGTCATTTAATTTTTAGATTTCCTGCAGCTATTTAAACTTTTTTTTAATGTTCTTCGTGCTTGAATTAAACTACATAATCAAGTGAATTATGTCGCATGCGGTTCTTTTGAGAAAGTAATAAACTGTGATGATGTTTTACCCATGTATGTCAAACAGTTAATAAAGTTATAAAAATCCGTAGAAAAATTTAACATAAAACAATTATTTCTTGTGTTAAATTATCGTGTAGAGTTATAAAAGAGAGAGAAAACAATAAAAATTTGCTTGAATATGCCAGGAGTGCTTTAATTATAAGGCCAGCAGTGTATTTGCTTTTGAGCTCTCAAGACGTTTAAATAACAATTAAAATAACGCTACTCGTACATGTTGTTGTCTTTGCTGTTGCTGTTGTTGTTCTCTTATGCCTAAGCATTACGATAAACTCACACGACAACAACAATAGTCCTGCAATACATTCTTCACACCAAAATAAGAACAAACATTAGACAGCAAAAACAAAAATGTCACATACATTTGCCCTCTCTCTCTCTCTCTCTGTGTCTCCTATACAGAAGCACTTGTACAATCAGATGTACTCAGCACATCATACGTACATGTAGTGCTATCCACCACCATCTTTTTTTCTAGGCATTTACGGTAAATTCTAAAAAGTCAGTTGTCTCTGTAGTTGTGTGTTGAGCTGTGTTGTATTGTGTATGTTGGTGGCCTATGGTTAAGTGTTTAGAGTGCTATTCAGAGAGACCTCCGTTTGGTTTAAGGTAAAATCTTTAACCTGTCTTAACAACAACTACAAGTAAGAAAAAAAAGAGAACAAAACATAACAAAAACATGAGTTTTAAAAACAATGACAAGGGCAGAGAGAAAGAGAGAGAGAGAGAAAGTGAGAAGAACAAAATGTAGAGGAAAAGTACGTACTCATCATGGTTGAGTACTACAGGCTATTAATATTGTTGTTGGCTGTTGTTGTTGCTGTTGTTATACATTTTTTGTTTGTTTTTGTACGTTTTTGTAAACACAACATGCACAAATATTTATGCAACCAAAAGGAATATGTGTGGGTGTATTCGTATTGTTGTAGTTGTTGTTGTTAACAAGTGTAGAAAAAAAACAGAAAATTATAGAAATGAACTGTAACGTGGAATACAAAGGGAACAGGAGCATGAAAAAGAAGTGTGGCCATGCTAAAATGGCGTGAAGAATGTTGTTTTACTCTCTAACCGTAACTCCTGAATGTATGCACAAATATTTTATAAAAAATGTAAGCAATTAGGCTCCAAATGGTAATTTATTAGCAAATGAAGAGTAATTTTGTTTTAATTTTCTGCCATGACTTTTAATAATTTATTTTAATGTTAATTTAAAAGCGAAAGTAAATTTCGTTTTCATAATTTAAATCCACTTTCAGTCTTTACGCAAAAGAAAATGTGGTTTTTTTCCTTGCAAATGCTAAAACTAAGTTTACAGCTTTTACGTTGTCGTTGTTGTCAAAACGTTGCATGTTAAGTGATGACATTTGTGGCACATGAAAACATGAACTTGTAAGAAACGGCTGAGGAAAGTCAATCAAGGCAACTGCATAAGATTTGAAAAGTAAAATTTAAATAAAAAAGTTAAAAAAAATATTTCAAGATAGTCTGGCATTTTTGGTTTAATTCAACACAAACTAATAAAATATAGAAACTCGCACATGAAACAGGAAGTATAGGAGGACCTGAGCGAGTTAAGCAAGACAATGATTTATAAGTGAATTGCTGCTATCCCTGTTGTACATTAATCTTCAACTTTTTCCTGCATCTCTGTTCATTGTTAGAAGTGAATACAACTACATTCCCATCATCCACTAAGTTTCTGAAGGTTTTGATTAATTTTTCAAGGTATTTTTTGTTTCTTGACAACCACAAATTTAAAGTTGTATCCAGTAGCTGTAGACAGGAGGAAATACTACAAGTATCCTCGTTTGATAGCGTTTCGGGAGATATGATGGACGTCCGTCATTAACATATTTGTGGCCACTTTTGAAGAGCTTAGAATACTTATGTACATATATTTCGTACGAAAACATTTTAAGTCGAGTTTAGAAAGAGACGAGCTAAGAAGTAAATCTTAGGGCTTGCATACATAAATACATACATAATTGATCATTACAGCCCTCTAGTCAAGATTACGATCTAGCTTCTTATTTCACTTATGGTTCAAAGCAATTTTATTTTATTTTCTCTCACATTTTTTTGCCAGAAATCTGCTGAGAGACAGTCGCCGAAGAAACCTTTTTTTTGTATCTCGATTATTTGTTGGAAATGTCTGTCGTGGTATTCGAACCATGACTTCATGTCTCATAAGCTAACTCGACCTCTTAACTCTTATGAGAGATGTCAGAGATGTGGATAGTCTGCCGACACTTGGATGACATAACAAGGAATGTTTGGAATACATAAGGTAGCCAAAGAATGGCACATATAGTAGCTGTAAATAAATTGTGAAACGAACTGAAGTCGATAGCATTGAACAATTCCATTTCAATGATTTAATTGATGATGATGATGATACTTTGCAGTGTTGGTTAACAAACGTTGTCATAGATGATATATGTATGTATGCTTTGCGGTTCCATAACAAATAGGTTCACAAAAAATCACCTATTGAAAAAAAGAATATAGTTTCAACTTATGAAGCAGACTTTCGTGCCATATTCTGACAGATGCATGAGAAACGTTGTTAAAAATAGGGCAGGCTTACGGAATCTGCCACACTGGACGGTGATGTTCAAGCACTGCTCATGGTTATACAAGGGGCCCTATATGTGTCTTCGTGATGCATAGTTTTATCAATTCCAGGTGATTTATTACGATTCAGATTCTCTAATCTTAGAGAGCACTAACCCATACAGTTAATTGCATTAACGATGTGTCACTAGCACTCTATCAATATTTGCACCTTAGCCACCAATACCGGATATTGTGGTTTAATAATCCACGCGTTAATGCACGCTTTAAAAATAATACAAGAGATGATGTACTCGTACTTTAGGAGGAAAAATTATTTTCTTGGTGCATTATTCATTCATATTATGGGGATTGAGTCATTAGAACCATGCGTTTCTTAAATGTATATATATTTAGATATGTCTAGACATCTCACGTTCGCTTACTCAAGGCAGAATATTGACGAAATTCTAGTGATCAACCATTCAATAAGTCGCCGTAGATTAGTAGGTAGTGTGTTGGCTTATTAGACGTAAAGCCCGGGTTCGTATCCCAGGTCAGACAACAAAACGAAATATGAAAAAAAAAAATATATTTCTTTGACGACTACCTCTCAGTAGATTTCAGGCAAAAACTCTGAGAGTAAATAAAATTGCCATGAAAAAGTTTCTCAGAAATCTGTCATACATACATAATTGGCCATTACAACCCTTCAGTCAGGATTACGGCCTAGCTTCTCACACCACTCATGTTGTGTGCGTTAATTTTATACGTGAGTGGCGGGACCTACAGTTTAACGTCGACTCAGAAATCTGTCGTTCGGAGTAAACTTTAAACAGTAGGCCCCGCCACTCATGTATAAAAATTAACCCACACAACATGAGTGGTGTGAGAAGCTAAGTCGTAATCCTGACTGTAGGGTTGTAATGACCAATTATGTATGTAATTCCACTTGAATTTCTTTTTTAGCTGTCAGTCCTTAATTACTCTCGATCGTTTTCATAGGACCTCTGCCTGTTGTTGCTTGAAAATGTTAAATAAACGCGTCGACATTTGCGTAAATAACAAGGAGCATCACCTTTACCGTTACTGTTAAATTTTCTTGAGCCTTTGTCGAATTTATTTTGGAGACACTTTTTATGAAACGTATGACCACATTCAAGTGAACCATAAATGACGTCATCACTTTGGAAATATTGTGAACAAGTTCCACACTTTACTTGGCTGAATGTAGACATTTTTGATTGAGTATACGATTTATTTCCTTTGATTTTATGTTTGTTTATCTTATGAAATCTTTTATCGAACTGATGATAGTATAAGATCAAGTTAAGGTTTTTATATCGCACAGATAGAGAAGTTTGTAAAGCGTGCGTGTTTTATTTTTAGGAAATTATTCTGGTTAGTCTGTTTACTCATCATTTCATCACTTCATTGTGTAATACAAAGAGAAATTGTCTCTCTAGAATGGAATTTAAAAATCAAAGACTCAGGCCCACACTTTTATCTGCGCCACTTTCTGGCATTAACAGGACAAAATACAAGTTTTGTGGATAAGAAAACATTTATCCATAGTTTTCTGCTCAAACTATACACTTTGTCTAATGATACAATTCCGGATACAATTATATTTGCCGTAGTAATCAAAAATAGGCATTTCATCGTTGACATTAAATATCTTTTTATCGTGTCATTTCTTTAGGTGTGTAAACTAGAAATAGTGACGTAAAGCAAAATCCAGGAAGTGGAGCGAATGAATACGTGTACCTTAACCTAAATCATGGCTTTTTGCCATTTTTACTTCGAAACTAAAATATAATTCTTAAAAACGCTTGAATATAAAAATTTATGTAGCAACACTGAAAAATGAATGTTCATTCAAGCCCCCACCAACATATTATTGTATAATTCGCATATGCATTTTACGATCTTTGGTACAGAATTCGCAGTATGATTGCCGTGTTTCAATCATTTACACATTTGGACACTTGTTCTTATAGCAGAGAACTTTATTCTTATTTACTTAAAAAACATTTAAAACCTCTTAATACACAATCTGTTGCTTTGTGCAAGAGATAAATAATTTACGATGCTTGTTGGAAAATTAATATGAAATTTTATTTTTCTCAAGAGAATTATGTACCATAGAATTGCCCATTAGGCAACAATTCTTTCGGGACGCCACCTATTCGGGACAAAACAGCTTCGTTCATGGAACTATCAGGTTGGTTTCCAGCTTAGGGGAGTGGTGCCTTTAGTGTGCAGCTCCCGAGTTAATCAATTTCCTCTATGAGTTCGGTGGAGTAGTCCATTTGAAGAAAACAATTAGTGTCTGGTTTTAAATGACGCCCGACTGTAAGGAAAATTATTTCGGAATGGCAAGATACCATGGCTATACAGCGTACTAGGTCCATTTTCCAAAGAAGTCCATTTTTATCCGATTTAGTCCCATTAGTTGTATGTCTTTTTAACTGTTTCTCCAATCTATATTTTTTTTAATTTGGCGATTTTGATGATTTTCTAAAGATAGTATGACGATGACGAATATGACGAACAACGTGGCAACCGTGTTTCT